>CM067372.1:11273011-11544519 GCA_034401795.1 Chaetoderma sp. LZ-2023a
CTGGAATGAATGACTCAGTTATTGAGCCAGGCATTCCAGTTGTCAATTTTCAACACCGCGGCGCAGTTTCAAACCTGTGACGTCGTGATGACGTCACTAAATAGCGGTCTTCTCGTGGTGTTGTTGCTCTCGGTCTGCCAGATCGTGGTCGGTCATTAACATATCCAGTTCCCTGCTCATGTTGGCGGAGACGGGAAATGGTTGAGGCGTGAACATTAAAATGTCGAGCAACAGCGCGAATGCTCTGCCCAGCAGCGAGTCTTCCCATTGCTTCATGGCGCTGATTTTCGGGTAGCCCGGGGCGGTGGCCCATGTTCAGTAGGGTAAACTTTTAAGCGTTTTCTGTTAATGTTCGTTATCTGCTTTTGCAATATGGTGAATTTTTGCTTCGCTACCCGCCAATGTGGGCCAGTGCATGAAAAAATTCACTTTCACATGCAGTAAGCATGTGGCCGAGAAATGCAAGAAATGATTTGCATTTCTTCATGATCAGCGAGACATTACATTGACGAAACATGCCTGCAAATTTGGTTATAAATGGACGCATAGTTTTAATACAACAAACCAAACTTCACTGTTGCTAAACTTTTTTGGCTCAGTATATATATATTATATATATATATATATATATATATATATATATATATATATCTGTTAACAGACGTTCAATGGTGGTCAGTAGAGCTGCGCGACATACCGATCTCACATCGTTAACAGGTTCAATATGGTGGCAGTTTACAAACCGCCGCTATCACGCTCAAACCAAAAAAACAAGTTTAATACAATGTTCTGTTTCGCCAATACTGATTAATAACATTTTTTTAATTGATATTGACGCCTAAGTCGCTCTCTAGTGGTCTTGAACTCATTTTTAAATTTTAGACTGAATGATTGGCTCGATAAGGGAGACAGACATTCCAGTGGTAAATTAAAAAAAATAACCTTCCCTCAGTCTGCAAGTTTTCCATAGGAAAATTCCAATTTTATTGACCACATTTGTGGTTAAAACGCTGCGCCATCAAGAAAAACCCAAACTGCCACAACATCAGCTGATTACAGTAAGATAATTGTTTGTTTAATTGATGGATAAATTGGAAATCGCCATTGGCAGCAAAATCCTTCAAATTATTTTCAAAATTTTCAGCAGTGTGCTACAATATTTGACTTCCTACTCTTTGATGTGTCATCATCATGAATGACTTATTGTCACATCCAGCCACAGATATCTGAATTTTCCAAGAGATACAAGTAATGAATGAAATACTGCTTTCATATATAACATAGAGAATCAGTAGTTGATTTATTGCCGATGGTTATCAATTAAAATTTGTGAGTAGGCTTACGCAATTTTTGCTTTGAAACATTGCGATCGATTTTATAAAAAAAAAAATCTCAATTTTCGATTAAATTGTAGGTCCAAATTCCCAAAAGTATAAACCAGGGTAATGTGACAAGTCACGAAAACTGGGACTTGGAATTTCTAGAAAAGGTTGAAATAAATGATACAAAAAACACAAAATTAGAACATAATTTCATGAGACAAATTCTTACCATCCTACGTCTATGCTTAATGTATACCTTATATCAATCATCGCGGGAGTGAAATTATTGATTGGGACCGCCTAAATAGTGCGTATAGTTTAATAAACATCATTTATTTCATCAAAATTTGACACAAAATGTCGTCGAGAAAAAATATATATTACGTGATGTATCAGCATCAGCTTATAGCCTCCCTGTGTAGGAGGAGTTTAAGTCATTACCGGAGTAACTCAGACGCTAAAATTAGTACCCGGGGGGGATACTGCGCAATCCACATACATAGGATGGCAGCTTTTAGTAGCTACAAGAGTATAGTGCAGTTTATAGTTGCTGTCAGAATGTACGATTTACATTTAAGAGTCTAGGGGTGATGATTTTCTGCTTCGGCAGAAATTCCGCTTCGTAAGCAGAATTGACATACTGAAGCAGAATCTGCCATTTGAAGCAGAAATCAACAAAAATTAACATTTTCTTCTAAATAAAATTCTATCTGTACCAGAAATTATGAAAATTCATCCATTAAATTGAAGAAGAGCAATCAATACATGTACATCTATGTGCCAGAGATAGTCTTCTTATCCGTATTCCAAATTGCAAGGCAGAGTGTGAATCTACAGCAATTATAAATATTTTGTATCCTCTCGATATAGGCATGAATTGTTAAATTTTCATGGATCTATGACTATCAATTAGGCAGATTATTGTTCGAAAGCTGAAAACAGTGAAACCGGTGACGAAGCAGAATTTGCTATTTTCTATTTTCTAAAGCAGAATTTACATTTTTACGAAGCAGAAAATCATCACCCTTATAAGAGTAATCAACAAAACGCACAGTTCAAAATCAAACAATCTGGAATGCTGTTGCTTTATTTTCTTTAATTAGACATGACAACCGAATCAAAATGTAAAAATTATTACACCGCCTGAAATTGCTAACTCTAGAATTGAAAAGAATTATGTTAACTGATTATTGCCTAACACTCTGCAACTAAGTATGGCGATTCGACGTAGTAATCGGCTGGGTTCTCAATGACAAACATGTTACCTCGCTATTGTTAGCTTGTTTATCGTAGCGCTGTGTTGTGATTAGTAATTATTCGACACATGCATGGCATGGCGGGATATAAACACACGCGGGAATCGATTATACTTGTACTCATGTACTGATAAAATGCGACGGAAAAGTACACACTGCAGATTTTAAACAAACATGAAATTTTTGACGATTTTTACTCAATTACATCATAAAAAATCGTGATTTTAAAAATAAATCGAACTTCACAATTAAATCAAAAAATCGCACAAGCCTACTCATGAGCATGTATCTTGGGAAACACACTCCCATCATGTATATTTGCGACACAAGTATCGAAAATTGTTACACACCATAATTCTACAAACTCTGCGGCCTGTGGCCCCTACCCCCATCTCACAAAACCGATCTATGGTTCAAACCGGTTTGTAAATTGACATCATCACTGGTTTGACATTATGCCAAACCGTGCAGCCTTAGTGGTCAGTGTGAAGATCTGAATGAACACCCTTGCTTGGAGACCAGATCGTTCATGTGTCTTCAGGCTATATGGATAGATATTTTAGACCTTTATGGTCAAACTTTGCCAAGAAAATCCAAATATTGGCTTATTGAATTAGTGCTGGGGATTGGTACTAATTTTGTGATCGATGATTGGTTTTACATACTAACCGATGATCAATTAATGATCGATCATACACGTAGCATTTTCTCATTTTTACCCATTCTGAAATTTTGAATGCAGTAATTATTGCATGTTCATGCATATTTAGCCTTAATAATTTAAGATATAATCTGTTGAATATTTCGAAACTAATTTGTTTGGAAGCTGTTTGCTTCCAGTCAAATAAGTTTCAAAATATTCAACAGGTTATTGGTATGGTGATTTTGACATTAGCACACACTTTCAGTGTTGAGAGGGTTAATGTCTTCGACTATGTACTCATATGGTGTAATACTATGTTAATTAGTTGTAAAAATTAAATTAAAATGTTGCCAAAACAAAAATCAGAATTTTTAATATTGTAAATTTATAAGCAGTCAAAATCGATCTCTGAAATCATGATCGATCTGTTGGTTGGACATGCAAACCAATCAATCATCGATCAAATTGATTAATTGGAACAACAAACAAATAGAAGATTATTTGTGAAAATTTAACACTGGAATGAATGACTCAGTTATTGAGCCAGGCATTCCAGTTGTCAATTTTCAACACCGCGGCGCAGTTTCAAACCTGTGACGTCGTGATGACGTCACTAAATAGCGGTCTTCTCGTGGTGTTGTTGCTCTCGGTCTGCCAGATCGTGGTCGGTCATTAACATATCCAGTTCCCTGCTCATGTTGGCGGAGACGGGAAATGGTTGAGGCGTGAACATTAAAATGTCGAGCAACAGCGCGAATGCTCTGCCCAGCAGCGAGTCTTCCCATTGCTTCATGGCGCTGATTTTCGGGTAGCCCGGGGCGGTGGCCCATGTTCAGTAGGGTAAACTTTTAAGCGTTTTCTGTTAATGTTCGTTATCTGCTTTTGCAATATGGTGAATTTTTGCTTCGCTACCCGCCAATGTGGGCCAGTGCATGAAAAAATTCACTTTCACATGCAGTAAGCATGTGGCCGAGAAATGCAAGAAATGATTTGCATTTCTTCATGATCAGCGAGACATTACATTGACGAAACATGCCTGCAAATTTGGTTATAAATGGACGCATAGTTTTAATACAACAAACCAAACTTCACTGTTGCTAAACTTTTTTGGCTCAGTATATATATATTATATATATATATATATATATATATATATATATATATCTGTTAACAGACGTTCAATGGTGGTCAGTAGAGCTGCGCGACATACCGATCTCACATCGTTAACAGGTTCAATATGGTGGCAGTTTACAAACCGCCGCTATCACGCTCAAACCAAAAAAACAAGTTTAATACAATGTTCTGTTTCGCCAATACTGATTAATAACATTTTTTTAATTGATATTGATGCCTAAGTCGCTCTCTAGTGGTCTTGAACTCATTTTTAAATTTTAGACTGAATGATTGGCTCGATAAGGGAGACAGACATTCCAGTGGTAAATTAAAAAAAATAACCTTCCCTCAGTCTGCAAGTTTTCCATAGGAAAATTCCAATTTTATTGACCACATTTGTGGTTAAAACGCTGCGCCATCAAGAAAAACCCAAACTGCCACAACATCAGCTGATTACAGTAAGATAATTGTTTGTTTAATTGATGGATAAATTGGAAATCGCCATTGGCAGCAAAATCCTTCAAATTATTTTCAAAATTTTCAGCAGTGTGCTACAATATTTGACTTCCTACTCTTTGATGTGTCATCATCATGAATGACTTATTGTCACATCCAGCCACAGATATCTGAATTTTCCAAGAGATACAAGTAATGAATGAAATACTGCTTTCATATATAACATAGAGAATCAGTAGTTGATTTATTGCCGATGGTTATCAATTAAAATTTGTGAGTAGGCTTACGCAATTTTTGCTTTGAAACATTGCGATCGATTTTATAAAAAAAAAAATCTCAATTTTCGATTAAATTGTAGGTCCAAATTCCCAAAAGTATAAACCAGGGTAATGTGACAAGTCACGAAAACTGGGACTTGGAATTTCTAGAAAAGGTTGAAATAAATGATACAAAAAACACAAAATTAGAACATAATTTCATGAGACAAATTCTTACCATCCTACGTCTATGCTTAATGTATACCTTATATCAATCATCGCGGGAGTGAAATTATTGATTGGGACCGCCTAAATAGTGCGTATAGTTTAATAAACATCATTTATTTCATCAAAATTTGACACAAAATGTCGTCGAGAAAAAATATATATTACGTGATGTATCAGCATCAGCTTATAGCCTCCCTGTGTAGGAGGAGTTTAAGTCATTACCGGAGTAACTCAGACGCTAAAATTAGTACCCGGGGGGGATACTGCGCAATCCACATACATAGGATGGCAGCTTTTAGTAGCTACAAGAGTATAGTGCAGTTTATAGTTGCTGTCAGAATGTACGATTTACATTTAAGAGTCTAGGGGTGATGATTTTCTGCTTCGGCAGAAATTCCGCTTCGTAAGCAGAATTGACATACTGAAGCAGAATCTGCCATTTGAAGCAGAAATCAACAAAAATTAACATTTTCTTCTAAATAAAATTCTATCTGTACCAGAAATTATGAAAATTCATCCATTAAATTGAAGAAGAGCAATCAATACATGTACATCTATGTGCCAGAGATAGTCTTCTTATCCGTATTCCAAATTGCAAGGCAGAGTGTGAATCTACAGCAATTATAAATATTTTGTATCCTCTCGATATAGGCATGAATTGTTAAATTTTCATGGATCTATGACTATCAATTAGGCAGATTATTGTTCGAAAGCTGAAAACAGTGAAACCGGTGACGAAGCAGAATTTGCTATTTTCTATTTTCTAAAGCAGAATTTACATTTTTACGAAGCAGAAAATCATCACCCTTATAAGAGTAATCAACAAAACGCACAGTTCAAAATCAAACAATCTGGAATGCTGTTGCTTTATTTTCTTTAATTAGACATGACAACCGAATCAAAATGTAAAAATTATTACACCGCCTGAAATTGCTAACTCTAGAATTGAAAAGAATTATGTTAACTGATTATTGCCTAACACTCTGCAACTAAGTATGGCGATTCGACGTAGTAATCGGCTGGGTTCTCAATGACAAACATGTTACCTCGCTATTGTTAGCTTGTTTATCGTAGCGCTGTGTTGTGATTAGTAATTATTCGACACATGCATGGCATGGCGGGATATAAACACACGCGGGAATCGATTATACTTGTACTCATGTACTGATAAAATGCGACGGAAAAGTACACACTGCAGATTTTAAACAAACATGAAATTTTTGACGATTTTTACTCAATTACATCATAAAAAATCGTGATTTTAAAAATAAATCGAACTTCACAATTAAATCAAAAAATCGCACAAGCCTACTCATGAGCATGTATCTTGGGAAACACACTCCCATCATGTATATTTGCGACACAAGTATCGAAAATTGTTACACACCATAATTCTACAAACTCTGCGGCCTGTGGCCCCTACCCCCATCTCACAAAACCGATCTATGGTTCAAACCGGTTTGTAAATTGACATCATCACTGGTTTGACATTATGCCAAACCGTGCAGCCTTAGTGGTCAGTGTGAAGATCTGAATGAACACCCTTGCTTGGAGACCAGATCGTTCATGTGTCTTCAGGCTATATGGATAGATATTTTAGACCTTTATGGTCAAACTTTGCCAAGAAAATCCAAATATTGGCTTATTGAATTAGTGCTGGGGATTGGTACTAATTTTGTGATCGATGATTGGTTTTACATACTAACCGATGATCAATTAATGATCGATCATACACGTAGCATTTTCTCATTTTTACCCATTCTGAAATTTTGAATGCAGTAATTATTGCATGTTCATGCATATTTAGCCTTAATAATTTAAGATATAATCTGTTGAATATTTCGAAACTAATTTGTTTGGAAGCTGTTTGCTTCCAGTCAAATAAGTTTCAAAATATTCAACAGGTTATTGGTATGGTGATTTTGACATTAGCACACACTTTCAGTGTTGAGAGGGTTAATGTCTTCGACTATGTACTCATATGGTGTAATACTATGTTAATTAGTTGTAAAAATTAAATTAAAATGTTGCCAAAACAAAAATCAGAATTTTTAATATTGTAAATTTATAAGCAGTCAAAATCGATCTCTGAAATCATGATCGATCTGTTGGTTGGACATGCAAACCAATCAATCATCGATCAAATTGATTAATTGGAACAACAAACAAATAGAAGATTATTTGTGAAAATTTAACACTGGAATGAATGACTCAGTTATTGAGCCAGGCATTCCAGTTGTCAATTTTCAACATATATGTAGTCTTATTTTGACCTGTAAATGGCCATTCCTCAAGGCTCAAGCCCCCTGCAGAGGTCATTAAAGGGATAACCAAGTTTGAATACCATTCTCTCACATTAACCCTTTAACCTTTTTCTCATAGAGAATGTCGTCCACTTGCAGACCAAGAGAATATTATTTTTGAGAATTTACTGATCATTGACTGGAATGACAGGCTCGGTTATTTAAGCAGTCATTCCGATGGTAAATTATCAAGAATAGTCTTTTCTTGGTCTGCAAATGTACGTCCCAGGTTTGGTTGGCTTGAGGGTTAAAGAGTTAAGATGACAAACACTATACATGTGATTTTTCTCTCTCAATCCTTAGCTTCCTCAGGTCCATTCTTGACTTCAGTGTACCAAGTTTTGCTTCCTTGAGGTCACCTCGTAGCACGCGTAACAGATTTATGCAGTGTCATACTCTCCTGGTTCTGTATTTGTAGGCTCCGAATAGGGCGAATTCCAAGGCTCTCTGTGCTGGTGTCTCTTCTGGCATCCTTAGCACATGGCCAAACATGGACCATCTTTGCTGGGCGACTTTTACAGACAGCGGCGACGTATTACACATCTTGCATAGTGCATCGTTGGAAATTATGCTGTCTGGCCATCAGTGTCCAGTGAGTTTATCTAGAGCTGCCTTTGGAGCCACCCAGCTGTTACAGTTATACAGCATCAAGGATACACAGGTTGCAGTGTATAAACGTAGTCTTTTTATCAAGGCCATCTTTGATCTACGAATCCACAGCTTCCAGATTTTCCCCATGACACAGCGTGCAGCAATGTCAGCAGTACTGCAAAGCAGTGAGCTCAGGATTGTACTTTTCCCCATGGTTCGCCGCCACTAAGTGGATTGGCATTTTCTTTAGTTTCATGCTTTGTAGATAGGTATATTGTGAGTGAATTCTGTTTTGGATTCATTCATAAAGAGATTCTCAATTTTTAGTTTGAGAGAAGTTCGTCAAGGGGTTTCTTTTCGTCGTTTATGAAGTCCATATCGTCGGCATATTCCAACTGGGGGTGGGGGGTTCGGTCTTGTGGAATTTCCCGCACAGATTCAAAATATTGTCAGGTCTGACAATTTAATTACCAATTCCCATAAACAGTGGCTTAAACTTACCTCCTCTACCACCACCTCTGAAGTTGCCACCTCCTCCACGTCCACGAAATCCACCACCTCCTCCTCCACGAAAGCTACCACCACCACCACCACCTCTACCGCGAAATGACATATCGGATTGCGATCAAACCACCAATCCTTCTGAAATGATAACAAAGGAATACAATGACAACATCATCTAAAGCTTGAAATTCTAGTGTTTCAATTTCAACAGAGATGTACAAGAAAGTTGTTCAGTGTTGAAAACTTTGAAAATAATTTTACAAGTTTTTAGTCTGTAAACGAAAATGGATTAATATTTCGACCTACATGTATATGTATAGAAGATAATCTCACCAGAAATGTGGATTAATATTTCGACCTACATGTACATGTATAGAAGATAATCTCACCAGAAATGTGGATTAATATACTGGACCTACATGTACATGGATAGAGATAATCTCACCAGAAATGTGGATTAATATACTGGACCTACATGTACATGTATAGAGATAATCTAACCAGAAATGTGGATTAATATATTGGACGTACATGTCTAGTAGATAATCTAACCAGAAATTGGATTAATATATTCGACCTACATGTATAGATAATCTAACCAAAAATGTGGATTAATATATTCGACCTACATGCATAGTAGATAATCTAACCAGAAATGTGGATTAATATATTGGACCTACATGCAACCATTTACTCGGCTAGGATATAATTCTACAAAACATAACGTGTTTTGGACTACGTTCAGCTAAATGCAAACATTAAATTATAATGACGAAGTCCCTACATTGAGATTCCATGCCATAAGGTGATGGATGCATGCATTGTAGTACATACACATGTAGAGATACTGCTATAAATAAAGCTTGAAGACAATGGGCCTGACATTCTAGCTGTAGCCGAACTAAATGTAAAATAATTCCAGCTAAGCACAAAACTTAGCCTCAAATTATAAAGTGTACTAACAACATACTGACGGTAGAAAATGATAAAGTCCCTACACTGAAAATAGATTGCAGAAAGATATATATGCATACATTGTAGTATTGATGTAGAAATAGTAATACACCATATATGAAGCTTATTGACCACAAGACTGATAGTGTAACAGTAGCAGAGTCAAAAGCAAAACAAAATGTTTGGTGCAATAAGTCCAGCTAAACACAAAACTTAACCAGACTGAAAGATGTTCTTAAGGGCAGAACAGACAGGACACCGGCGTCACGCGGGCATCACGCATGCGTAAAGCAACACGCGGGCGTTAAGTGGAAAATTAAAACGCACTGAATGCGTCTGGCATGCGGCAAATCAGATAAAAGCACGCCATTATCACGTAATTGTCAGAACATTCCTCTACAAATTCTGGAACATCCTTTTGTGACCATGTGAGAATGAAGGAAATTTCAATTTCCCTTTCTCCGAGATCTAACAATACTCACCATTCTATTACTTCTGATACAGCTAGCCCTGATAGCTGGTCCCTAGGACTAGAGACTTAGTAAGCTTTACCGACTCCTGGAACCGGGTACTCGGCTCCCAACTGCCGAGTACCCGTTTGCCATGAAGCTCATACTGTTTGCATAGCCACCAAACAAGAGATACCCATGGCTTGCCTCCATGGGGCTGGGAGGCTGGGTCCGTAATAGAATGGTGACTATTGTTAGATCTCGGAGTAAGGGAAATTGAAATTTCCTTCATTCTCCTTCGATCAATACTCACCATTCTATTACTTCTGATATACACCAGATTTAGTCAGTAACGTAGTGGGAAGGGGCAAGCCATCAATTGCTACTTTTGCCCCTTGGAGAAAGAGCTAGACTTAAACTTGATTAATGGAGACCTAAAAGGACCATCAAGTTAACGGAATCACATTCGCATCACTGGCCCCCCTCCCCTTTTTTTCTCCTATGAAAAGGGAGAGAACTCATGAACATGCATCTCACCTGAAACACAAATATGCCAAGAGGGTTAACTGCTCTTTGCATATATTAGCCTGGGAATGAGCATGAATATATAAGATGAATGAACATGATATATAGACATAATATAAAAAACTCTCAATCTTGAATTACCTCATGATATTTAGATCCCAGACGTGGAGCCTCCAAACATTCACTTGTCCGGCCATCAGTGACAAAATCTGGTTGACATCCTCTCGCTTGACCATGTCTGCTTCTTAATACTCTCTTACAAATGCCAAAAAATGGAGAAGTGCAGTGTGGTCGTATAACTATCATTTCAAAACAGCTAAAGCGAGTGGATTGGCGGAATCTGACACATCCCCCATATAGTAATCCGTGAAAGAGGACTCACAGTGCCATTGTGCAACAGCCATGGTGTCCTCTAATGGAACACCACTGTAAAGGGGCGTCGAGGCGGCTATTCCCCTAACATCGTGTGCCCTTGCGCATTGTACCTGGTGCCCAGTCGCAATCTCATGGGTAGTCTGAATGCATTCGACTACCCAACGAGAGATAGAATCCATGGATGCGGCGCCATATGGCTTCTTATGGCAGATCCACAGATGTCTATCATTTGACCGTAACGAGGCTGTCCGTTTTTTGTACTTAGTCAAAGCACGGACTGGGCACCAGACACTGGCATCACGATCAAACCTAGTTAGTTTCGCTATAATGATCGGTTTGCCGGGATATCTCAAAGATTGAATCTTTGACATAAACTCTTCTCTTGGCAGTAGACGCAGACCCTCTCCGGAGACAATAAATCAGTCCCTCTCTGCTGAAAGTGCATGGATCTCACTGCGCCTTCTAGCTGAGGAAGATGCCAATAGAAAGACCGCCCTTGGAGTCAAATGCTTTAGACTAGCCGAATGCAATGGTTCGAAAGGGTGCTTGGCCAGTACATTAAGCGCTAAAGATAGACTCCAGGCTGGAATGACCACCGGTTGTCTTGGTCAGAGATTGCGCATTCCCTTCACCATCACATTCAACTGGGCCACCTCTGGACTATCCCTGTTGGCTAGACAAGGGATAACCGATGCCAAAGCGGACTTGTATCCAGCAATTGTGACAGGAGCTAGTCCTGAAAAGAACAGCTCACAGAGAAAGTCTGCTATTTGCTGAATAGTGGATTGAAAGGTATCAACACCCTTTTCTTCACACCAGTCTGCAAATCTGTTAACCTTGTTGTTATATGACTTGAAGGTTGCCCTCCTTCTCGCAGCCGCGATGAAATCTGCAGCTTGTCGAGAAAAGCCTTCCGACGTGGAACGTTGTTTGATAACATCCACGCAGTCAATTTGAACATTTCGGGATGTTCGTGTAGGAAGCGTCCCTTGGCCTGGGAGATTATGTTCGGAATCTCGGGTAACTGCACTGGGTTTTCCACCAGCAGATCTAGAAGATCCGTGAACCACGCCCTGCTGGGCCAAAACGGCGCTATTAGAAGGACCAGGCACGGTTCCTCCCTGATCTTCACCAATATCCTCGGTAGAAGAATGGTGGGTGAGTACGCGTATGCGTGCATCCCGCTCCAGCTTATCGCCAGAGCATCTGTATCGACGGCATTTGGATCTGGAATCGGCGAGACATAAGTCATGATTTGAGCATTTTCCCTTGTGGCGAACAAGTCCACGTTGGGTTTGCCCCAATGCTCGAAGATCCTGTGTAGAACTGGAGGGTTGAGAGACCATTCTGTCGGCAGAATTCTCTGTCTGCGAGACAAAGCATCCACCAGAATGTTCATTCACCCAGGAATGTGAGCTGCTTTCAAAACAACCGAGTAATTCCTGCACCATTGAATCAAGTGCCACACTTTGATACACAGTGTGGGTGACTTGGTCCCGCCTTGGCGATTTATGTATGATACTACTGTCGAGTTGTCCAACCGTATCAATATTGCCCCTGACTTTTGGAAGAAACTTTTCCAATGCCAGTTCCACTGCCATCATTTCCAACTGATTGATATGCAGTTGGCTCTCCTGGAGAGTCCATGTGCCCGAGACCTGGTGATCTCCCAGGCAGGCCCCCCCCCATCCCTCCAGCAATGCATCCAATTACACGGACAGCTGGGGGTGGGGTAGGTGAGCGAAACTCCTACTAGGAGATTCTGACGCTTTTTCCACCATACAAGATGCGACATTATTGGCTCCAAAACTGGCACCAGCTTTGACAGGGGTTCTGTTCTCTGTTTCCACAGAGACATCAGATACAACTGGATAGGTCTTCGCATCAGAGCATGGATGGAGACCATCATGGCCAGCATCTGAAGAAACCGCCTCGCCTGAAAGTGGTTTCCCAATCGAAAACTCTTGAGGATGGCTAACAGACACCACTCTGGGCTCTGACGGTTAAACCCTGCCCTCCTCGAGATCGAATCGCATCCCTAAATAAACGAAATGTTGAGTGGGTGTCAACTCGGATTTCTCCTTGTTGACTATCCAGCCTAGATCTGAAAGCAACTTCAGAGTCAGAGCAGTATCCACCTCTAACCTAGCTGATGTGTCTGCTTTGATCAGCCAATCGTCTATGTAGGTGTGAAGCGCCACGTTCTCTTTTCTGAGAAACGCTGTCACTGCAAGGACCACTCTTGTGAAAACCCTTGGAGCTGAAGACAGGCCGAACGGGAGAACTATAAACTCCCACACTTGATTCTGAAAAGCAAATCTCAGGAATGTGGAAATATGCATCTTTCAGATTGATCAATTACACACCACATTCCCTTCCTCAATCCTGCCATTACCGACCTCGGGGTTTCCATCTGAAACCGAGGTGTATGGGTAAACCAATTTAATGGCCTGTGATTGAGTATGGGTCTCCATCCCCCTGTGCTCTTGGGGACAAGGAACATGTTTGAATAGAAGCCTGGAGTGTTCCGGTTCGCTGGTTTTATTGCACCCTTCAGAAGCAAACCTGACACTTCGTTTTGAATGGCTTCTAACTTGTCTGGTTCCCTTGGAACGGGTGTCCAAACAGGTGCCAAAGACAGATTCTGTGGTGGAAAGTCCCACCACTCTGGCCAGACTGTCTGACGTCACACCTCGCCAAGCCTCGACGAAATGAGGCTTCCACCCACTATAGACGCCTCGACGCCTAATGGGGGTGTCTGGCTCGCGATCCGCTCCCCCCTCTCTTGACGAGAGAGAACCATTTTGGTCTTGGCTTGGCCGGTCTAACTGGCACTGCTGTTCCTGTCACACAGGTGCGGTCCAGGCAGATGCGAAGGGAGCTCTCGTACCCTCAGGTACGATCTGCTCCCTTCTTTCCGCCCTTTGAGGACTTACCCTTCCCCTTCCCGCCTCTCGGGCGATCAGGAGCAACATTGGGGAGGGTAGGAGCCTCTACAACCTTCTTGGCTTTCTTCGCCGGAGGCGGCTGAGAAAACCCAGTAGAAGCAGAAGCAGCACTAGGCTTAGCTTTTGCCTTGCTTTTGTTCTTTTTCTGCTTGGCTACAGCCCCTAGTGCGTGCTCCTGACGCACTAGCTCTAGCTGCAGATTAACCGCCAACCGATTCTGCCTCTAAGATGGCCCGCGCCTGGCCATCAAAGATGCTAGGGCCTGTCAGGGGCGTCCCAAGAAGACGCTCCCTGAGGGCAGTAGCTGGACGCATATGGTCAAGAACCATCTGCCTCCTGGACTTGGTCACATGCGCCTGCACCCGTGCCAATGCGTCCATAGATGGCACCAGGCCGTCATTAACGCACGAAAGCACCACAAGTGGCACAGGGTGGCCTGCCCCCGCTTCAGTCCACACCGACTGAAGAAGACGATAAGAATTGTTGACAGCACTCATTACTGCCCTCACACCCTCATCACATAGGGACAGGAGTTCGTCATGGTGTACCTGAGCTTTGTCCACCAGTGCCAGGGCTGGGCCACCCGCTCCAGCACTCTGGACACCCAGTACCCATCGGTCATCCTCGGTGACCAACGGGACAACACCATACCTGTCGTATTCCCCCCTGTGGAATACGACACCTCGCCCGCACCTCCCTGGAGGCTGCAGGAAGCTGGCCCTTGGTCATGAGTTGTTTGCTATAAATAGCATCAAGTAACTCAATAAACCTTGGATCCAGTCCAATAGACTGGATCCGGGCTGCGGGCAAGATCGCAGTCCTAATCGATGCCACCGATGGACGGGGTGCATCCTCCTCGACCGTGGTCGGAACCACAGATGGGTCTACCCTGGCTAGCCAAGCCAGAGCCTCAGGCCCGCATGGAAAACTGTGCGGACCCGTGGCGGTTGAGGAACTGTGGCCAAACACGGGCGCCAATGGCACCCCATGTCTGACCGCCGGACCAAGCGAGATAGGTGAGTACCACGCCTGGCCTGCCACACCCGTCACCGTGTCGGTTGGCGGCAGAACAACCATCACGGGACCGGTGCCCGGTACCGGAGTGGCCTCAATCACGGGCGGAGCCGCTGCCCTGATGGAGGGCGGTTCCGTCCAGGACAGAATCGACCTCCATGCTCTCCACCCGTGGCATCACAGGCCACAGCAACCTTTCCTCCTCGGCCTCCTCATCTTCAGACCCCGAAGAGTCGTCACTAGCTGGCGGACGGCTCCCATGCCTGACGGACCAGCCACCACTACTGGACCGCCCCAGAGGTGGCCGCAGAGAGACAGAACCCGTCAGGCCGGAGCCCGACGGGACTGCCAGGGGGCCGTACGAGATGGCTCCCTCAGTGGCCAGTCCAGAACCCTGTCCAAGGACAGGGTCCGAATCAAACATGGAGAGAGACTGCCCCACAACTTTTGGCAGCAGGGATGACACCAGCGTGGGCAGAACGCTATGCAAGAAGCCTTGCATAGCCGGACCAAACAAACCACGCCGGCGGTGCTATCTCCGCCACCTCCGGTTGCAGATGTGGAGCGCCCCCAAGGGCCGAAACGGATGCTTCACGATTTACTTTCGGACCGCCTGACCCCGCGTCAGACCCTGCCAAGTCCTTCTGGGCAAGGAACTTCAGCATCATATCGACCGACCACACTGCGCAAACGTTACACCTACTGTCAAGATTACACTTAGTACAGCGGAAACAGACATGGCCCTTGAACAGAACCCGAACGAATTAGTGGCACTCGTCACATGATGGCGGGGCTGGCTTGGCCTATAAATAAGCACAAACCTACAATAAGCAAGCGGAACGAAACAGAAATGGAAGGCAAACAATTAATTTTCAAATTATTTTGACCATAAATTAACTGTTAACCCTCCCGCACCCACTCCGCCACGTTAAAGCAAAGATCGCATTCATTATGACGACAAGAACGAAGCGGGCAATAATACACCCATACACTGATCCTCAAGGATGTATAATGGAACCAGGAATCATATCGCATAGCTTTCGGGGTATATTTACTAATAAATATAAATTATACTCCTAACGAAGGCCAAAACGATATGTGAAGAAACCAACAAAATGTAAACAAACTGCTGTAGAACACGATAAAACCGCAGACCACACATCTTAAATCAAGAATTTTGAAACCACTGATCATTGCAAACAGATCGTGATAACACGCAAAACTTGAAAATTCCAAAGTTTTTCTGGTACCAAAAAGTACGCAGCACCTAGAATCAGATGCATGAATTAATGAAACATTTTCTTCACATAAACATCCGAGTAACACAGTGTGACGTCACCCGCTCGGATCTTACGGAGAACGATGTCAGCCGATTTTCGTGTTTAAAACACCAACAAGCCCACACCTATTTCATATCTGCCGATCGCCCGTTGGGGTTAAAGGAAGGCGATCATCTGGCATATACTGCCCTGTAGGTGGGGCTTAGAATACACCTTCCATATCCTCTGCGTGTGGTAAGAGGCGACTAAGGGAGGTAAGGGCGAGGTAATCCTGACAGAAACCTCGAGTGCTGAAGACGGAGGTTCCAGGCCGCACGGCGCACTCTAATAAACCATGGATCCACGCACTTAACGCTTATGATCATGTCGATAGTCACTTACAGGACTGGCGGTATGATCAGCGAACGAAAAGAAGCAGATCTGGCATATTTCGTTGTTAACACACGTCCCAGATTCTTTGGGGTTAGAAATTGGAACATGCGACATAGACGAAATCTTGAAGACATAAGTCTTTTAACTATGGAATAACATGGGAATATACAACCTGGTTATCATCAGCAGCATCCATGGTAATCCAAATATCCTTTAGAGAGCGCACAAAGCCATCACAATTTACACAGAAAAAAGACTTAGTATAATCTCAAGACTTCCAACTGCAAAAAAGCATGTGTCTCTTGTTGCTATGCAAACAAGAATGAGCTTCATGGCAAACGGGTACTCGGCAGTTGGGAGCCGAGTACCCGGTTCCAGGAGTCGGTAAAGCTTACTAAGTCTATAGTCCTAGGGCCCAGCTATCAGGGCTAGCTGTATCAGAAGTAATAGAATGGTGAGTATTGATCGAAGGAGAAATGGGAATTCCCCCTCGCGGCTGCAAGCGTAAAAATCGTTCCATGAGCGATTCCAAACACCTGCATGCTGCCCGCCCGGCTGACGAACGCATTAGTGTGTTTGGTTCCTCTTAATATCATGTTTGAAATCTGACACACTAACGCCCGCCTAACACCCATGTCCTGTCTGTTTTGCCCTTTATGCTAAAATTACACGGAGAATGATCACAATACATTATAGTATTGCTGCAGATGTAGTAAGCAAGCTATATACAAATTTAATAGTGACCATAGGCCTGATAATTTAGTGACCCAAGGCCTGATAATTTAGCTGTAGGCACAGAGCTATACGCCAACACTAACCTATTATGCCTGTATAACATAGAAATGATGAGCAATAGCCCTGTGTATGACGATGCGTTCCAGTCGTTCTACTAGAAACTTGTTTATGTTCTATAGAGCTGAGTGGGCCTATAAAGAGCACTACATATTTTATTGCTGTAGTGATGAGCTCAGAGTGTAATAGAAAATCTAATATTTATCTTTTTCATGAGACAGTTGATATTTACCAGAACGAAGACTCGATATATGGTATCCAACTGGCTCAATTATACGCACAGAATTAAAAACAGAGCTTCCCCTAATAGGCAGGTTATACAACTGTTAGATTGGTGCCTCTGGAAAGCCTAACCGCATACGCGCTGACTGGCAAATCAGTGTGGTAATAAATCATTGGGTTACAATTAGCAACTGCTTAATATGACCATGCCTCTGTGGGACGGAGAGGCCGGGCAGCTTCATGATGGTAAGCATCAACTCTCTCATAAAAAAGATAAAATCCATTTTCTTTATTTCACTTTGACAAGAGCATACTTATCATAATGACGACTTGATATCTCCAGAATTTGTAAGAGAATTCGGAGGCATGGTCAGAAGACCAGCTGTTTGTCTGAAGAGTTCTTTTGTTTATGGAGGCACAAAAGCATCTGAAAATTGATTTTCAATAGCAACAAGGAAGAGAATAAGTGATCGGATGATATAACCGATGAGGGGAGATAAGCGCTTCACAAAATGTGAACCAGGCAGTATGACAAACATAAAGGAAATCCTAACACTCCCACCATTGCTAGACAGAGGGAAACAAACCTGCCTTATTTATTTCGTTCTACAAAGGTCTACAGCAACAAGTAAAGATATCAGTAGACAGTCTACAGAGTACAAACTCCAATTCGGAAAACCAAAGCCATGCACAACAGCCACTTTAAATAAAATTTACACAAGACCTGATGTCTTTAAATTCAGCTTTATTTCCAGTATGATAAGGGATTGGAACAAACTATCACAGGATCTAAGAATTCCCGTAACTGAAGTTGTAAAAAAAGACTAGATTCCTACCAACAAAGGAAGAGCTATCGATCCACGGTTATGAGATAGTGCCCGCTGAATTTGGCAATAGAGATGGAATGGAGATAATTATGTATCATCACCACCGACCAGATGAACGTCTCCAGATGGCAAATGTCAAAGACACTGCCCTTTACTACAGGGCGTATGACTTGGCACAGTTCTCATTCACTTTAGTGACATCAACTTAAATGTTTGTGTACTGGTGTCCTCTACCGAGTCCTATATAAGTTGGTACTGAGTACAGCAAATTCAAAGGCTTTCTATACAGAGTTATCTTGTGCAATTCGCAGAACATGGCCAAACGTAAACCATCTTTGTTGGGCTACCTTCAATGACAGTGGGACTATATGTCATAGAGTGCATAAATAATTGTTTGAGATTATACTGTCCGACCAGCGATTTTGAGCTATAGTACAAATATATTGGCGGCAACAGGCACCAATCTTATTTAGAACTGCCTTCGGTGCCGCCCAGCGGTTACAGTTGACAGTGATAGTGATTATTTTTTGGGCCAGAGGGATCCATTAGACAGTTAGCAAAAGGACTGGAAGGCAAGGGTTCAAGTGACACAACCTGCAGCGATGTCAGAGGAGATGCACATTCGTGAATGAAGAATTTTGCTTTTCCACCAACCACCAACTAGAGCTGGGCGGTATGACGGTAGTACCGTGAGGACCGCGTTATACCGTGAACCGATACCGTGACCGTTGGCATTTCCAAATACCGTGAATACCGTCCATAATGTTTGAGCAATATTTGAGAAATATATTCATAAAATCTGACTTAACCAACGGTAAATAAGTGCTAATAGTGCCAAAAATACAGGCATCCCTAACTATTAGCCGAGTTCAGGTGAAAGGGTTGTTGTAAAAACAAACGTCAAGACGTCAATTACAAAATAATGACAGGCAGAACTGTATGTCAAACGTACGTCTTGAAAGTCTCACGGTAACATTGCTTTATTTAAAACATCTAAACTCATTCTCTGGCCGTCCGCCGGTAGTAATTATACTATAATATATTCCCTATTCCCGTTTCTATTATTTGTAATTTATTACTCCAAGCATTTTGTCACCGAACAAACACGCTAGATTAACAAAATAACATACAAACTGCGTGCTAACGCGCCATTTTGATCACGTGCTAATTTATTAACAACGAGCAACGATGAAGTCGTTATTTTTTAATTTTCTGGCTTGTTTTAAGAAATTTCTTTACGGATTAAATCCAGTTTAAGTACCGACACCTAAAAATTATAGTGTTTTAGTTTTTGTAATTCATTTTTCAACTGGCTACACGTCGGAAGTTCCCGGAAATAGCTTTTTACACGCATTGTTCACATGAAGCATGGCGAGTAACGAGTCTGCACATTGGGTACTCGGTAATTATCAGAAGCTTTGGAATCGGCTACATTCAATGTCGTGTTATATGTATGTGTATAGGCCTGTTTTCGCGAGTAACAGAATATACGACTCCAACAGAAATAAAAGCGTACAACACTCGGCCCGTTTAAATACTCGCGGATTTTGTCTGAACTCTGTTTATCAATGCACTCGACTGCCAAAATAAAATTTACCGTTTGCTGGTCGCACGCATTAATAGCAAGAACAATCCAGATTGAAAATAGTGCACCCCAATGTCTCAAACAGCGGGTTATAGTTAGCGAGTCGACCACACCCTTTGACCGATATTCCCGTGAATGATATTACATCAATAAAAATAGTGACCAAATAAAATCGTGAAACTAAACAGTCTCAATAGCCATGTTTTTCTTCTCTAAATCAGGAAGCCGATTCATTTATTTTATCTATATTTACCGTTGATTGGAGATGGAAGTGAAAAGGAAATGGAAAAAATTGTTCTAATTTCGTGGCATGCCTCAAGCTCAGATGACGGTATACCGTGGTATTTTTTCATGGTACCGGTACCGTCATATCAATACCGCACAGCTCTACCACCAACACCCCCTCCCAACACGCAGTGGCATCGCTTTATCACTGACTTCATCTGTCGCTGATAGGTTTACATTGCTAAATTAGGTCTTGGCCTCGTTGATGAAGAGATTCGCATACTTGAGTTGTTCTACAGGCATTGCAGCTATAGGGAGAATGTTATCGAGAGGCTTCTTTCCTCATCTATGATGTCTATATACCTCTCGTGGACAGTTAGTGTAGATGCTGGTGGGTCTGGTCTTGTGGAGTGCTCTCACACAGATGAAGAGTGTGGCAAGGTAGCATCTAAACAGCATCGGAGAGAGGCCATCTCTCTGTGGAGAATCAGTGGAGGTCTTGAACACTGCAGAACTTATATTTTTACTTGCACATTCAACTTGGTATTTGGTATAATCACAGATCATCATCATTACAGCCAGCTTGTGATGGTGCTTTAGGCCTATGACTGGAGGCGTGGTAACTGAGTGGTTAGAAGCATGTGCTGACAGCTCAAAGGTTGGTGGTTCTACAAGCTGGCCCACTACATCCGAATATTTGTTCTGAACAGATCTACGAGAAGGAGACATGCGAGGAGAATGGCCCCGAGAGGAAGACCTAGCCGGAGAAGGAGATCTAGATCTAATAACACATCTATTAGAGTTTACCAAAGTCCGAGAAGGAAATGACGTCTGAGAATCCGATCGAGAAGATTTCTTAGGTAGAGATGAAGAGGGAAAGGATCGAACTGGAGTAAAAGAACGTTTCTTAGAGGAATGGGATACGCCAACCGTGGCAGAAATTTCCTGGATACTTTTAAGTCTGTCCACTTCCTTCATAATAAGACTACATGATTCAGGACCAAATAACTCCTTACCAAACAGGAAGTGGTAATAAGGGCATCTAAGTTTTTGAGAAATGGCTAAGGAACCAAGAGCTCTTTTCCTATGATAATTGTTAAGAAAGCCTATCAGACGAGCATCTAGATTAAGGTTAAATCTAGAGATATCTGCCATGCACGCTAAAGAAGACTGAGGAATAGATTCTCCTCTAGAAGAAATCTTGAAAATAGCCTCTGAATGAAGGGCCGAGAAGTTAGATAACTTGAACATAAGCCTGGCAGATTGTTCCAAGGATTTAATCATCGCAGAATCCGAAACCACGATCTACCTGTGTCTTTCATCAGATCCCATGCTTCACCGATTAGAGTCTTTGACCTAATAGTAGTGTCAAAGTCTAAAAGAGGGACTCTAACAGATGAAGCTAATTCAGGAGAGAAAAATTAGCGGAAAAGTTATTGATAGTAATAACACGATTAAAGGAAGTTATCTTCACCAGAGGAGAGTCATAAGAGGAAAGACTGGTACGTTCAGCACTAAATCAATGTGTAGAGTATCAGATATCCATTGATGAGTGCCAGACCAATCCTTATCAGAAGCCCTCAACAGAAGAAACTTGGAGTCAAGAGGGATACCATGGGAAGAATCGTGCGAAGATTGAATGATAGTATCCTGAGAAGGAATAGGATCTTGAGAGTCATCCACGAAAGAGGAAACTTCAACATCACTAAATAAAATATCCGACACCAAGGCAGGATGAACAGTGAAGGATGATGAGGAAGAATTGGCAAATTTGACTTTGTGATGAGGATGGCGAAGAATGCTCCTAGGAACCAGGCTAGTCTCGAATGATGGAAGGAAATCAATAGCACTGATAATGGAATTACCTGAACTATCTATTGACAAAGAAAAATCCTTATTCTACAAACCAATGGAAGTAATTTCATTTACCAATGGATCATTAAGATAACAACTAACTAAATCTTGGGAGGAATTAACATGGGAAACATAATCTGAGGAATAAGAAGAGTTCTGAGCACTAGAGTAATTATCCCCAAAAGATTTAGAATGAGGGAAAGAAATGTGATCACTAGATGAGTAGTTAGTACGGTCAGCGCTAGAATGATCCTGAAGTGATTGGTTAATAACTGAAATATGTCTATCATTAGCAGAATAAGAATCCAGAGATGAATGTTGGGAATTAATCACAAAGCTACCGGGAGAAAGATGAAATCTAATCAGGCCCGGGTCCCCAAGGGGGCCTGGACATGGATACACAAACTCTGGTTGCGATCCCTGAAGCTCCATGGGATTATTAACAGATTCCCAGAGGGGACAAGCTGATCGTCCACAAAAATCCTTAGACTGAAAGATAAAGATTGAGAATTTAGAACGTAACCCGGCTCTGATGCCCAGCTTGGGCCCGGAACTGGGGAAACCTGTGAAAACTCACAAGAAGATTTACCAAAATCTGAAGAAATTTTCAAAACAAATTTAGATAAACCGGAATAACCAGTCCTAGCTCGAGCCAAAGCCGGAGCCGGGCGGGAAGACCGGGAGAAAGATTCAAAATAGATACCGGAAAGCCGGACATACCAGTCCCAACTTGAGCCGGAGCCGAAGAACGGCTGGGAAATTTTTTAGACTGACTAAAAAGAGAGAGAGCTGGACCAGAACCCAGGAGAAAACTCGGGGCGGGGCCGGAGCTGAGAGAACAGAATCCGAAGAATCCTTGGGGGCCGGAATCGGCTAAAAATTCGGGTCCGGACCCCAAGAAGAAATCGGTAACCTATGTTGGCCGGATTCCCGACCCAGGTCCGGGACAACACCCAGACCTGGGGCCGAATCCGAAACCAACAGCAGTCTCACCAGAGGCCGAACTTGGATCGAGGTCCGGCCCCAAGTAAGAAATCGGTAACATAGACTGGACCATCCCCAGACACGGGGCCGGGAGAAAGCCCGGGGCCGGAATATTAGCTGGAGAAAGAGCCGAAACAATATACGATGAAGAAACCGGCTTAGTAGATGACGGGTGAGAGATCACTTGAACCTGACTCGGTCATCATGGGCGCAGGATGTGGAATGTTGACTGGAGACAAGACTTGAGCAGGAATGACTGGCTTCTGAAGCGATGAACGAGGCAATACCTGAGACTTTTTCGTACTCGTGTTCTTTCCTGTCATTGAAGCTTTTGAATCTCTGAAACAGTGAAGGTCAGTAAGGTGTAAATTACTCTTGGACTTGAATAAGCGTTTCCTAGGAACAGCCAGTTCCGACATTTCCCCTTCAACAATATCAGGAGATGAAACGTTGGAAGCTGACTGGTCCAGGATCCTTTTTCTTAATTCTACCGTCAATCGACGCATCAATATTGCTCACTTGTTTTTGCAGACATTCCATCGATAATACAATCCTTTCGAGGATGGATGAGTCAAAGGTGGGCTCGGGTTTGGCCGTTATCTTAATCGCAGACCATAAAGGAGAAGAATTCCCTTTAGAGTTTTCAGGTGTATTCGGTTTGAAAAACGCAATTCTGGTAGACTGAGACCATGAGCTGCAAATAAGACAGGCCGAGTTTAAAGTGCACGAATTGCATTTAAGGCACACATGGCCAGCATGGTCTGTCTTAAATAAAACTGTTGCAGCTGGTATTCTATCTAATAGAATGAATTGCCATCTCCTTTTCCTTAGACTTGACTTCAACTTTCTTCGGAGACTTTTTCAAATCTGAATCGTAAAAGAGAAAGATTTGATAGGGTAAAGTTCTGAATATAACTCAGGATCAGACAGTGCTGATCCCAAGATTTAACAATAGAGACCAAACCAGTCTCTAAAATATTGTAAAATATAATAATGGTTTTTCTTTAAGAGAGTATGTTAATGAGATATCATAGATTTCATGCTCAAATGCTACTGTAATATAGGTAATTATTATTTTTTTTATTATTTTTACTTTTTGAATATTCATTATTATTATGATGATGATTATTATTATTATGATTATTATTAATATAATTAATATTATTCATTTATTTATTAAAAAAGACAAACATGCTTGTTGTTTACTTTGAATAAAATGAAGACTGAATGGTTTAAAGAGAATAATTCACTAAACTATTTACGACAATCTGATGTTGCCGATATATTTGTATTGACTGCATAGTTCGTTTCGCACATATATCCAGTTTTCGTGTAAAAAAGGCGTGTTAAATATGGACCATTTCAGCGGAAAATCCAGACAGGTATCGATAGGCAGATGTTAAAGACGCAGTAGTAGACTGCGGCTCTTCAGAGACTAAATGTTTACTAGGTACGAAATTGACAAAATTTGTTGATAAAATTCCTAGTCCTACTCTTAGTCTTATATTAAATCACAGGCCTTTGAATTTTCGTCCATCCATCCCTCTACCACATATCCCCCCTACTATATATAATATACACAAGGTGTGAAACCTTCATCCATGGGCACCATTGTCAAAAAGCTGATTGGTTGGTTTGTAGTCAGAACCGTGATGTCAGCGGATTTTGACAACAAACCAACCAATCAGCTTTCTGACAATGGTGCCCACAGATTATACGAACTTATACGAATCCTCTACTCACAGCAGGCGTCAACAAGCCTCTAACGTCAGGAATGGGCTGCATATATTTATGGTTCATTTTAATGGTATTAAGTTGTTATTAACAATTATACATTGGCTATGTTATAATGATTCTGGAGTATAAATATTACAGATGGGTTCACAGTCGTAGTTATAGCGCAATGGATGACTTTCCCATAGCTTGTCTAGTCTAGCTTTGAAAGAATTCACTGAGGGGGGCGCTGATAACGGATTCGGGTAGTTTATTCCATTGATCAGTACAGCGCAATGGGAAAGAAAACTTTCGTATATTGAGTCTTGGTCTTATTTTCTTAATTTTTAGGCTGTGGCCTCGAGTTATGCTATTTGTGTCTTGTCGCTCAATAAGGTCTGCAGTAACTTGGTCATATTTATTGCTGAGAATTTTATATAACTCGATCATGTCGCCACGCAATCTTCTAAATACTAATGTTGGTAACTTTAACTTTTGGAGGCGTACGTGATATGGTAGATTACGCATACCAGGAACATGTTTGGTTGCCCGTCTTTGGACATTTTCGATTGCATTTATGTGCTTTTTCAGATATGGAGCCCAAACCACATTAGCGTATTCAATATGTGGCCTAACAAGAGATTTGTAGAGATGTTTAAAGTTTTCTTTATCTAGATAGTCAAATGTTCTCCTAATCAGTCCCATTATCTGGTTAGATTTGCTTATTTTTCCAATTATATGTTCATCGAAGCATAGTTTATCGTCTATTATGACACCTATATCTTTTTCACTAGATGAATGGGCTAGAGTATGGTTATTAAATTCCATTGTATAAGTGTGTAGAGATGTTTTTGTTGTTGATATTCGCATACTTTTGCATTTATCTGGGTGGAACCTCAATAATGAATTATCAGTCCATGAACACAGAGTTAATATCATTTTGCAGGGTGTCACAATCTTTTGGGTTAAAGATTGATCGAAAAAGTTTAGTGTCATCTGCAAATAAAAAGATCTCAGACCCACTACTGATTACATCGGGAAGATCATTAATGTAAATTATAAACAGTAATGGCCCTAAAACTGAGCCCTGTGGTATACCGCTTGTTACGTCTGTTGGTTTAGATATGGTTCCATTTATAACTACTTGTTGCTGCCTTCCGGTTAGGAAGGATTGTATCCAGTTTAACAAATTACCTTCTATGCCATATGCAGTTAGTTTTTTAATTAGACGTTTATGTGGAACCTTATCAAATGCTTTCATGAAGTCGCAGTAAATCACATCAATCATACCCCCCTTGTCCAGAGTCAGTAGCCATTTTTCAAGAACAGTCAAAAGTTGGAGAACTGTTGATCGCCCGCTTATAAAACCATACTGTTTTTCTGATAGCATATTATTAATCCTAAGATGTTCCATAATCGTGTCTTTAATAACAGATTCCATTATTTTACAAACAACAGATGTTAAGCTAATTGGACGGTAATTGTCTGGTTTGGTTTTATCTCCTTTTTTGAAAATTAGTGTGATGTTTGCATTTAACCAGCATTGTGGTAATGTTCCCAGGCTTAGTGATTTATTAAAAAGAATTGATAGTGGCAGGCTTAGTTCGTAGCTTAGTTCATAAAGGAATCTTGGATGGAGTTTATCAGGCCCGGGTGACTGAGCAGTGTTGAGATTCACAAGTCTTTTTCTTACAATTTCAGGTGTGATCTTTAATGTACCCATTGGCACGTGTGCTCTACAAGGAATAGTTGGTGAATCATCGTCAGGTTCTGTTGTGAATACTGATCTGAAGTAGCTGGCTAGGTGTCTGCCTTCTCTTTATCATTTTTTGTAAATGACACTTCCATATCATGCTCAGTGGCACTAGGTATTTGCAGATCTGGAATACCTGATCTGACTTTAGTCTTGGATTGCACATAATTCCAAAACTTTTGTATAGTGGAATGGTCACTTTTTCCAAGTGGCGCATTTGTATGAATATTATCCACCAGGTCAGGGTAATTAGTAAATACTAAATCCAATATTGTTGGCTTGTCGGACCCACGCCCTCTAGTAGGCATTGAAATTAGCTATTGTAAGAAGCAGTCTCTTACAGATTCAATAAACTTAAACGTAAAGTCTAGGCTAGAGCTAGAGGTGTTGTATGTGTTTGTAAACCAATTAACATGTGGCATATTAAAGTCTCCTAGAATAAGCGAGTGCAGGTTAGTGGTGTGTATTTCCTTTAAAATATGACAGAGTTCATTATTGTTTTGGTTATTAGAGTTTGGGCTTCTATAAAACACTCCCAAACGCAGTGTTTCATGTTTACATCGTATGTCGCAGAGGATGTATTCTTCGAACATACTTTGGTTAATGCTTAGTAGTTTATAAGATAAAGTGTTTTTTATGTATAGTAAGATACCTCTTCCTATTGTAGCAGTAATATTTTTATCTTCAATGCTGTAGCCATCTAGATTGTAGTCTGCTATACTAGGTTGAGTTCCGTAGTTTTTTGGCTTGGCTTCAACTATAGCTATGATATCTGGTGGGTCATCTTGTATTATGTGCAGAAGTTCGGTTTTCTTCTCACGTGTAAAGACGTCAGCATTTGTATAGAGGATCGTAATCTCATTAATTGATTTTGTACATTTCGTATTTACATTATTTGGTTTATTTCCTCTAATTTTGGAGCCGACCAGAGATTGTGTCAGACTTTGGCCATGTTTATTATTTACACATTCGTCTGAAAGTAAAGTGAAACAGTTTCTAGTGGATATAGGGAAACAACGTTCCTTAAGGACACAATCATCGGGTACATTACCAGTATTTAAAACATTCCATTTAAATACAGAATCTACATTCGCACAATGTGACTTATCAAAGCAAAAGTTAGAACAATTGAGATGTTCTGATGTATGTACAGTGTCATGCAAATTACTATGTATGCCATTAAATCTCTTTACAATTGCAGGGTCATTAGTTACTGTAAAGTTTGAAAATTGTGATAGTACTGGGTTGGTCTGTGGTAAGTGGGGGCCCGATTTGCCCAGGAGCTCTTTGCGTTGTAGTTCTGGTGACTCCTCCCATTGTGAAAATAAGGATTCATGAAATGATTGTCTACATTCTGTAGCATAGGTGTCATGTACGAAGTTTGTGACATTATAAGAATCGAGCTTAAATAGTTTGTAATGTTTTCTGACAAAACACGCGTTCCATTGACATTTGGATGAATGCGGTCATGGAATAGCTCTGTGTAAACTGTTCCACTAGGGTCATTGAAGAGCTGGGAATTGTCTATGAATATTGCATTTTGTGTTTCTGACAGTTTAAGCAGCATGCTGTTAAATTCCAATGTTAGACTATTTTCATGTGCATTCAGAGGTCTAGGTAGTAGTGAGAATACAAATATTTGTATGTGCGGTGAGATAGCACGGATCCTATGCAGCAGCACTGTGTAGTCTTTTACCATTTCATGTGGATTACTCTTCACGATGTCATTACTTCCGACATGGATAACAATTGCATCGTGACTGCTTGCAGAAAGATAACTGTCTATGTGGTCGTGTATGTCAATAATATGAGAACCTCTTAGAGTTTTAATGTTGGTGTTCATGGTGTCATTGGACATATAGCGTCCACTAAACTTCCTCAACGTTGAGCTCCCTATAATTAGGACGCGTTTCATCTGGTCCCTTGTTGGAGTAACATCGGAATGATACTGTGCTGTAGCAGTCCCATTCTGGTAAGATATATCACCTGTTGCCTTTGTGATGTTCCTATTCTGGTTATTATATTTCTGCTTATTTTCTGGATGATGATAGGCTTGTGAGTTCATATTATCACCATTGTATTTCTGTCTCATTTGAGAATGTCCTGTGCTTGGTTGATATGTTTGCTGATTTGTATTTATATTCAGATTTGTCTTCCTACCAGTGGATTGAAATTCCCTTGATGTTTGATAGGATTGTGAAGTTGTTGCACTGCTGGGTATTGAATTTAACTGTCGCGTTTGCCTGGTTAGAACTGGTATCAGTCTGTATGTTGGTGGAGAAACATCTTTGATAACTGGAGTTATGAATGTATTATTATGCTCTACACCATGGTGAGGGGTGGATTGAAGATTCTTTACTTGATAACTCAGCGATTCAAGACTCTTTTGGATTTCTTTTATTTGTCCAGCAAGATCAACTATAGTAGGATTAGATGTAGGTACTGTTGTGCTCTGTGAGGATCTTTTAGCTAGTTTTACATCATTTGTTGATGTAGCATTTAGAGTTTGTTTCATTTCCATGTTTGTTAGGCTTACATCATTAGTATATGTTACCGTTTGTTGGATTTGTGCAGTTGGTAGGTCTGCAACTTTAGGGGATGTCTCCATTAGAGGTTGCTGGGACGGTGAATCAGGTCCAGCAGCTACTGTGTTATTGTCTTGGGACGTACTTATATGAGCTGGTCCATGTTGGCATGTACTGTTGGGTGCTGGTTCAACATGGCAGCCTTCTGGTGTTTTACGCCATTCGATGTATTCTGCAATATGGTCTGAGATTGTCGTATAGGTGCTACAGATGTATCTGCGCCGGGATGCAGTAAGGGTGGACAACATATAAGTTGGCAGATTAGTACAGTGGTAGTGTTGCCAGTTCTTACAATTAAAACACATTATCATATACCTATTATTTGGTTTATGGCAGGGGCATAAAATCTGTAGAGTATGGGTATTTTCATTTTCTTCTTGGTTACCAGGATCAGTCATATCTGGTAGTATGTTTGTGATAGGAGGCTCAACAACACATGTTTGCTGTGTGTGAGAGCCAGTCGGAGAAGTATTTGTTGACAAGCTTGATGTCATAATGTCTGGTGTAGAAAAATGCTCATTTGGGGTTGTATACACACCAATGGGAGACTTTGACACACTAACTGGCAGAGTTGGCTGAACAACTGCTTCGGTGGCGGAGATGTTAATTGATGGGTTTGATTGTTTGGGCTTCTGGCGTGCCATGCTAGTAATTACTTTGGCTTGATTTGAGGATTGTGTTGATAGATATTTCCTATATACTTCCTCTTCTCGTATTCTGTCGCACTCTTTGCATAGCCAATAGTCTGATGATCTAAATTCTGTAGGCTTTGCAGGGTCCTTACAGTCCTGGCATACCATGTTGCTTACTTGTACCAAATATTGTATGTGGTTGGTATGGCAGTTTAATAAGGTGTATAGTATATTACTCGATTTTTTCTAATATTGTGCTTAGACAAACATCACAAACAGGATAGAAACACAAACCTAATTGTTAGTATAGTGTATGTAGAGTTATTTCTCTGTCCCGCGGCAACTCGGGAAAAGCTTAGACAGGGGACAGCCGTAGGAGAGACAGACATGAAACAGAACAATTTCAAGAATGTTAGTAAGTAATCAAGATTGGTTTGGGGGGAGTACAGGTGCAAGTTATATGCCTAGTAGTGAAGTGTGGCTTGTGATGATGTACGTTTTGATGTGGGTATTTTTTCACACATTTAAAAATAATTAAAAATAATTTTTTATTATTGTTAATTGTTTTATATATTTTTAGTGTTTATTTTTAATTATACTCCGTTATTTTTATTAGTATTTGTTTTTATTTGTTACAAGACAATAATCTATCGGAAAAAGGTGTTATTACAGTTTTACACTGTTTAATTTGTGTACGGGTTAAGTTTACATGTGTTTATGTGCATGCCTAAATGTTTGTGATGTTGAAACAACAGACAGAATAAAATTATATTGGCTGGATTGTATGATACTGCAGAGATCTTTAGCATTGCTAATGTAAACAATCATGGAAACTGGTGACGTCTTCTAAAAAGTGGGTTTTAAGCATCGAAGCTGACACTATCAGTGGTTAGATGTATTAATCATTTTATTACAGTTTAACAACGGTAACACTGATATATTTAGTCGATTTGGTTTTAGTTTTAACCGATTTTTTCTAATTTATATACGACACTAAATTTTTAACGTCTGTTTCTTGTTTTAGTAGATTCACTCCAGATGAAGGTTTCACACCTTGTGTATATTATATATAGTAGGGGGAATATGTGGTAGAGGGATGGATGGACGAAAATTCAAAGGCCTGTGATTAAATCAAGATTCAAGATTATTTATTCAATAATTCCAGGATAAACGAATTCACAAATCATACCAGGTTGTCTGCCTAAGGCAGTGCCTATTGTTATGGCGGACACCTTACACACATATATACAGGTATATATAAATTAGACAAGACAGTACTTACACAAACAATTATAAATTCAGACATTACATTTACTACTTCTTTATTAACCCTTCGACCCTTGATCCACATAAACAGTTTAAATTTCAAAGAGGAAATATGTCAATTCTGACATATCAGCGAAAATGTGCTTACACCCTCGAAAACCCAGGCCATTATCCGACGATATTATATATATATATATATATATTTGGGGGATATTATATGTACTAGTGCGATGGATGGACGAAAATTCAAACTCAAAGGCACGTGATCCTATGAAATAATCCTCAAACCAAATACTATATGACAGATACACCTGATCCACATCCTGTATCAACATCAGATGTAGAAAAAGATTTGGGGGTTCATGTCGACAGAAACCTCTCTTTTGACATACATATAGGGAACATTGTATCCAAGGCAAACAGTACAATAGGACTAATCAAGAGAACATTTACCAACATTGATCAATCTACTTTCACGCTACTATACAAATCACTTGTGCGACCCATTCTTGAATACTGCAACTCAGCATGGTCTCCAAGACTGAAAAGGCAATCGCAGCTATTAGAAAGAGTACAACGCAGAGCAACAAAACTTGTCCCACAAATCAGAGAGTATAGCTACACAGAAAGACTTGAAGCCCTAAATCTAATGTCACTGAAATATAGACGGTTTCGTGGAGATTTGATTGAAACATTCAAACTCATCAAAGATCTATATAATATTGATAAGAACTACTTTTTCGAACTGTCCAATGTTACACGGACCAGAGGTCATAGGCTCAAGCTCAACATAAAACGTAGCAGCAAAGATATTCGGAAGCACTCCTTCGCAAATAGAGTGGCACCACATTGGAATTCACTGCCAACAACAATAGTCGAAGCAACCACAGTCGAAATATTCAAGGGCAAACTAGACATCTTTTTCAAAGAAAGAATATTTGAATTCGACTGAACACAATTAATTGTGGTGTGGCTTTGGACGTTGCTGTTACACATATGCTTATACAACATATGCGAGCCGTCAATTCCCAAAGTCATAATACAATTATTACATCACAGTGGACTAATCTTGAAACAGCCTGTGCATCTACATGAACATGCACACATGAAGATAGCTACACGTGTTGTATCCAGACCAGGGTTGCCTGCCCTACCAGTTTGGCACTGAGGCAATAACAAGCCAATGGCTTATGCCTTGTAAATTGATGTTGATGTTGATGACTTATCTTATTTTATCTAAACGAAAACTGGTTTCAATAAAAAATTGAGTTACAATACGAAAACCAAAAAAATTAAATACATACTGCTAATAGATGTTATGATGGTAGATAACACACTTTACAAATAGCAAGTATAAAATTACTCATTTATTGATATTTTATCTATATTTTGGTCACACGTGTGTAAACATTTACTTTTTCTTCTTGTTACTTGTTATTTATCTTGTAGAGGCCGCCTGTCAACCCTCAAAGATTAAACATTATTCGCATCTGGACTGGCGGATTCCCTGAAGATTTTTGCCTCGAACCGGTCATTCCAGTTGTGAGTTTTCGGGGATGGTACCGCTATCTCGACTAACACGCTGCATAAGAAGCCTAAGGCCTAAGTCCTGAAAACACGATGATTTCACAGGAAATATATCATCACACATTGATCACTTTATTGAAGCAAATGATCAACATTCAGTTGTCTCAATTCAATTCAATTCAAGTTAATTTTATTTGCTTAATTTTAGTATTACTTACAAAATGCATATAGGTGACCCATCAAAGGCACAAAGGCATAGCCTATGAGTGTATGGTTCCCTTACATATAACATTTATACATGACATATTACAAACGATGAATACAGAGGAGACAGTATATATAGACAGTTACAAACATTTATTTGTTCTGCTTGATAGTCTTAATTCTGGTGATAGACAGTATATATACCTGCAAGCCTAAGTGATTATAATTCAATGATGTTGGGTAGGGACATTTTGGAAGGGGTGGGATGGGGTGGGGGGGGGGGGGTTCATCGTGTTAATTAGTTTGTTATTATTATTATTATTATTATTATTATTATTATTATTATTATTATTATTATACCAGACATTCTGCAAATGTACCTAGTCACTGAGTTACCAGTGGAAAGTTCCCTATGTGGCAGTAGATAAGTAGTCGGACATGACCTACTCGATCCTCGCCCTGGATGGCCTGACCTAAGTCATCCACTTTGATCGGCTAAAGCTGTGTGTTGGTGCTGACCCAGAGCCTGAACTCAGGCATGGTACGCTGCTAGACACTGGCACCAAGACTGATGTCTCTAAGGATACCAGTATTCCTGACATCCTCCCCTGCACGATGGTGCAAGTTCCAAGATACCAAGCCGGGAGTTGGACCAACATTTGGCTGATGATGGGGATGAAGGCTAGGTGCCTTTGTGCCCTCTCCCTCCTCAGCTCAGATCTACTAGGTCAGGTAAGCCGTAGCTGAATAACCTTTTGTATGCATTGTTCAAGGAGACGGGCAGGAAACTTGTTCTGCCTTCTTCTACCCATTCTAATGCACTTTCCGCCATTATACTGATTATTAAGCTACCCCAGGCTGAAGCCATGTAATAGCTAGTATAGAAGTGAAAGGGGCCGATGAACCTTCAGCCTGTTGCAATGAACAGGTTAAAAACCTATCCCGGCCTCTTTCCACTCCAATCCATCCTTGCTACCCCATGCCTCCAAGCCCAGAGTCCACCCACTCCATCAAACATGTTATCCAATGGTCTCCAGTCAATAGTCACATGACACCCCTCCTGTCACCACCAATCTTGAACATCACATGTTCTCAGTCCCTCATTTTCCACTTGTCGTCAGCAGCGAACATGCCACTGATAGGAGAGAACTTAGTCCCTAATGTGGATCAGTCCCAAGTATATCAGCAGCTTCTCCTGGCGCTGGTAACTGATTGGGCATGCTAGATCACTAATGTAGTGTCTGTCGATGTTAGTAATCTGATGACTAGATGGCAATGATGTAAACGTTGTTGTTTTATGACCGATTAAATGGCTAACTGTTAAGTTAGATTGTCTGTCTTATTTCCAAAGTAAAGCTATAGGTTAAATCTGAATTAAATCCATACAGCATTACCCTGATGAACAAGGGGACTACAATACAGTAACAGCAAGTGTAGCGCCACTGTGGAAATGATGGAAAAAGATATTCGAATATTATTGAATCAGGCGAGGCATAACTGATGCGAGGCAGCAAAACTACTGTTACATTTTGCGGGTATGGAAATTCAAGACATTTCTCAAACATTAGTTCTTCTTCTTCTTTTCGATCACTGGTATCACACTTGGAGAGCTGTTCTCAAGATGAAATCTGTGGTTTTCTGCAGTTCGCCAGATCTCTTCTCTCAGCAGCTGATACGTACTGCAACATTGAAGTATGTGCTCTGTGGTCTATTCTGCTTCTCCACAAGGACAAGCGGGCGATGTCGTAAGGTGGAACCGCATGTACATGTGTTGGTTTAGTCTGTTGTGTCCAGTTCTGAGACGAAAAATGGTCACTTTCTCTGGCCTCGAGAGATGATGGTAGGCATCTTCTGATTGAGGTGTTCTATGGAGTGACTTGATGATAGTCTTCATCTCTGTATGGGTAACCATGTTTTCTGTCTGATTCATTGAAACATTAGTTGATCCTGGTGTAGCTGCAGGGCAGCCTGATAATGCAAATGAATATGAAAAAAATGTACGTACACTTATTTCCAACCACAAATCAACATTCCGTATGAAAGACACCAATTTAGACAGCTAAAACAATTAGATGGCGAAACTGTCGACCAGATTGTGTCGAGGCTTAACAGACAGGCTTTAAATTGCGACTTCGAGCTTCCCTGACAACACGTCTCGGAATTGGAAGTGAGTGCTTACCTATAGGGTACCGAGTAGGTATTAGTAAATGCTTGTTATCTGTTTGTTCTCGTTTTCCTTGGGACTATCAGGACCAGAATTAAGCGAGCTTTCTAAAACTGTAAACTATTTTTAAATCGGCGCAGAAATGGCTGAGTTATCGTCAAAGCTCCCCACTAAATTATACTCGGAATATTGCTATAGCATCGTAGCTGCGTTTATATATTAAACTGGATATAAAGACCTGTGCTGTGTACACGTGGTCGATACGTCACTAGCATAGCAGGACGCTGATTGGCTGGTGCCCAGCCGCTGATTGGATGAGGGGCCTAGCACTGACGTCACAGTGAGTATAAAAGGGGCGAGAAACCAAGGATCAGGAGCATCGCCGGCGTGGAAGCCGGCCGGTGCAGGACGACTGGACCACCTGGATGACAGATGTGAACTGCTGACCGACAAGTGCCCTTCAACCGGTGTCTTACGGATCCCAGCACATCCGCGGTGTAGGACGTCCTTGGCTTCCACAGAATTTTAGATACTCACGGATGGCAATAAGCTGAATTTAAAGTTAGACTTTCCGCATCCAGACTTTTCTAACACAACTTCTGTGGAAGGGGCTGTGCGGGCCTGGAATGTAATCCTATGCGATGTAGAGCTGCAGTGATTCTTGGTGGACGACTCGCCAGATCTGCCAACCACACTGAAAAGTGGACACTAAATTCTGCACTGCATGTCATGTGTGTTTACTTAACTTTTCGACCACAGTCTGGTGGACTTTGCTAGATGCGCTGCAAGAGCTATGCGACGCATCCCGCACCGTGTGCCTGGTTATGTATCCGCTTAATATTATTATACAGCCCTCTCCGTTAATGGGCAGTATAAATTATGATTTAGTTATAGAGACTATCTAATAGATACTACTTCACTGTTCTGTTTCACTGTAAAACGTGAGGTGCGCATGCGCACGCGTCAGAGCTTCCCTGACAACACGTTTCGGAATTGGAAGTGAGTGCATTCCTATAGTGTACCGAGTGGGTACTCGTAATGTGTATAATTCATCCGTTCTCGTTGTTCTTGGTTGCGACTTGGATCAAAATTAAACGAGCTTTTCAAAACTGTAAACCATTTTAAAATCGGCCTAGAAATGGCTGAGTTATCGTCGAAGCGCCCCGATAAATCTTCTTCTTCTTCTTCTTTTCGATCGCTGGTATCACACTTGGAGAGCCGTTCTCAAGATGAAATCTGTGGTTTTCTGCAGTTCTTCCACAGGCCCATACAGCTTTTCAAGAATCGAGGTTGACAAAGGCCAGATCTCTTCTCTCAGCAGCTGATACGTACTGCAACATTGAAGTAGTGCTCTGTGGTCTGTTCTGCTTCTCCACAAGGACAAGCGGGCGATGTCGTAAGGTGGAACCGCCTGTACATGTGTTGGTTTAGTCTGTTGTGTCCAGTTCTGAGACGAAAAATGGTCACTTGCTCTGGCCTCGAGAGATGATGGTAGGCATCTTCTGATTGAGGTGTTCTATAGAGGGACTTAATGATAGTCTTCATCTCTGTATGGGTAACCATGTTTTCTGTCTGATTCTCTTCTGCACCCACCTTTGCCATCTTGTCTGCTTCCTCATTTCCTTGGACTCCACAGGGTGAGGGGATCCACTGCAGTACTATCCGAAAGCATTTGATGGTTTGTAGTGCTTCTTCATGTTGTGGCAGCTTACCTTTGGTGATAGCTTCAAGGACGGAGCGGGCATCAGATAAAAAGACAATCTGTGCAATAGGGTCTGCTGTTCTGCTGATGGTATTAGCTGCATGAACCAGTGCTTCGACTTCAGCTCTGTAGTTTGTGCAGTGTTTGCCTGTCGGTATTGCAGCTGACTCATGTTGTCCGTTTGGATACTGTATGTGCAGTCCGGCACCTCCGCTCCTAATTGCATCTTTGGCTGATCCATCTGTGTAGATCCTTATCCATGTCTCCTGAGGGTACATTTCTTCCAGCATGGCTAGGGTCAGGGCCTTCTTGCTCACATCACTGTGTTCATCTTTGGTTGTGAGATGAGGTACTGTGGTGCGAATAGCTATGCTCTCTAGTTTGTTTTCCCAGGGTGGAGGATCAAGGGTGTGGTTTGGGTCTTCTATTTGTGCTGGCAACATCTCTTGGTGTTTCCTTTGAAGTGCTTTTGTCTCTTTCACAAAAAATAAATTATACTTAGAATATTGCAATAACATCATAACGTGTGTATATATTAAACCAAATACAGAGTGATTTGTACATATGGTCGATACGTCACTAGTATACCAGCATGCTGATTGGCTGGCACTCAGCCGCTGATTGGTTGATGTGCCCAGCTCTGACGTCACAGCGAAAATAAAAGGGGTGAACAATCGAGGATCTGGAGCATCGCCGGCATGGAAGCCGGACACGCGCAGGACGACTGGACCACCAGGATGACGGATGTAACCTGCTGACCTACCAGTGATTCTCACTTCTACCAATGTCTTACAGAACCCAGCACATCCGTGGGTGTAAGACGTCCTCGGAGGAGTCAACTTGCGGAGCCAACCTGCGAAGACCAGGTGTGGAAATTGCCTGCGGAAATATCTCCAGCTCCAGAGAATGTGTCAGCTCATGCTATGAATATGCTAGCCCTTCAATTTCAGTAACATAGTAGCCTGTTCCATACTGATGACTATTAGGTACTCAAGTAGCTATACTATTGTACATCTAATTCTTATTTCTGTATATGGCACTGATGACTAATAGGTGCCTTCCCGGTCTTAGGACCGCAATTTATAATTTCTTTATCACTGTTTATATTATCCTTATTTACTGTGGGTGCTTTAACTAACCGCACCATTTAAGTCTATCAACCTGATACGTACTACCTCAATAATTTATATAAATTGTCATCGTTCACTGCATTGGTTAGTTGTATATGGTAGATAGCCATGTTGTTGATATGTTTTGTTTAATTGTAGAAAACCTAGACCGCAGTACGCTAGGAAATACTAAACAGCAACATTTATATCCGCATCACTTATCCCTATCATCATAAATTTTACACTGAGGTCGCTGACCGTGCTCTAACTGTTTGAGCCTGGCATGTGACTGACTAAACCTTACTATTCAGCTAAAATAGAATAGGTTTGAAGTGGTTAGGGACAATCTCTTCATTGGGAGACATATAGTGTATGCCTCTTTTCCGGTTGTTGCGGTAATGTAGCCCTGCACTCCGGCAAGGTTGTGTAAAATTGGCCAAATACCTATAGGGCCTCGTATATATTAAAGTTGTTGTCTCTTTCCACGATCCACTAGTCGCATGCCTTCTTAATTGTTTGGATGTCCCATGAGCACGTTGATCTGATCCGACCCTGGGAAACTATAAGAGGTTTCCGAGTGGTGATGGTTAAAGTGCTGATTTACATACATCTCCCCCCTATCCTCGGATACGTGTTAGCTAGATGACCCGACCAATGAAGGAAAGCACTGCAGAAACATATAGTTATAAATGTGAGTTTGATAGGTTTATTTTACCGGCCTGCAGTGCATATCTGGGCACATTGGAACATAATCCTAGCGACAGGTCAAAAGTTAGATCAATAGGAAACGGTGACAGACGAGATGCGCATCTCCATCCAACTCATCGGAGTGTCTAGGAAGGATCATGGAATCTGCCCTACTCTCACAGGAAGGACGCTCGCGGTGGATGTACGCCTCTCTACCCCTTACTCTCTACTCACCTTAGCGATATGTCAGTAATCAAACTTGCTTATGTGAAATGTAGCCATTGTCAAGGTGATGTTTTATGTGGTTGCAGAGCAAGGTACCCGGATTCTCATCAAAGTTGGATGAGTTGCGATGTAACATGTATGCTTACCGTCCGTGGAGGTAGATGCTCTTTCAAAGCGACCTCTACAGGAAGCTAGGCATCTGCGCCCATTGGACACCTGTATCTAACGATAGGTAGGAATCCCTGCCTCTTGGGGCCAAAGCTAGTTTTCGTTTCTAACACATAAATGGTAGGTTAGACTGTAGCAGAAGGCCCGCATAAATAAAGCGGCATCTACCAAGACAGCAACTTGGAACTACATAAGACGGTGACGTGGGAATTCTTTGGAAATCGCTCGTGCCGCCTTCACGTAATCAAGTACGCATCAAGTTAATTATGTCTTAACTAGGATTTTTCTGCACTTAGCAATTTCTAATGAACAAAAGAATGGCCCTTTTTGCCAACTCTTTCCCTCCGCTTCAGTGTTGAAGGCATTTTCCTGTGACGGAGGGCCGCGTGAGGCACCTTCCTCTCGCACCATCATGAAATATTCGATGACGGAGGCCGGCGCGAGGCACTTTCCTCTCACAGCAATAAGGTTCTCTCTGTGTATGTTGGGGGTATATTAACTTATTTACTCAGTGATCTCCTATGCGGATGGTTCTCTTGTGGGGATACCTCTGTGGATTCAAGGATCTGTGTGGTACCTCCGGCGACACCATGTAGAAAGGACACCAGCTAGCTCTGTGTTGTGTATTATTGTGCTCATATTACTGTCAAATGATTGACCCTGTTTGTATAGTATTTATTTATACTCTAAGTATAATATTATAATTACTCCATTCTCTAAATTAGTATGGAAAGACACACCAGTGATACAAACAGTTGGGACGACACCATGTGGTTCAATCTCAGCGGCAATGGTCGCACGGCCCCACTGGAACATCATTGTTCCACCGGCACTAGAAGTCGGTCCGTGTACACCGCGGCGAGATGGTACACGGGAACCGCAACCCCGAGATCCACAGCTAACCAACCATCCCGGTCATCGTGCACTTGCGGTGCGATGGGCGGATAGTTAACGGTGGACCAGCACGTACCCCTGCGAGCTACACATACACCCATGTATCCTAAAAAAATGTGGCCACGCCCTTGCAAAGCCACTGACCATACTATTCAATAAGTTGCTAAGTGAAAGAACTCCACCACAGGACTGGAAAAAGGTCAGATCATTCCCATATTCAAGAAAGGCCGCACAACTTCAGCCTCCAACTACAGACCTGTCAGCCTGACCACAGTTGTCTGTAAGCTATTGGAATGGTTTATGCGTGAAAAACTAATGAACCATTTGACAAACTATGTCTCAGAATGCCAGCACGGGTTCCTGAGTGGACATTCCTGTATCACACAATTATTGGACTCACTAAACTTCTGTACCGAAGTTCTCGACAATGGAGAAGCAATCGATGTCATTTACCTATATTTCGCTAAGGAATTCAATACTATTACTATCCAGAGATTGATAAGCAACCTCAAGAGTTATGGTATCAATGGAAACGCCCTGGGTTGGATAAAGGAATTTATATCCAACAGAAGTCAAAGGGTAGCTGTGAATGGTTCCACCTCAAAATGGGCACCAGTACTCAGTGGGATCCCACAGGGCAGTGTGCTTGGCCCAGTGCTGTTTGTTTACTAAATTAATGGCATGCCTTAAGTAGTTGATAATGTGGTGAAGCTCTTCGCTGATGACACCAAGGTGTTCTCAGAGATATCATCAAACGAAGTCCAACAAGCACTACAATCTGATCGAAACAACTTAACCATATGAGCAGCCTAATGGCAACTGCGCTTTAATACATCCAAGTGTAAGGTTATGCACCGAGGCAAAACAAATAACCACCTCCAGTACAGTATGAAAGATGGCAGCCAGACTACACCGCTAGGGATGACAACCTCTGAAAAAGACCTGGGAGTGTATGTGGACAGCAGTCTCAAATTTTACAAACACGCAGGAATCGCTGCAAACAAAGCAAACAGACTAGTCGGGATGATCAGAAGATCTGTTGACCACCTCGACCCCAAGACGCTAGTCCTCCTGTTCAAAAACCGTGTGCGTCTCCATCTAGATATGGAAATATTGTGTAGTCACCACTGTACAAAAAGGATGTTCAACTGCTGGAGAATGTAGAATGTCGCGGAACCAAAACGGAGTCAGGCTTGAAGAATAACCCCTATGAGGCAAGCACTCTAGCTGCCAAGTCTGGAGTATCAGCGCCTCAGAGGTGACTTAATCGAGGTTTACAAGTATGCTCACGATACGTATAACATTTACCATAATATCATCCTCTCAGCAGACACTGAGGGGCGAACCAGGGGCAAAAGCTACACACTGCAGAAACATCGCTTCCACTCCAACATATGTAAGCAGTTCTTCAGCATACAAGTTGTTGACCACTGGAACAGCCTCCCAGACATTGTTGTGACACCACCAACCATGAACGCCTTCAAACGTAGACTAGACCATCATTCAGAAAGCATCTACTCAGCTAATTTTCCAATCATGCTCGTCCACACCCAATACAATGTCAAAGAGGTACAAAACACCCAAGAAGAAAATGAAGACAGTGAAGACCTGCTACAGGCTATCTAGCCTAACAGAGAGAAGACGACTATGTAACTATGCAACCATGATAATGATGATGACGTGGCACATCAGTTTAGCCCACTATGTTAATGCGACACGGTGCTCCTAATACAGGAGGAACATACCAAAAAAGAAGACATTTGAAGGTGAACTCCACAAAAGAATGCTGACTTTCTTTGTACAAATGCTGAGGAGAGAAGGCTCTCTGGAGCGAGAGATTTTGGAACGACAACTTTCTATCAAGCTGCCATTATCAAACAGCTGGACAGTAAACATCAGGAAAATCCTTCAGCAATATAAATTATCATCTGCATATACAATGATGGAAAACCCACCAGACAAATTGTCATGGAAGAAAACAATCTCATCACATATTAACACCTACTGGGAGAAAAGACCTAAGGAGGAGGCTGCGGAGAAAACTACTCTGAAATACCTAAACACAAACAAATATAAAATCGGTACAGCACACATGACGCGGAGTAGCTGTGGGACAGAAAAAACCTCAGTCTACAAAGCAACCATTAAAGCGAAACTACTCCTGCAGAGATACCATCTATTTGGTAGTTTAACTAGAAACAGAAAGGTAATAACCAAATGTCCACTGTGTAGCAATAAAATGTAAGATCTTCAGCACTTCTTCCTGGACTGTCCACAGCTAGAGCATGTTAGAAGCCCAACAATGACAAAGATCAGAACATTGATGCAGCAACAGAATATTGTGATTACAGACAAATGCTGTAAACAAATGATAATGGATGCGAGTAAGCTTACAAATTCACACTTCGAGACATTCGAAAAATAGGCAAGAGAACTATGCTTTAACCTACATAAGAAACGCTCCGATCTACCCCGACTTAACCTTGATAAAAATCGTCCGTGAAATCAAATGACGTCGCAATTAATTGTAAAGTACCTAAAACAAAAACCCAAATAGTGAAATTAGAAAGGAATATCCTCCATATTTGGAGGTTCTTCTTCTTCTTCTTGTGTTAGAGGTTCCTCCCCTTGGTGGGAGCACCCTTGAAATCCAAGGTAGTAAACAGTTGAAATATATCCATCATCATCATCATCATCATCATTTTACGAGGCATAAGCCATTGGCTTGTTATTGCCTCAGTGTTTTTGTTGTTGTATGGCTTGTTCAATCCAATTCATAAGTTCCTTCCGTGAAGTCAACTTCCAGTTTGCTCTTGAACGATCGGACTGTTGTTGCTTAATTACGTCTCCTCAAAACCATTTGGTTTAAGACTTTGTCCATTGCCACTCTGCTGTCAATATTCCATCTTTTGCTGTGTCAATAACAAAGAAACTGGTGTACATTTTGCAACAATTTTGTTGATGACGTTGCTGTCTACAACAGCAACATCCTCCAGCAAATTTGCTGGAAAATGAACACAGATCATCTTTTAATTTAATTTGAAATGTAACGTTCTGAACTCAGATTGGCAAGGGTTAACACTGATTTGTGGAAATGCTGTGGTTCAGATGGGTGTTCCGTGCGTTAGCTGCGGTATGCCGCCTACAATCATGGTTACACCCTGCTGCGTCTAGCATTTGTTTGCATGCTGACTTGTGGGGGCAGTGGTCTCCTCCTCTACACTTGCCTGTGTCTCTGCATGCAACCACAAAGTGCGGATGTGGAAGCAGAGATGTATCTACTAGTAATTGGAATCGCTACCGAGCATGTTCATGTCTATACACAGGATACTCCTAGCTCAGTCAACTTTATTTGCGGAATTGCAGTATGACTTTGTGATAGGCTGGTATATGTATGGCCTGGTCAGTCAAATTCGAATGTTCTTTCTTTGAAGTAGAAGTTGAAGTTTGTTCTTAAATGATTCAACTGTTGTTGCTTCGGCTATTGTAGCTGGCAGTGAATTCCACTGTGGTACCACTCTATTGGTGAAAATGTGCTTGCGAATATCTTTATTGCTGTGTGTTATGGTGAGCTTTAACCCATGACCTCTGGTCTGTGTAATACTGGATGGTTCGAAGAAGTAGGCCTTATCAATGTTATATAGATCCCTGATGAGCTTGAATGTTTCAATTAGATCTCCTCGAAACCGTCTATATTTCAGTGACATTAAATTTAGGGCTTCAAGTCTTTCCGTGTAGCTACACTCTGTGATTTGCGGGACAAGTTTTGTTGCTCGTCATTGAACACTTTCTAATAGCTGTGATTGCCTTTTCAATTTTGGTGTCCATGCAGAGTTGCAGTATTCGATAATAGGTCTCACAAGAGACTTGTACAAGAGCGTGAAAGTAGATGGGACAAGGTTGGTAAAGATTCGCTTAATTAGTCCTATTGTGCTGTTAGCCTTGGAGATGGTCTTACCTATATGCATGTCAAAAGAGAGGTTTCTGTCAATATGCACTCCCATGTCTTTTTCTACATCTAATGTTGATATAGGGTGCATATCGGGCGTATCTGTCATATAGTATTTAGTTTGGGGGTTATTTCTACTGAAATGTAGGACATGCGTTTTATCTGTGTTAAAGATAGTTGCCATGTCTGCGACCATTTACATACGATGTCTATGTTGTCCTGGATCTTACTGGTAGCTGGGTTTCCATATATCTTTATGTCATCTGCAAATATTTTGCAGTGGCAGGTCAGACTGTCTGGTAGGTCATTTATGTATATCAGAAAAAGTATAGGTCCCAGGATACTTCCTTGTGGCATGCCACTTGTCACCTCTATCCAGTCTGATGTCGCATCATTGATTCTTACTCTTTGTCTTCTGTCACATAGGTAGCTTCCTATCCATCTTACTAAATTGTCACCAATACCATAGCTTCTAACTTTTGTTTGGAGTCTTTGGTGTGGTACAGTATCAAATGCTTTTGAGAAATCTAAATATACTGCATCGATAGATTCATTTGAATCGAATTTGACTGTTATATCTTCGAGTTACTCTAGCAATTGAGTTTTACAGGATCTGTTGTGTCTGAAACCATGCTGACACTTAGTAAATGGATTGGCTGTTTCCAGAGAATTTACAATGCTGTCCCTTATAAATGACTCTAGGACCTTACACAAGGTAGAGGTAAGACTGCTTGATCTGTAGTTGCTCTGGTCGTTTCTGGAGCCTTTTTTGTGTATACAACATACATTTGTCATTTTCCAGATGTCGGGTAGTACACCTTCTTCTAGAGACTTGTTGAAAATTATGCATAACGGTGCACTAATTTCTTTAGCAGCTTCCTTTAATATTCTCACTGGTATTTCATCTGAGCCATTGCTTTTATTGGAATTGAGTGGCTTCAATTTATTTTCGATGGCGTTGGGTGTTATTATTATGTCCTTTAATACAGTACTGTTACTTCTGGGGCTAATGGTTGGTGTAGAATGAAGATTTTCTGAGGTGAACAGAAAATCTTCATTCTACACCAATCCATATCCTTCCGAACTGACGACTGGATGTAAATTATATATATTGCTAGACCAAGGTGACTTGCCAACGTCCAGTCGACCACTTTAAGTCTCTTGTTGGCTAAGCTTTCTCAGCCGATGGCAGTAAGGCCATATATCAAGTCCCTGCACATCTTCTCTACCATGCCTTGGAGCAGTTCTGTATATAAACAATCGGGTAGATTCTTGTGTGTAACATCCAGCAGTAGTTGCATAAGGGAAGATGGATCATCCAATAGGTGAGTGACGCCATGTTCAACCAACATGTCTTCTAATCTGCCCAGGTGATTGTCTCTCACATCATTAAGGAAATTACACCTCAGCAGAAAGTGTTCACGATTTTATTATTATTATTATTATTATTATTATTATTATTATTATTATTATTATTATTATTATTATTATTATCGATAATACTGAACACAGGCCATACAGGCCTCTATATTCAGGTGCATGAGTGATGCTAGGTTTTGAAATTGTTACTTCATGGTGACGGTGCCTCGAAGTTAAATTTAATTTGTGCATTGTCCCAGTATTTATCCAGTCGGTTTTTAAAGCTTTGAATGGTCGGGGCATTAACGATATGGTCAGTTAGGCTATTCCATACTTTTGCTATTTGCTAAAATGAAAACTTGGCTATATTATATTTAGCTCGCTGGATAAATAATTTTTTCCTATGACACCTGTTACTATTTCTTGAAGCAAATTTTAATATTGGTACTGTGTCTGGATCATAGGTATTCAAAACCGTATATGTTTCAACCATGTCCACTCTCAGACATCTGTATGTGAGTGTGGGGAGGTTTAGAGAACGTAACCTATGCTCATAACTGAGATTGCAAAATCCAGGGACAATCTTTGTTTCACGCCTCTGCACATTTTCCACAGAGTGTGTATGTTTTTTTAAGGTGTGGGTTCCATACTGCATGTGCAAATTCAATGTGGGGGCGCACAAAAGCTTTATATAATAGCAAAAAGTTTTCTTTATCCAAATATATGTATGTCCGTCGAATGAGGCCCGTGATACTGTTGGCTTTATTGATTTTATTTTGAATGTGGTGATCAAAGGAGAGAGCCGAGTCAAAGATGACTCCGAGATCGTTTTCGTTGTCCACATGGGCTAGAGTATGGCTAGCATTATCACATTCAAGTTTATATTGGAAATTTTGTTTTGTACCTCTACCAATGGATAATACATTACATCTATCAGGGTGGAATTTTAACATCCATGTTTTTGACCGCATTTCCAGGCTTGTCAGATCTGATTGCAGGTCATCACAATCAGATTGTTTTGTAATATGCTTAACGATCTTTGTGTCATCTGCATAAAGATATAGACTGGATGTTTGTATTACTTCAGGCATGCCATTTATGTAGATTACAAACAGAAGGGGGCCGAGCACACTGCCCTGCGGTATGCCATTAGTCACGGCTGCCCATTGAGAGTATGAGTCGTTTATACGTACTCATTGACGCCTACCCACCAGGAAGGATGTAATCCACCCCAGGGCTGGTTCTGTGATGCTATAACTTGCTAGTTTGTTAATCAAACGGATGTGAGGCACGGTATCAAATGCCTTAGCAAAATCCATATAGATAATGTCCACAGTGCCTCCTTTCTCTAACATATTAATCCATTCATCGAGGACATTTATTAACTGGGGCATGGTTGATCGTCCAGTAAGAAGTCCATATTGTTTCTTACCAAAAGGTTTATTTGATTTCATATGGCTCATTATTTGCTCTCAAATAATGCATTCCATAACCTTGCAAGCTACACATGTGAGACTTATGGGTCTATAATTACTTGCAAGTTTGGGGCTACCTTTCTTTTTAAAAATTGCTGTTACATGGGCCTCCTTCCAATCTCCTGGTACAGATTTTGTTCTTAATGAAGGTGAGTATATGATTGACAAAGGTTTGGCTACAGAGATGGATAGTTCTTTAAGAACTCGGGGATGTATCCCATGAGGTCCTGCGGATTTAGAGGTTTTCAATTTGGTGAGGTGGGCTAAAACTTGTGCCACAGTTACTTGTGCCTCAGTGTTTTTAAATGGGATGTTAATATGTCTAACTGGAATGATTGGCAGGTTGTTGGTTGGTTCATCAGTGAAAATGGTTGAAAAGTGACATGATAGAACCTCAGCTTTTTCTATGTCAGTTTCTGTGCATTGAGGTTTATCTGGGTCTATCAGCAGTGGAGAAGTACCAGGTTTCGTTTTAATTTTAGATTTGGCATACATCCAGAATTGCTTAGGGTTTGATTTGGCTGCTTTGCTATATTTCTTTCATAGTTTTTATGCATTTTGTTAGTCAGAGATTTGACTTTGTTCCGTTGCCTGTTATACTTTATTTTATTTTCGTTTGATTGGTTTGTAAGGAATCTTTCCCAGCATCTGTGTTTTTTCCTAATTTGACCTACAGTAGTGTAGTCTAATGGGATGTCACATTTCTTAGTCAAGTTAGGTTTATCTTTAAAGGTATTTGATGGGACATGTCGATTTATCATGTTATTTAGTATCTGTTTAAAAATTGACCATTGCTGATTAGCATCATCTGGGCAATCATAATATTTATTTGTCCAGTTTATATTTATGAGGTTGTTATTCATTTCTTTATAGTTTCCTTTGTCTAGAAGGAATATTTTTTCTTCACAGGTTTTCTTGCCAGATAAGAATGTAAATGGAATGTGATAATAGAATGGTCACTTTTACCAAGTGGGCTCAGGTAATCTAAATCTGATATCATTTCTTCTTCATTGGTTAAAAGCAGATCAAGTATATTAGGTGTAACATCATTCCTAAATCTAGTGGGCCTATTTATATGCTGGTATAAGTAGGTGTCACGAATACATTCAATGAACGAGTACTCTTGACTTATTTAATTTTTTGTGGTTGACCATGTGTTCCAGCAGATATCAGGATAGTTAAAGTCACCCACTATTAAAAGATGGCCATAATGTAGCGTGGCAACATGTTTTAATAATTGTACCAGTTTTTCATTGTTTTCCCTTGTTCCACTGTCAGACCTATATATACCCCCAATTAATAACTTGTCCTGTGAATATAATTTTATCTCAATCCGGACTGATTCTTCATATTCGAATGTGATTAAGTCAGAACCACTAGCACATACAGAAGAATGTGTGTAGATGATTATTCCCCTGCCTATTGTCTTATCAACATTTGTTTGGTGTATGGTATATCCATCAACATTATAGTCCTCTAGGGTTAGTTCTCTATAATGTTTGGGCTTCACTTCAGTTATAATAATAATAATAATTAACGGTTTATTGATGTTAATAATGTACTTTAATTCAGTCATTTTGTTTCGGAGACAGTCTGCATTTGTGTATAAACATTTTATGGGAACGTTGAATAGGGATTGATGGGATGTTTCATTAGAGGCACCTTCACCATTGGTGGCCAGATTTCTAAAATTATTTTCATATTTTTTATTGTTAGTTTGCTGTAATCCTTGTTCATTTGTTTGGTAGTTTTTACATGTGTCTGTTATTTCGCTTGGATATTCATCTATGAGGTCAAGAAATTGGTTTGATAAAAAGGTTTGTTTCGGTTGAAAGACATTTGGAAGAGCCTTTGATTTTTGTCGTATGACTGGTTTCCAGCATTGTGACTCTGCCTGAGATGATGATTCATTGTGCTCCTCCCTATATTCCTCCCAAAATGAAAATCCAGCTCAGGTTCGGAGTCATACATATCAGCGAAATAGCCATTGTTTCTTTGTGTGTAGTTGTTGTTACGTTTATGGTTAGTGTCATTTTGGGTGTAGCTCCTATTGTAATGGTACTGATTTGGCTCTGTTATTTTAATAGAATCATGATGAATGTTCATTACTGTTCTTATATAACTCATAATGTTATCAGATAACAAGTGCATACCATTGGTATTTGGGTGAACTTCATCCCAATATAGTTGTGGCAATGGTTCACCATTTCTAATGAAAAGTGCAGAGTTATCAATGAAGGATAAATTCAGCCAATTTGCAAGTGAACACAACATTGCATTAAACTGCTGAGTTAGATTGTTTTCATACTCATTGAACGGTCTAGGAAGAAGAGAAGATATAAGAATCTGTATGCCTGGTGTAAGTGACTTGGCAGTTTGTATTAAGGCATCATAGTCTTGGATCATTCCTTCCAATGTCCGTTTTGCTATATCATTTGTTCCCACATATTTGAACTGAGAATAACCTTTAGTTGGTCAGTTAGCTCACATATATGTGCCCCTCCAAATGATTTAGCTGTGACATTGAGGTTATCGGTACTCATATAGCGATCACTTAATTTTTTTAGAGTAGAGCTACCTACAATTAATGTGTTGATCTTGGTATTCTCTGACCTTTGAATATTAGTATCGATTGGTTGTGGCCCTTGTGGCTGACGATCAGAGTTTTTATCACCAGTACTGGTTGTGGCTGATTTGCGTGGGTGCGACACCATTTGAGCATATGTGACAGAATTTTGCCTCGAAAGGCCTGTGTTATTACTGTGTGATCTAGGCCTAGAAGCAAATCTATGTTGGTTGTTTGAGTGGGCTTGGTGATTACTAATTTGAGTGGTGGAATTAACAGGTACATTATTACATAATTCCTCGACCTGACTTTGCAATGCTGCAAAGTCAGCCCTCGTGTTATTTAGTTCCTGTAATACTAGATTTATTGCATCGCTGTTAGTCTCCAAGGGACGTAACATATCATGGGTAAAGATAGCTTGTGCATCACCAGTAGAGTCATGGTTAATTGGCTCACAGATACGATCGGAGTGACTATAGCTGAAAGAGTTGTTGTTGTAGTATTTGTGGGGGCAGTAGCTGAAGAAGTTGATGTTGTGGGAACAATAGCACCACTGTTAGCTTGGTTGCCAATTTCTATTTCAGTGCTACAGTCGGGCTAATCATCTTCGGACCAGTCATATTCGGACTTATAAGTGGAGATATGCCAGGTCAGAAATTCAGCAATCTTGTCTGATATCTGAGTGCAATCTTTACAGATAAACTTTCTTTTGGAGTTTGTTAGAGCGGACAACATGTGTGGTGGAAGCTTGGTACATGTAAAGTGTACCCAATGTTTACAGCTGTTGCAGCAGATCATATAAAAGTTATCTGTAGCACCGCATCCACAGCTTATGCCAGGAATATTTTGGCTTGCACTTAGGGCGTTTGTCTCATCAGGTTTGGATGTGTTGCAAGTGCTGGGCATGCTGCTCATTGAGTCAGCAGGTGACTTATTAGGGATTTGTGACGTGCTCGATGTTTTGGCTATGTGTGTATTTGTATCTGAATTTTCTGTGTTGTATGATGTAACAGGTATTGGACTTGAGATTACAGATATTGGTGTAAAAATTTCTGAGTTAGATACAGTGCTACCTGTGCCAGGTCATATCTGGTAACATTTCTTACACAACATCAAATCACTGGGAGCATTGGAAACGTCCGGTTTTGATTGCCTACAGTCCTCGCAGAAATCCATCTTCTAGTGTGTTAGCTCTTATTATTATTATTATTTTTTTTTTATCTATGCATTTGCAGTCAAACTAATTTTTTTTTCTCTTATAGTGCAATGGCACCACAAAAAGAAGTATCCTATTTGTTAGTAGAGTGTACTGAGCATTAACTTCTTTGCCCCATGGCCACTCGGGGATAGAACAGACATGGGGACAGCCGGAGGAATGACAGCACAAGTAGAAAGAGTTAGTTTGAAAAAGAATGGGCGATAGAAGACAAGTGCAAACTAAGTTATGGTACTTGTTTGACTACTAATGTGTAGATCTAGATAATATGTATTTTAGATCCTACTTACAAACTTATTTGTTAGAGGTACTTAATCTTAGATTAAGATTAGATGAGGCACTTAATTTTAGATTATCATTATAACTTATTTTTAACTAAAATATATCTTAGAAATAAGCATTGTATGTACAATTTGTTCAACGATTTATTTATTACGAGCAATTTACAATTTGAACTATCACAGTTTGAGTTGCTCGATTTACACTTTTGATTATCACAGACAATTTATTGAAGCAATCTGTAATTTCAGATAATTAAGAATATTTTCTATATATCACAGTTACTTTTGAATTATCACAGACAATTTATTGAAGCAATCTGTAATTTCAGATAATTAAGAATATTTTACTGTGTATCACAGTTAAGTAATTAAGAATATTATTTTACCATTTAAAAATATAATAATAATATATCAATAATAATATATCAATATAATGACTTTGAATTATCACCTCCCAATGATTGAAGCAATCTGTAATATTTGATAATTGAACAGTTCTTATTATTTATAACAGGCAGACAGACAGATTAGTAAGGCAATGTGTAATTTTTTTTCTTTTTTATTTATTCATTTATTTTCTTTTATTAATAATTATTTAAAAATTTCTTTACTATTTTAGGAATCTAATTTTACTCTTAAAAATCTAATATTAATATACTGTAAATATAATACTATGTACAATTTTCAGCCTCTTCACGGCACAGTTTACACACCGCATGGTGACGACCTGCCAAATTCGGCCTCATGAGCTAGCAGATGCATTACACCACACATTAGCTTCACTTTCACCCTTACTTTTCTCGTCTCCCAGATTGAGTCTAAAGAGCTTTTCCAGACATAGGCTACAGTAGTAGTATCTAAGCTGCTTGTGGACAGAAACCTCATTGAACTTAGTGGGTTCTCTCTTCTCTTTACCAATAGTTTCTCTCTCCAAGCATCATGAACTGCAGATTTTGAAACCCTCTTCCACTCAACTCTTGAGGGTAGATCAACTAACATGCTTTGTGCAGAAGGTAGGTCATACTTGTGTAAAATGCTGTTTGCATATATTCAAGATTCAAGATTCAAGATTCAAGATTATTTATTCAATAATTCCAAGATAAACGTATTCACGAATCATACCAGGTTGTCCGCCTAAGGCAATGCCTATTGTTATGGCGGACACCTTACACACATATATACAGGTATATATAAATTAGACAAGACAGTACTTACACAAACAATTATAAATTCAGACATTACATGTACTTACTTCCTTATTAAGCCTTTGACCCTTGATCCACATAAACAGTTTAAATTTCAAAAAGGAAATATGTCAATTCGCTGGTCAAGAGGAGACCACCCCTCCCCACAACCCCAGCACCCTCCCACACTCACACACCCCACTCCAACCCACTTGGTGGATGTTAATATTGTTTATAAAGAAGGGGGCTATTGATTTGGGTAAAGTGTCGTGGTGGAAGTCTTTGACAATAGTTAGCATTTGAGATATTCCTATGTCGGTGAGCTTAAACGATTTTTCTGCTTTGAACATGTTTTGGCCCTCTACTGGCCTAGAAAATAGTTTGATGCTTTTTTTTGGGAGACTGAATTTTGGATATTCTGTTTTTGTAGGTGTCAGTCCAAACAGCATTGCAGTAAATGAGGTGCGGGACAAACCAGCTGGATGAGTTGCTTCCCTTGGGTGCGAGTTGACGAAAGGCAATCTGGTATTCCACACCATCCTGATTCTGCAGGCAGTTCCTGATAAGAGACAGAGTCCTCTTGTCAATCTCCGCTTCAACTGGGAGAATGGCCATCAAACCGAGAAGGGGGACTCCGAGAGGTGGAATTTACATAACAGGAACAAGAAGAACAAGACAAAATATTAAAAAAAGTTAGAAATCTGATTTTAAATTTCCATACAAAGACGGTTTAAATGATGACATGAAAGGGGGTTTTCTAATAAAAATTTAGTTTAATTGATAATGTTTGAAGTACATGCATCACTTAAAAAAATTCCTCAGACATCAGTTTTCGTACTCTGACTTCATCATTTCAATTATTTTTTGGGGGATTTGATTTATTCTTTTGGTAAATAGTACAAATTACAAATATGATAACAGGGAGTCCATTGGAGGCTCTGCCTATTAGCTTGTGGAATGGCAGTCAAATCATCCCAACCACCAACTCGTCCCACGTTGGAATGTCAAGTCGTCCGGGAAGAAAAGTCAACTCGCCCAAATTTCCAAACAGACGACTCGGTCTGTTATGCTAGGACGAGTTGACTTTCATAGGTGGGACGAGTTGACTTATTAAAGGGGCGGGTTGGTGATTGGGACGAGTTGACAATATTATTTGATAAGTAATGTAATGTGTGACAGCTCAAAATAAAATTTTGGCGCTAAGACAAACCCCGCTAAGACGTGAAATAACAGGCAACATAATTACAGGAAACCACGTCGCTAATGGACAGGCGCTATAACAACAGAATGAATACAGTACTTACAACAATGGCTCGGGATTGTCTCTCTGAGCTAATCACAAAGCGTGTTATGTCCGGTTTAGATTTCCACGTAGTATTGGCTTTAGATACTGGATCAGTCTGTATTTGACCACACGCTTTCATACTTACTTCTACTCTGTTTTGTCACTCGAAATTTTGTTTCTAAAAATTTGAATATCTGAAATTAATTCAAAATTTGCGCCATTTCTTATCTTCATAGTCATCATATGATAAGTACATTTAGTTTGCGCTCATATTCATCCTAGGCTATTTAAATTTGTATATGCCTATGACTAAATTCATACGTAGCCAAATAAGCTTTCTTAGCGCATGATTGAATACTTGATGATGAAAGAATACGATGTCAAATATTCTTCCCGTTTTTACTTTAAAACATTGTTGAACTGTTGGAATATTTATTTTTAAAAACATCAGATAATTTGAGATTCTGTCGTGTATAGAAAGATCGTCCTCAGTACAACTCTCCCTACTTCTAACTCGTCCTAGGTCAACTCGTCCAATTAGTGTTCGTCCCTTTTTTACTTTAAAACATTGTTGAACTGTTGGAATATTTATTTTTTAAAACATCTGATAATTTGAGGTTCTGTCATGTATAGAAAGATCGTCCTCAGTACAACTCGCCCTACTTCTAACTCGTCCAATTAGTGTTCGTATGTGAATATATGTGGTTATATTAGATTATTCGGGATTATAGAGCATATATTATGTGATTAATACAATACTATTTGATAATCACATAATATCAGTGCTCTGTTATCCCGAATAATATAACATAGCTACGTATATTCATATATGAACATTATTTGGGACGAGTTGACCTAGGACGAGTTAGAAGTAGGGCGAGTTGTACTTAGGACGGGATGTATTTAGGACGAGTTGACTGGATACCAGCTTGTGGATCCCTGACATAGAATAACATACAAATTACACATGATTTGACATGAGACTGATGCGTTCCATGCAACGTTACATCATAGAACGAGAGCGATAAAAACAAATTCACGAATTTCGGTACTCACGAATTTAAGCAACTCGATCATATTATACATAACTACAAATAAATAATATAGGATTTGACATAAAAAAAGAAAAGAGAAAAAAAGAAGAAAAAAAGACGACATTTGACAAACATGGTTCACTTGTTTTTTATTGTTGTTCATACTGTTGGTAACATATTTCACTGATTGGAATGGGCTAGGGGATGAAGGGGGTTGAGGTGCTGGAGTTCATCCTGTTTCCTAGAGGAAAGAGAGTAAATGTGAGTCTGTGTGCGAGTCTATTTCTTAGTGTGTCTGTCATGGCTGGGTTTCTTAGAGCTCTTAGATATGATCAAGTTCTGGATCTGTGTATATTTTGAGGAGTGCTGGTCCAATTTGACTCAGATTTTAACACAGAAGGGTCATTCCATATAGTAACGTACACCACATTTTCACTACTTTTTTGATAATTACTCGGCAACCAAATTACCTGGGGAGTGGTGTTATATATCAAGCTAAAGCTACATCTATGTGCTATATGGTGGTGAAAACCGTTTGTCAATATCTTTTTACATTTTGGAGTTACAGCTTCACGAACTTGGTAACGTACACCACAGGATAAAATTATTTTTGTTTTGTTTTTGACTTTGAGTGAAAATTCCTGGTCGGCAAAGTCAAGTATGTGTTTAAATCAGCATTTTATACTTAGATAAACTATTTAAGAGTATGTAGAAGCAAGCCACTAACATTTTATACATTTCAAATTTTTTTTAGAGCAAAAGAAAAAAAAAAACGCTCGGTAACGTACACCACAGTAACGTACACCACAAAAAAGTCGAAAATTTATATTCAAGTAAATGCATATTCAAATGTATTTTTACGATGTTATAAAGGTCTATAAAGTTACAGGATACATCATAGATACATACAACTATATCCAACTATACTATATATAACGCTGAGGAACTTGCTTAATTTGCTGTAAAAATACATTAGGAGTTTAGCATTAGGAAGTCAGGGGTTCGATTCCCCTCTCAAATCCTGTTCTAACAGTACCCTTACATTTGAGAAGTTATAGATTAACTAATGCTGATATATAACAAAATAAATAATTATTCGAAAAAAAAAATTGTACAGCCAAAAATAAGCAATTTTTTAAAACGTAATTTTAAGGCAAGTCTTATAAATGCATACATGTACTCACATGTGTAACTAGATGTGTACAAATACAAAGATTAGTGAGAGATAAGAAGTATTTGAACAGTAAAACTAAAGCATAAATATGTGGGTAACAGTAAATTACACGTGTAATCGTTTAAAAAAAAGGCGCAAAAAAGATTAGTGAGAGACATGATAAAAATGAAGTACTCATAAAACCAAAGTATAAATGCGGGTAATACTCAAAATTGTCTACTCAAAAGTCATTACTCAAAACTGGTCATAAAACATCTACTGCACACAAGAAAAATCATAATCTGATGACTTGAAGTCATATGTGTCATGCCGCCCAATAAGAGGATCCTTCAAATGGAATATGACTTTGTCTAATTCAAAGGCGGACTCATCTAGATTCATTGGAAAGGAGAACACAGAGCCCTTCTTCTTCCTCATGAAGCTTCCGTCATAGTCAGCAGTGCCATATACACGGGTAATGCAACCAATAAAAGCACGACCTTGAAAATTGACCACCACGTAATCACCCTGTTTTAGCTTTCCAGCAGAAATAGGAAGTTGGATGACAGAGCTTGCTGATTGGGACGCACTGGTAGATGGGCCTGGTTGGTGACAAATGAGAGAGGATGGGGACACTTGCAGAAGAGGAACACCTGCAGACACCCTAGGACTCAGATTGTGCATCGTCCAATCCACTCCCATGTATTCCCAATAGTGGGAGAGTTTGATACCTGGTCTTTTAGAGGCTGACTCCAGAGTGGTCTCCACAGTACTATAAAAGGTCTCAATGACCTCACCAGAGACATGAATCACCTGGACACTTGACTGAGATGATATGATGACATTGGCAAAGTCTTGTGCATTCTTGACGACTCCTTGACGGGCCTTAACATAGGCATAGACAGTTCTTTTTAAGGTGCCACCAACACCATCGATGGCACCTTTACCGTGCGAGGTGGCGGAGAAATTCCATTTCAAACTTCCTAAACAGAATTTGTTAACCAGGACGCGCATGTACTCAAACAAACCGATTTTTAAATTGCGAACTGGGTCCGTCACTCCAAAAAATTACATTATCACCGGGGTGACAAAATTGAGCGACAAGTCCATTTAAAAAATAAGAAATAGCAATTTTCGTGTGATTATTCAGATCAGTGACGAAGCAAATCATTTTAGGTACCTGCCCAGGTACGTACAAAGCCACAGTAAATAGTGTAACTTGATGCTGTGCCCAGTACGTACTCTGGGCCGCATCCTGATAAACACATGAGAAGTTTTCTGAGAAGTCAAAGTTAAACAGTTTTTGACTCTCATCAGAGACTGAATCCTTTTGCTCAGAAAAGGACAGACTTTGCTGATGCTTCGTGATATGATGAATAAGAAATGATGAGCAGAGATCTTTAAATTTAGTGACAGCATCTTGTAGGCTTTCTGTCTTAGTGACTTGCTCCACTCTGTTTCCCTCTGACATCCACCACTGATATGAAACATTAACAACATCTAAATCAGAGTCATCATTGAGTATCTTTATGTCAAATAGTTGACCCTTAGAACAGTTGTCACACACCAATCTTTTACATAGATCTGTCGAGGGAGAGCACATCAAAAACTCCTCTACCCAAGACGAGTCATATTTTCTTAGCCCAGGTAAATGAACGGCAATAGCGTTGCAGATGTACATAAAGTTTTGATGGGTAAGGCAACAGCATGACTGTATTGGAGTTGAACCATAAGAAAAGACATGCTCAGGCCTTAACGAAGCAAACTTTGACTTCTTAACGAGTTCAACAAATTCCTCAACAAACATAGAATAGCATTCTGTCAAACTGTATAGCAAAAACCGTTTCTGAACTTTTTCAGCACCAACTTTAATGAATTCCTTTCTACCTGCACACCACCGTGAGATCGTCTCACGCAGATAAAAGTTTGTAATCTTGTCGATTGTCTGTTTTGGAATACAGTCACGGGGAACAATGGGGGCAGTTATAACATTAAACATCGAAGACATGTTTTTGACAATGGCCGTCCTTTTCCTGGGAGATCTTGGTAGGGAAGCCAATGCCTTCACAGTGGCCCTACGCTCTGAAGAATAACTTTTAAAGGCAGCTGCACCTCTTGTTGGAGTCACAACCTCAATAGCCTTCACCTTCTCTCGCAGCTTTCTCATCACTATCGTTTTCTGCTTTCTGATCTTCGCCATCTTCACTGGATCTTTCTTCTGTTCTACTCTAATCTTCTTCATTCTCTCTCGTTCTGTTCTTTTCAGTTCATCTCCCTTCCGCTCCCTGTAGGCTTTCTGAATCTCGGCTCTGGATTTGGGGCCCATTCTAAGTAGATTTACTGAAAGTAAAAAAAAAAAGAGTGAAATTATAAAGGTTGGCGATCCGTGCAGTGCAGATCGACACGTAGTGATAATCACTCCGTGCAATGCAGATGCTCACTGCATTTAAAACCTACGCTAAACCTAATGCTGGTGCCCATACTAACCCCTCTGGCCTCACCTACACTAAACCTAACGCTAGTAACCACACTAAACCTAAACCTAACCGTAACATAATCCTAATGTTAACCACTAACCCATCATTTAGGCTAAACCTAATGCTAATGCCCACACTAACCCCTCATATTATGCGTACACATATTATGGTACACTTATATCTACATTTTTCGTATTAATTATTGTAAAATTAACACATTGCACAATGCACATAGATCTGCACTGCACGGAGTGATTATCACTCCATGTTGATCTGCACTGCGTGGATAATTTACGATTATAAATGTAATAGTCTGGATGGATACACTGTGGGCGATTACTAATGGATTATAATAGACATGAACATAAAACAATACTATGTTTATTCAGCCATGTTGTGATGATGATGTCATCACTTCCTGTACAGGGTTGCCAGATGGTAGATGATATTAAAGTTATGATGTACCAATAAATGTAAGTGCATTACATTACAATAAAATAATAAACAAGAGGCCCAAGGGGCATGTATCGGTCACCTGGCAAAAGAATTTTTGTGGTGTATGTTACGGTAACGTACACCACACAATCTATTTCTGTTTTAAACCATTTTAAGCTGGAATAAGTGCAAGTTTAGCGATTCATACATGTTTTAGGAACCAATAAGAGATAATCTAGTGTAGTCACACATTTTCTAATATTATACAAAAACTATGAAAAAAATTGTCGTATTTTTTGGTAACGTACACCACAAATGGACACATACATTTTCAAGTTTTGAAAAAATATAACTAATATTTATCATAGTCAGCCATGTGATATCTCAAATTAAGGAAGACATCAGACTGATTCTTTCAGTGAAAAGAACTAGTCATTATCTCTAAAAATAAAAAAGTTATGGAGCATCAAACACAAGGGACAAAATTGGAGTCCCGGGACACCGGAAGGGTACCCCTCCTTCACATGCTAAAAAAAATGAAAAAAAAAAAATTAGACAAGTTTTGATTATAAAATATGAAAATATTATATATTGAGAATATCTAACATAAATTTCAAAGCCATTGGAGCAATTTTGAGTTTTTTACAAAGTGGAAGAGTTGCATGGAATGACCCAGAAGCTGCACACTCGCTGAATATTCAGAAAAGCCACCTGACCAAGAGTTGTTGGTGGCTTAGCCACCCACAGCCCTCGGTCAAATCCTCTTCAAAACATCCAGCAAGAGGAGCTATGACCCTTGGGATGTGTTGTTGTCTGTAGGACCCAGGAGCCAGACATTCACATAAAATATAATATAATAAAATAAATTAAATATGATTATGGTTAATGATACAGTAAAGAGAACAATGGCCAACATGATTCTAGCAACAGACTGTTTTGGTTATGACGTAAGTAATCTTCTGCACACATTTGGAATAGAAGACATTGCTGCCTTATGCAGAAAATTCACCCACAAATACCACTAGGTCCAGAATATTCAGCAGTACCTTTTATTTTATGTAGACGATGAATGTGAGTGAACGTAACCAAACATTTTGCTTTGTAAATGTGAAATTCATCAACAGACTCCTGGCACCATGTGCCATTTTCCCAGTGTAGGACTCGTCTATTTCCGTAAGTGTACTAATCACACGTGTTGGAGTATCTAACATAACATTGCATGCTATATACATCGTGTACTGACAGGCCCATCCGGTATCACTCAGTTTTTCAGAGTTTCTCAGTACAGAGTTCTTTCTGCTTCCTCAGAAATAGATTGTATTAGGTACGTGTGCTGATACAAACACATACAGTTCTTCCAGGAAGCTGAACAAATTCTCTGCCATTCTAACTGATTTCACACTGTCTACAAGGACTAAATTAAGCCTATGGTTATAGCAGTGAATGTAAACTCTATTCAGTGCTTTTTAATCTCGGAACAAAGCTTGCACTCCTCTGAACATCAACCACTCGTGACAGAAGCCTCATCATACGTGTGTGCTACAGTCACTGGTTATGATTTCGCATGAGGTGAGAACATCACAGTCTGTCTTTCAAATACACAGCATTGAGTTCATTCACTCAGGCGAGCAAAGTACAGGAATTCCTTGAGCATACTGTTGTTGTATACATAGCGCACAACAATTGAGAGCTGTTCTCATTTACTTAATTCCTTGGATTCATTCATTATCACTGACTGAGTAGTCAACACGTAGTCAACATGTTGAAGATTTTCGAGTTCCCCTATCTTCACTGTTCCTACTCTACGCACTGACGAATGGTTCCGCCTTCAGAAAGACTATGATGTTGGATTGCTGCGACAATCTATCTTTCTAAAGACGCAACTATTGAGGTTACTGGCTCGCCTCTTCAACCGAAAGGATGAAGATATTTCTATTTAGTAACCGGGCCTATCTGCTGTTCAGAAGATGTACAGGAACGGTATAGGATTGCCCTGTTCTACGAGTAACACAAACGCTGCCAAACTTTTGCCTTGATTATACTTCAAGGTGATGGTTTTATTTCTATTACTAACTATACAGCTAACATCAATGAATAAATGTCGACTTTTACTGTCGTGATATGATACAAATTGAATAATACGCAATTACTTTTGAAGCTTAATTCTACCCTATTATCAATCTAACCTACAGCTCTCACTGACAAAGAATTACTCTCAGCCTCGGCTGATATGCTATTCTCTAATCAACTACAATTCTTAGTTACTCCAATATATTCACTAAGAATTTTGGACACGATAACGAAACATGACTGTTCCGGAATCACGGATGGTAAACAGATTGAAGATTTAAGAGACAAGTGCCTCATATATACAATCCACAGTTTCCTACCTCTATTCCTTTTGTTTCTCTGCCACAGAGTTTGATTCGATGCTCATTAATTATGATGTCATCCTGACTAATCAAACTCTGGGCATCTCTTCGAAGGAGATACTGTAAAACATACTCTAAGCGGTGTTGGCTGGTTCTGCTTTGATGCGATCTGTCAGCTAACTAACAACACTAGGGTATGTGTTGTTGTAGCATGCCTTTCTCTGATTGACATATAGTTGATATACAAATTTTGATTGTGTTATGAATTCCTACAGGACGCTACCATGCCTCTGTCCTGTCCCTTGCCTATCATGGATAAGCCTGTAGGAAGCGAACGTTAATAAGCACATGATCTGTATGATCTCATTGCCAGCTGGTGTTGTTGTACTTGCTTAAGGGAGTCGGAATGCCGATCGTCAACAACTAATCTCAGTCTGTCACCTATAATTTCCTATAATTCTTATCGATTCCTATCGATTCTTTCACTCGAATATTTACCAAACTACTGGCCGAAATGACTGCTGAACATTATAAAAGTGTGTGCCGATCCCACAGCAACAACTTTCATCTTCAACTATTGACAGATTCCACCAACTCAGAACCGTCGGTTCTACTTCATCTATTCAATTCCTAACCTACTGGGATGAATATAACACTACAGTTTCGATATGGTTTCTATCCTATTTCTGCGAAACTGTGTATCATCAGCACTGGTCGAAGTCAACCAGTGCAGCATCCTACTCCGTACCTAACCTATTACGATGCTGATCCAGCTCTTAGCTCACCTGGTATTTTCAAACATTAATTTCACTGAGGTCTTATTCGCAAATATAAGACGTCTAGCGGGGTCATGACTTCCCACCAGACAATCCGATATCTACAATGTGAATGAACTTCCTTACTGATTGCTGATCTGCTCCTCTGCGCTATCATGCTCAGTATATCAGTCAGAATTTCCGGGTTTGTGTTTGTCGTCCTTTTTGTCTGCTTTCAACTATTTCATCTTGTTCACTTAACACTTAGCGCTCTGATGTCAATACTCTATCATTTATTGTGTCAATATCAATGAAACTGATGTAGAGTTTTCAACAATTTTGGTGCAGGATGCTGCTGTCTGCGACAGCACCATCTCCCACCAAATTTGTTGAAAAATGAACACCGGTTCATCTTTTAATTTGAAGATTTAAAATTTTAACACCATGTTGGTAAGGGTTAAGAGGGCAAGAATTTCCAAAAAATTTCCATTGTTGTCACTGTCACTCCCTTCTCCATGCCCTCTTTATGACATTTTCTGCCTTACTGTCAAGTAGAGAACACGGGCAATTTGCTTTACTGTCCATTCTCACATATGTTCCTTTAGGTCAGGTTACTTGTCAGTCAGCTGAGCTACAGCAATCACTCCATGTCTGTCTGTCCGTCTGTCAGTCTGCGTCATCAGCAATGGTGGCACATTTTGTTATTTCTGGACAGACATAGATCAAATATGGCCAATATGTTCCGAGACGCATCTAATCTATGCATTATATAAATGAGCCAGATTCACTGACAAACAGCAGAGTTACACCCCTTGCAAATTTTCTACGGTATGAGACCCAATGGGGAAAGATATAATTTGAGGGCACATTTCATAATTTTTGGGACTACTGGCATCTAACTTGGTGGTTGGGTACCTAAGTCATTATTCGCAAGAATGCTAAGGCATAAGCTACAACCTGTATAAGAACTATGTCAGTCTGACCTAGTTTCTTGATAATATAGGTCAACGGTTAATTTTCCCATTGAAACCAATAGTAAAATATTTGGGCTGTGGTGTCAAGAGCTTTTCATATACGGTAACCAAGGTTTGTGTATGGATGCATTGTAGGCTAATGGCCTGTTAGCTCACCTGGCTAGAATGGCCTGCTTTTCATGATACATCATGGGAAATCCTTGTCTGGGCCATAGTTGAGAGATCCTTTGTGTACTGTAGATGGGACAGTGGTTTTCAGTTTCAACATTTGCCATTTTCTGTTTCACAAGATTGCTGATTCCGTTTCAATTCTGTTTCGCAAACTTACAGAATTTAATCTGCATGTACACTTAATAAAGTAAATAAAACAGTGAAATGTGTGTTGTGCATTGTGCTATTAGTGTGCCCAGACAGTACGAAGTTCAGGTGGCGAAGATAGGTTTGGGTAATAATTTGCAATTTTAGGTGAGAATTTCTCACGTTCTGGAGAAAGATTTCTTTAACCCGTTAATTTCTGCTTGAGTATCATGTTTCCATTTCGATTTACACATGTTCTGCGGAAAAATTTGATCTTCAGTTGATTTCCGTTTGAATGACACTTCCATTTTAAATTACCAATTCCGTGAATTCCGTTTGTTTTCCCCTATCATGGAAAGCCACTGTCCCTACTGTCGCCCAGCTGTACAGAGGGTTTCATCTTTAAACCTTGGTTTATGGCTGCATCATATGGTAATGGTTCTCAGTTCAAGAGTATCAGTATACATGTATTTAGGTCATTTTGTTTCTTGTTTGTATCATTCGATGCACATGGAACCCGGTATTAGCTTCATAGGGTCCATGGAACCCCATATTAGCTACATAGGGTCCATAGAACCCCATATTAGATACATAACATCCATAGAACCCCGTATTAGATACATAGCATCAATAGAACCCTGTATTAGATACATAGGACCATGGAACCCCATATTAGCTACATAGCATCCATAGAATCCCATATTAGCTACATAGCATCCATAGAACCCCGTATTAGATACATAGGGACCATGGAACCCCATATTAGCTACATAGCATCCATAGAACCCATATTAGCTACATAGCATCCATAGAACTCCGTATTAGATACATAGGGACCATGGAACCCCATATTAGCTACATAGCAGCCATAGAACCCCATATTAGTTACATAGCATCCATAGAACCCATATTAGCTACATAGCATCCATAGAACCCATATTAGCTACATAGCATCCATAGAACTCCGTATTAGATACATAGGGACCATGGAACCCCATATTAGCTACATAGCAGCCATAGAACCCTATATTAGTTACATAGGGTCCATAGAACCCCGTATTACCTACATCGGGTTCTATACTACCTGTATTAGCTGCATCAGGTCCTATACTATGTAGTAGAACAGATTGGTGCTAAAAGCTGTTGCTGTCAAAGATAATAACATTAACAACACTCGGCAAAACTAAACGTACACTCTCATTACCAGGAGTACTGTATCCAGACAATGCAGCTTTAGTTTGATCTCACAACTGGTACAAGTCAGTTTGTATGTCAGATTTTTTGCATTTCTGACAAAGATACTTAGGCTGCAACTCTAGCACACCACACTTGTTTTGCAATGTCAGATAGATGTTATCTTGAATATTTTGAAATTAATTTATCTAGAAATTGTTGCTGCCAAATGCAGTAACAATTTACAGTGAAACTAGTTTCAAGCTGTTCATTATCCTCCCTGTACCTTGGTCAAGAAGTGGCGATTGGGCTATCATGCATGTAATTATTAATAGTATCAATTCTTGTTTCAGTGCATGGATCAGCTGTGTGTGAATGAAATATCGCCTATGCCGGGAGAGGTTGACACTCTACTGTAATATTATTCAACATCATCATGGAAACACCTGATTGTGCTGCATCCATGAACTCTTATCCAATCTCTAGTCATCAGGGACAGTATTACCATCTGGCATGTGAATCTGATGAGCACTCAGTACGTCAGCAAGAAAACGAGAGAAGAAACATGGGCACACAGAGCACATGCATAGCAAACTTGATACCCCCTCCTCAGCAGCGTTCCATGAACAATGATATGTACTCGTTAAACACCCTTGCATCTATCTCTAGCGAATGTTCCTTACCAGCATTAAATGTAGCCTCACTCAACACACCAGAAGGTATACTGGTAAGCCATACATGTGCATCAGTTGAAGACCATATCTTAAGTAAGTCGCCTAGGACTGCATCGGCAATGCCAGAAAATACCTCGCAAAGAGAACATGAGTGCTTACTTGGTAGTAATCATGCCGTTCTCACTGACCACTTACTTGGCAAGAATGGTTCCCCTGAAATTGATTGTGTATTTAATAATAATGCAGTTGGTATTTCTTCACCATCTGAAGCAAGTTTTCAACCAAATGTGCCAATCGTTGTTACAGTAACATGTCATGCTTGTCATAATACCATGATGCTGACAGTGTGTGAAAAATCAGAAGAGGACTTTGATCGTAAATTTGATCGAATGTTTTGTGTTTCCTGTGGTGTTATGCAAAAACAAAAGCCGGTGCTGTCTGAGTCAACCATCCAACAGAGTATTGCAGAGACATGTAAAAAGCCATCTGACTACGCATTTACCTGTGAGGACTGTGGGGAGACATTCCCTCAACAGACACTTCTCGATGCTCATGCCAATATAAATCATTCTGTGATGAGTGTAATTAAGGCGGAAAGCATTGAAGATCAGATAACAGGAATGAGTAACAAAATAAATCTTCGCAAACGACGTAAGGTAAATATAGACCAGTGCCCAAATGCTGTGCAGAATGATAGCGACAGTAATGAAACAGGTATGGCTGTTAAAGTGCCAAAGAAATATGTCTGTGACATTTGCAATAAGAGTTTAAGTACAATAGGGAGCTTAAAAAGTCATATGTTGATTCATGGTAATGTTAAACCATTCCAATGTTCACACTGTGATCGTAGCTTTTTACAGAAACACTCATGCCAAGCACATGAAGCGGCGATACACACAAAGGAACTGCGATTCAGGTGTTCTACCTGTGGTAAAGGCTGTCCCACTAAGTATAAACTAAAGCGCCATTACGACGTCCACGTGAGTACATTAGACTTTGCTTGTGATAAATGTGATGCAAAGTTTGTTTCGTCGCCACGATTAAAAGAGCACATATCCCAAAAACATGCTACAGACGACAAGCTAACTCGCTATCAAAAGTATGCAACTTGCGATGTATGTGGTGTAAACATGAAACATGTTAACTTGGGTAGGCATATGATGATTCATAATTCTGACAAGAAGCATGTATGTGATGTTTGTGGCAAGCCATTCCTGCGTCTTGTTGGTCTGAAGAGCCATCAGCGCGTCCATACACATGAGAAACCGTATAGCTGTTCAGATTGTGACAAAAGATTTTCCTCATCTTCTGGACTGACCACACATTTGCGGACTCATACAGGTATTAAAAATTATACATGTGTAATTTGTGGGAAAAGCTTTGCACAGTCTGGTTCCTTGCAAAAACATGAGCGCATTCACACAGGAGTTCGTCCATTTGTTTGCTCAACTTGTGGGCATTCGTTTATTGACCGTGATAAACTTGCACGTCATGTCAACAGTAAGCATCTTCATCTTAAAAAATTTGATTGCGATATCTGTGGACGGGGCTTTTTGGAGAGACGACAGCTGGGTATACACATGCGAATACACAGTGGTGAAAAGCCTTATCTTTGCACAGAATGTGGTAAATCATTTCGGTCTCATTCAAACCTGGCAACGCATTTCCTTATCCACAGAGGCATTAAACGTTTTGTGTGTATATATTGTGAAAAGCAGTTCACGAAGAAGGAGCAGCTACAGCGTCATGAGCGTACACATACAGGTCAACGACCTTACAAATGCAACCATTGTAGCCGTAGTTTTACGCAGACACCCGCTCGTAATAGACACCAAGGATCCTGCTTATCCAGCAAAGACAACCATGTGATCACACCATGGGAAATTCTGCGTAAAATATCTCCTGATTCTGCGCTTGATAATACTGCCTTTAATTAAACACTGAGGTGTTAGTTGAAAACTGAGCTCATTTGATTATTAGCTCACCTGGCCTCAAAGGCCAAGTGAGCGTATGCCATGGCGACCATCCATCGTCTGTCCATCCATCAGTCAACTTTTGCTTTAAAATGCTACTCCTTAACCAATTGCCAGATTTTAACCAAATTTGGGTCAACGGATAATATTGTAAAAGATCCCATTCAGAATTTGGATTCATCAATTTTTTGGGTCAAAATCTTGTGTTTTTGTAAAGATTTACCATAAATTGTCAAATTGCTTCTTACCATTTTGACATATTTGAGCAATTTTAACCAAATTTGGCTGTTAAGATCCTATGATGATAGGTTCTAGAACATCCATTCAGAATTTTGATTCATCAATTTTTGGGGTGAAAATCTTAGAATTTTGATTTGTCAATTTTTGGGGGAAAATCTTAGATTTTATGAAAAACTTATCGGAAATTGTGAAATTGCTTCTTATCAGCATAACAAATTTCAAGCAAATTTGGCTGAAAGGATCCTCTGGTGATGGGCTGTTAAGCTGCCAATCGAATCATTACAGCCAAATTTGGTAAAAAAGGGTCATGATTGTATGGAGAAGCAATTTGACAATTTCTGATAAATTTGATGAATCCAAAATCTGAATGGAATAGGCTAAAAAATGATGACTCAATGGAAGATTTAGAGCCTATTGCAATCAAATCGTTACAGCCAAATTAGAGTGAAAATCTGAGATTTTATGGAAATTGTCAGATCATTCTTTCTCCATCGATCAATACTCACCATTCTGTTACTTCTGTTACTCCTGATATACAGCTGGCCTTGACAGCTGGCTCTAGGACTATAGACTTAGAAAGCTTTACCGACTCCTTGGAACCGGGTACTCGGCTCCCAACTGCATAGCAACAAGAGCGTACATGCTTGATTCGCAGGGGAGAGATTCAGGATTAATATCTAAGTCTTTTGTCTGTGATTGTGGTAGCTAGGTTCTCTTACAAGGATAATTGGATAATATGGATACCGCCGATGATAACCAGGTTGTATAATTCCTTATTATCCATAGTTAAAAGACTTAGGTCTCTAAATTTCGTCGTGTCGCATGTTCCAATTTCTGACCCCAAAGAATCTGGGACGTGTGTTAACAACGAGATATGCCGGATGATCGCCTTCTTTAAACCCCAACAGGCGATTGGCAGATATGAAAATAGGTGTTTGCTACGGTATTTCTAACACGAATATCGGCTGACGTCGTTCTCCATAGGATCCGAGCGGGTGATGTCACACCCGTGATGCTCGGATGTTTATGTGAAGAAAATTTTTTCATTAATTCACACATCTTGTTCTGGGTGCTGCGTACTAAAAATGGTACCGGAAACTTTGGAATGTTCAAGTTTACGTGTTATCACGATCGGTTTGCAATGATCGGTGGTTTCAAAATTCTTGATTAGATGTGCGGTCTGCGGTATTACCGTGTGGTACAGCAGTTTGTTTACATTTTGTTGTTTCTTCACATATCGTTTCGGCTTTCGTTAGGAGTATAATTTATATTGATTGGTAAATATTCCCAGAATGCTATGCGATATGATTCCTGGTTCCTTTATACATCCTGGAGGATCAATTATGGGTGTATTTATGCCCGCATCGTTCTTGTCGTCATAATCAATGCGATCTTTGCTGTAACGTTGCGGGGTGGGGTGCAGGAGGGTTACAGTTAATTTATGGTCAAATTATTTGAAAATTAATTGTCTGCCTTCCATCTGTGTATCGTTCCGCTTGCTTATTGTAGGTTTGTGCTTATTTATAGGCCAAGCCAGCCCCGCCATCATGTGACGTGTGCCACAAATTCGTACGGGTCCTGTTTATGGACCATGTCTGTTTTAGGTGTACGCCATGTAACCTTGATAGTAGGTGTAATGTGTGTGCAGTGTGGTCCGCGGAAGTGATGTTAAAGTTCCTTGCCCAGAAGGATGTGGCTGGGTCTGACGTGGGGTCAGGCGGTCCGAAAGTAAATCGTGGAGCGTCCGGTGGGAGCACTCCACGTCCCCAGCTGGAGGTGGCGGAGATGGCACCGCCGGCGTGGTTCGGTCCGGCTATGCAGGGTTTTCTGCATAGCATTCTGCCCACGCTGGTGTCGTCCCTGCTGCCGAAGGTTGGGGGGGGGGCAGTTTCTCCCCATGCCTGGTACGGATCCTGTCCTAGGACAGGGTTCTGGACTGGTTACCGAGGGGGCCGTCTCGTACAGCCCCCTGGCGGTCCCGTCGGGCTCCGGCCTGACGGGTTCTGTCTCTCTGCGGCCACCTCCGGGTGGTCCAGTAGCGGTGGCCGGTTCGTCAGGTGTGGGAGCTGTCCGCCGGGACGGCTCCGCGGTTTCCTCGTCTAGTGACGACTCTTCGGAGTCTGAAGACGAGGAGGCCGAGGAGGAGAGGTTGCTGCGGCCTGTGATGCCACGGGTGGAGAATATGGAGGTCGATTCCGTCCTGGACGGAACCGTCCTCCATCTGTCTGGCTTGGCGCAAGCCAGGGCAGCGGCTCCGCCCGTGGTTGAGGCCAATCTGGTACCAGGCACCGGTCCCGTGACGGTTGGTTTGACGCCAGCCGATACAGTGACCGGTGTGCCGGGCCGGGCGTGGTACTCACCTATCTCGCCTGGTCCAGCGGTCAGACATGGGGTGCCATTGGCGCCCATGTCTGGCCACGGTTCCGCATCTGCTACGGGTCCGCACGGTTTTCCGGGCAGACCTACCCCATGGACTGGTGTGTTTCATGGGGTGGCGGCGGAACCGTTTGGTACCGGAGTGCCTGGCGTGTCAGGCCGTGGCTGGCAGGCCCGTGAACGCGTCAACGGGTGACGTGTTCACGGGTGTGTCCTCCTCGGAAGTAGAGTACGCTGCTCTAATGCGAAGACCTATCCAGTTGTATCTGATGTCTCTGTGGAAACAGAGAACAGAACCCCTGTCAAAACTGGTGCCAGTTTTGGAGCCGATAATGTCGCATCTTGTATGGTGGAAGGAGCGTCAGAATCTCCTAGTAGGGGTTTCGCTGCACCTACCCCACCCCCAGCTGTCCGTGTACATGGATGCATCGCTGGAGGGTTGGGGTGCCTGCCTGGGAGAGCACCAGGTCTCGGGCACATGGACTCTCCAAGAGAGTCAGCTGCATATCAATCTGTTGGAAATGATGGCAGTAGAACTGGCGTTGGAAGAGTTTCTTCCGATGATCAGGGGCAAGGTGATATTGATACGGACAACTCGACGGTAGTATCATACATAAATCGCCAAGGCGGGACCAGGTCACCCACACTGTGTATCAAAGTGTGGAACTTGATTCAATGGTGCAGGAATTACTCGGTTATTTTGAAAGCAGCTCACATTTCTGGCCGATTGAACATTCTGGCGGATGCTTTGTCTCGCAGACAGAGAATTCTGCCAACAGAATGGTCCCTCAACCCTCCAGTTCTGCGAAGGATCTTCGAGCATTGGGGCAAACCCAACGTGGACTTGTTAGCCACAAGGGAAAATGTTCAAATCATGACTTATGTCTCGCCGATTCCAGATCCAAATGCCGTCGATACAGACGCTCTGGCAATAAGCTGGAGAGGGATGCACGCTTACGCGTACCCACCCACCATTCTTCTGCTGAAGGTATTGGTGAAGATCAGGGAAGAACCATGTCTGGTCCTGCTAATAGCGCCGTATTGGCCCAGCAGGGCGTGGTTCACGGATCTGCTAGATCTGCTGGTGGAAAACCCAGTGCAGTTTCCCGAGATTCCGAACATAATCTCCCAGGCCAAGGGACGCTTCCTACACGAGCGTCCCGAAATGTTCAAATTGACTGCGTGGATGTTATCAAACAACGTTCCACGTCGGAAGGCTTTTCTCGACAAGCTGCTGAGGTCAACCTTCAAGTCATATAACAACAAGGTTAACAGATTTGCAGACTGGTGTGAAGAAAAGGGTATTGATACCTTTCAATCCGCTATTCAGCAAATAGCAGACTTTCTCTGTGAGCTGTTCTTTTCAGGACTAGCTCCCGTCACAATTGCTGGATACAAGTCAGCTTTGGCATCCGTTATCCCTTGTCTAGCCAACAGGGATAGTCCAGAGGTGGCCCAGTTAAATGTGATGGTGAAGGGAATGAGCAATCTCCGACCGAGACAACCGGTAGTCATTCCAGCCTGGAGTCTATCTTTAGTGCTTAATGTACTGGCCAAGCACCCTTTCGAACCGTTGCGTTCGGCTCGTATAAAGCATTTGACTCTAAAGGCGGTCTTTCTATTGGCAGCTTCCTCAGCTAGAAGGCGCAGTGAGATCCATGCGCTTTCGGCAGAGAGGGACCGATTTATTGTCTCTGGAGAGGGTCTGCGTCTTCTGCCAAGAGCAGAGTTTATGTCAAAGAATCAATCTTTGAGATATCCCGGCAAACCGATCATAATACCGAAGTTAACTAGGTTTGATCGTGATGCCAGTGTCTAGTGCCCGGTCCGTGCTTTGACTAAGTACAAGTAACGGACTGACTCGTTACGGTCGAACGATAGACATCTGTGGATCTGCCATAAGAAGCCTTATGGCGCCGCATCCATGGATACTATCTCTCGTTGGGTAGTCGAATGCATTCAGACTACTCATGAGATGGCGACTGGGCACCAGGTGCAAGGCGCAAGGGCACACAATGTTAGAGGAATAGCCGCCTCGACCGCCCTTTACAGTGGTGTTCCGTTAGAGGACATCATGGCCGTTGCACAATGGCACTGTGAGTCCTCATTTATGGATTACTATATGAGGGATGTGTCAGACTCGGCCAATCCACTCGCTTTAGCTGTTTTGAGACGATAGATAAGTGACCACACTGCTCTTCACCCTTTTTTCACTTTGGTAAGAAAAGAACCTAAAGCAGGCATGGTCGAGTGTGAGGATGACAACCAGATTGTGTCACTGATGGCCGGACCAGTGAATGGTTGGAGGCGGTACGTCTAAAGTCCTATTATCATAAGGTAATTCATTAGTGAGAGTTTTTTGTATTATGTCTATATATCATGTTCATTCATCATATATATTCATGCTCATTCCCAGGCTAATACATGTGAATATGCAAGGAGCTGTTAACCCTCTTGGCATATTTGTGTTTCAGGCGAGATACATGTTCGTGAGTTCTCGCCCTTTTCTTAGGAGGAAAAAGGGGGGTGGGCAGTGACGCGAATGTGATTCGGTTCCGTTAACTTGACGGTCCTTTTAAGTCTCCGTTAGTCAAGTTTTTAAGTCTAAATCTTTCTCCAAGGGGCAAAAGTAACATTTATGGCTTGCCCCTTCCCACCAGGTTACTGATCAAATCTGGTGTATATCAGAAGTAACAGAATGGTGAGTATTGATCGATGGAGAATGCAGGAAATGTCAATTTCCCTTTCTCCGAGATCTAACAATACTCACCATTCTGTTACGGACCCAGCCTCCCAGCCCCACGGAGGCAAGCCATGGATTTCTCTTGTTTGGTGGCTATACAAACAATATGAGCTCTATGGTAGACGGGTACTCGGCAGTTGGGAGCCGAGTACCCTGTTCCAAGGAGTCGGTAAAGCTTTCTAGGTCTATAGTCCTAGAGCCAGCTGTCAAGGCCATCTGTATATCAGAAGTAACAGAATGGGGAGTATTGTTAGATCTCGGAGAAAGGGAAATTGACATTTCCTGCATTCTCCTTAAAAGCTTGTTCAGACAAACCAAATTTGTTCAGAATGATCATATGGTGGTGAAAAACTGGATTAAAAAAAAATTCCAGAAATCCTTTAAAACGCTACTCATCCTAGATCAATGGCCTGATTTTAACCTAATTTCGCCAGAGGTACCCGATAGCGTCCGGAAATATTATTCAGAATTTTGGTTGGTCAATTTTTCTGATGAGCATTAAACCCCAGGTTGTTATTACACCACAAAAACATCTTGCCCGTTCAATCACTACTTGCTAAATCAAATTATCTGCATTTAGCTACCAGAATAAGATTTTCAGTGACAACTTCCAGTCAAATTAGTTTCAAAATATTCAACTAGATAAGTAAGTATTACATAATTAAGAATGTAATGCATTGGCACTTACATGACATCACACATAAGTCGCAGGGAGACAAAATGGTGGTGATCACTCCTCAACATTTACTTTCTACTGAAAGCTGACTATACATGTAAAAGGAGACAACCATTAACCTCCTATCATTAACCAGCTTAGTTATCAGTTCCCTTTTCCGTAACGCTACTATTACGTTCAATAAGATGTGCTATAAAATGCATGGAGCTTGGACGGAGTCCGTGATTAGGTGCTGATATGAGTACTTTGCAGCTAAATAATACAGATAACAGTCCCGCTACTGATTATTACCAGTACGCGTGTCTGTTAACTGAAAAACTCATTTCATGAGCGAAGCGTTTCATAGCGGCGTGGAAATGTGGGCCATGTTTAAAGTATCAATGTCTGGACACTATTAGGCTTGTGCGATTATTGCTTTTAAGTAATCATGATAGATTATTTAAGAATAATCGTGATTACTCGATTAATTTTCCTGTGTACAAATTACCCAGACAGGGTTCTGCCCATGATGAAATTAGTGCGGCCATTTTTAATGATATTTTAGAAAGTTCTTTGAAAGACTACATTTAAATGATTTCAAAGCTTAATTTCATAAAATAGATGAAAAAGTGGTGGGGGTGGGGGGTGGTTGGGGTGAAAGATAGTTTAGTCTAGTTCTGGTCAGAATTAGTGAGTGGTGGCAAGTGCCGACCAGTGTGGGCAGAACCCTGCCCAGACATAAAAAAGTCTTCAATAAGGAAAGCCACAATGATGTTTAAAAATGTTTATTTGCATGCAAGAAGACTATATTTGAAAATGTGTCACTGGAATGCCTTGCTCAAGACTCGATACATTTTCAAAGATAGTGTTCTCTTGGCTTGTAAATGGACATACATTCGATGAGCAAAATGTCAATTTTTCTGACCGATCACATTAAAGAGCTATTAAAGGGTTTGTTTTGAAATAGTATATGCAATAGAAAATATACATGAATATGCGATTATGAAATTTGTAATCAAAAAAATCCAAAATAAAAAAAATAATCGTGGGTTTCGATTTAATCATTCAAGCCTCGACACCATGCTTCAGTACAGGCCAGAAATAACCTTCCAAAACAGAATAAAAACATACTGTTGAATATTTTGAATGTAATTGGATCGGAAGCCATTGCTGCCTAGGGCAGCGCATAATTGGATGGGAAGACATTGCTGCCTAAGGCAGCCAAAAAGGCTGCAATGTATTCCAATCCAACCCACCTTTCCAGTCTATCCAGCCATCATATGATGTCCTAATCAACTAAGCGACGTGTATGGTGACATATGACTCGATATAGTCTGTCTTTAGCGCTTAATAGTCTGACACATTGTACGAATTGTATGTCTTTACCATTTAATAAACATTGTGTTGAATATTTTTAAGCTAATTTGACTGGGCCCAGTCAAATTAGTTTCAACATATTTAACAGCTTAGCTGTATAGTTTTCTGGAAATTGATAGTCAGGGAGTTCAGAGATCGATCGATCGATCCTAACACGAGTGTGATGTGGGTGGAGCTTAGCTAGCGATGGGTGGGGCATAGCTATAAAGGTCCATTATGTTCAAAACAATCAACAGAACATTGCTTACATTGTTTTCAAAATTGGTTAGTTTTGGAAACATTCTAATATATTTATGAGCAGCTTACTGTACTGAGAGAATTTAAAGGTACATATTCAAGCCAGAATGCTTGAAAACAAAATTGTTAAAATTGTATACTTTTAGATGCTTAGACTATGTGTATAGGTGTAATGAAACGAAATAACTCCTAACATATGATGATTTCAATATCTTTAAATTAATATAATTTTTTAACTTGTGAAATTGAATTAAAGACATGAGTCCCTAATTCAACTTCACAACTAAAAAAAATAGATTAATTTATACATGATTAAATCATCATATGCTAGGATTTATTTCATTTCATTACATCGCGGTACACAAGTTAAGCTTTTAAAAGTATACAATTTAAAATTGTTTATTTTCAAGCATTCTGGCGTAAATGTGCACATTTGGCATTGATGAGCATGTGTCAGTAATTAGCATATTTATTTATAATCATGTTTTATATTTCATGAATTCAATACACATTTTTAATTCAAATTCAGTATAAAGTTATTTCTAATTGTTGATGGTATTTTATGGTTTGCTTGCTAAGTTGTTATATAAATTGGTTTTATTATATATTGTTATATCTAATTTCGTTTAATCTATTGTATTTTAGCAGTCTTATGTTTACAAGAACATATTGTTAATAATTCAGAATTCATCATTGCGGTTACGTGTTTGTTGGTTGATTGGATATTTTAATATAAGTACAAAATATATTACAAAATTATATATTACCAATACTTAGGATGAGTCTTTTTATATAATTATCCTGTACTGTTTGACCTGCCAAGATTTTGTTGCAGCAACTTTATGCCAGGGAGCGACTGGTTATGTATCTGACCATCCATGTCTGATTGAGTGAATGAAGATACTGGTTATGTATCTGACCATCCATGTCTGATTGAGTGAATGAAGATACTGGTTATGTATCTGACCATCCATGTCTGATTGAGTGAATGAAGATACTGGTTATGTATCTGACCATCCATGTCTGATTGAGTGAATGAAGATACTGGTTATGTATCTGACCATCCATGTCTGATTGAATGAATGAAGATACTGGTTATGTATCTGACCATCCATGTCTGATTGAATGAATGAAGATACTGGTTATGTATCTGACCATCCATGTCTGATTGAGTGAATGAAGATACTGGTTATGTATCTGACCATCCATGTCTGATTGAATGAATGAAGATACTGGTTATGTATCTGACCATCCATGTCTGATTGAGTGAATGAAGATACTGGTTATGTATCTGACCATCCATGTCTGATTGAGTGAATGAAGTTACTGGTTATGTATCTGACCATCCATGTCTGATTGAGTGAATGAAGATACTGGTTATGTATCTGACCATCCATGTCTGATTGAATGAATGAAGATACTGGTTATGTATCTGACCATCCATGTCTGATTGAATGAATGAAGATACTGGTTATGTATCTGACCATCCATGTCTGATTGAGTGAATGAAGATACTGGTTATGTATCTGACCATCCATGTCTGATTGAATGAATGAAGATACTGGTTATGTATCTGACCATCCATGTCTGATTGAATGAATGAAGATACTGGTTATGTATCTGACCATCCATGTCTGATTGAATGAATGAAGATACTGGTTATGTATCTGACCATCCATGTCTGATTGAGTGAATGAAGATACTGGTTATGTATCTGACCATCCATGTCTGATTGAATGAATGAAGATACTGGTTATGTATCTGACCATCCATGTCTGATTGAGTGAATGAAGATACTGGTTATGTATCTGACCATCCATGTCTGATTGAGTGAATGAAGTTACTGGTTATGTATCTGACCATCCATGTCTGATTGAATGAATGAAGATACTGGTTATGTATCTGACCATCCATGTCTGATTGAGTGACTGAAGTTACTGGTTATGTATCTGACCATCCATGTCTGATTGAGTGACTTAAGATACTGGTTATGTATCTGACTATCCATGTATGATTGAGTGAATGAAGATATTGGTACCCCTGTTTAAGACTATATGCTCGGCCTCAACGTGGCGCAGGGGTGTAAACCCACTGGGTGTCAATCAAGCGTTATGAAATTCCATTGCGCCTTCCTTATATTCTATGAACATGCCTACACTGCCCATAGAGCGTTAATCGCCAATGCCAGTCTATTTTTTTCACCTATGCAAGCGACAGAATGTGTGGCCAATCTACTTGCTAGATTATTATCTATAATAGTAAAACCTCTTGGTTTGCCGTATGCAATTATGGACGTTTGTTAAGCAACTTTCATTGCCTTCATTAGCTAATGCACCTTTCCAGTTTTAACTGCTCCTCCCATCTTTACCTAATCTCCGCCCACACTTCGCGGTGTTCGGATTGAACTGCCTGACTACCTATTTCCAGAAAGCTATATTGGTAAGGTGTTAAATATTTTGAAACTAATTTGACTGGGTGATGTTGCTGCCTATGTCAGCACCCAGTCAAATTAGTTTCAAAATATTCAACAACATACTTATTATTAAATAGTAGACATACAATTCATGCAACATTGAGCCCGTCATTAATTAAGCTTGCGTGATGAACCTATATACGCCATCCATGACTTCATTAGTTGTGGCGTCATCCTACACGTCACGTAGTGGATTATGACATCATATAATGGATGGATAAACTGGAAAGGTCCATTAAATTCTATCGGCCATGTATAATTTGTCGAATGAAACTATTAATAAGTGATGTCTTTTTCTCCCATTTTTGTCATAGACATTGCGAAGCATCCTGAATTATATGATCCACAATAAAATTTTATACAGATACTATTAGTCTATGAGAAAGGAGACTTGCACGTCTGGCTCTTTCAGCTTGGCTCGGAATTCAGGCGCTTAAATAAACACCCCGTGTAGATATAATACACACTTATGGCATGCGTAATCACTCGCACGCATTCGGTTTGATTACGGTGTAAGGGACATGGCAGTTTATTGAGCTGCTACCCGCAGTTACAACACATTTTCAAGTACTTCTTAATGCCATACTGTCATTTTCAAGTACAGTCTAATGTCCAAATTACAGTACTTTTCAAATCTGAATGAACCTGGTGTCGAGCAAATAATGGTGTGCAATCAGTCACTCAATCTATGCCATTCTAACGCACAGTTATCTAATGTGAAACTGTGAGGGCTCAGTAACAAACATGATGCTCCACTGTTCTCTGATCTACTGCCATGACTGAACTACATCCTGCCTAATAAATAATGACGACATGCTTGTTGAATAAATTAGAAAATATTTATTAACAAAATATCAGACTGGTATATATGAATTAGGACATTAATGCCCTCAATTAATAGTGGTCATAATCACAGTAAATTTACCTCTTACATAATATTTATGCTGTGGACAATATAATTACATAATGCACTTATACACTTAGAAGACTTACACTGCCACATCACGGATCAATAGCAGTAGTTTTAGCACATTGGGTAAACCTCCAACCCTTTCCCTGCAGGATACATCGCTCATAATTGCCACATAATTAGCTTGTTTTTACACTTGATTGCATATTTATATGACATTCACAACATTTAAATACACTATAATGAATATTACTAATTATCTGGACATAATTAGCAATTAAATATTCTATAAACATATGTACATTATACTCAGTGTTATGAATAATGACACAGTATGCAATGCCTGACCTAGACTAGCTGCTGCATCTATCATTACGTAACTAACACTCAATTCTCAGATATTCCTTACAACATATTGTACTGAAGAGCTTTGCTGGTAATCCATATCTACCAGTTACATTAGTAGCAAGATATTCAGGACAGACCAGTATATGGCTGCTTGAATATTGAGAAACTGGCCTTTAATATTCATATGATTTTGGCATCACAGCTTATTCTAATCTCGGGTATCATTACATGAATGCATCTCAGGGAAAGACAGTATTGCTGTCACAGTTGTAAGAAATGTCCATTTGCAGACCAAGAGACGACTATTTTTGAAAATTTATTACGGGAATGACTGGATCAGTAATTCCAGTGATAAATTTTCAATAATAATCTCTTGGTCTGCAAATGGATAAGTTATCATGAACAAATTTGAGGATTAAAGGATTAACAAGAATTTTCCTGTAACCAAGAATTTTCCATCTTTGGTCTTGATCAGTCCCTGTTCCCAACCCCACCACCATCATCAAAGCCGAAGCAGAATGGATGTGATCAGTCCCTGTTCCCAACCCCACCACCATCATCAAAGCCGAAGCAGAATGGATGTGATCAGTCCCTGTTCCCAACCCCACCACCATCATCAAAGCCGAAGCAGAATGGATGTGATCAGTCCCTGTTCCCAACCCCACCACCATCATCAAAGCCGAAGCAGAATGGATGTGATCAGTCCCTGTTCCCAACCCCACCACCATCATCAAAGCCGAAGCAGAATGGATGTGATCAGTCCCTGTTCCCAACCCCACCACCATCATCAAATCCGAAGCAGAATGGATGTGATCAGTCCCTGTTCCCAACCCCACCACCATCATCTAAGCCGAAGCAGAATGGATGTGATCAGTCCCTGTTCCCAACCCCACCACCATCATCAAAGCCGAAGCAGAATGGATGTGATCAGTCCCTGTTCCCAACCCCACCACCATCATCAAAGCCGAAGCAGAATGGATGTGATCAGTCCCTGTTCCCAACCCCACCACCATCATCAAAGCCGAAGCAGAATGGATGTGATCAGTCCCTGTTCCCAACCCCACCACCATCATCAAAGCCGAAGCAGAATGGATGTGATCAGTCCCTGTTCCCAACCCCACCACCATCATCAAAGCCGAAGCAGAATGGATGTGATCAGTCCCTGTTCCCAACCCCACCACCATCATCAAAGCCGAAGCAGAATGGATGTGATCAGTCCCTGTTCCCAACCCCACCACCATCATCAAAGCCGAAGCAGAATGGATGTGATCAGTCCCTGTTCCCAACCCCACCACCATCATCAAAGCCGAAGCAGAATGGATGTGATCAGTCCCTGTTCCCAACCCCACCACCATCATCAAAGCCGAAGCAGAATGGATGTGATCAGTCCCTGTTCCCAACCCCACCACCATCATCAAAGCCGAAGCAGAATGGATGTGATCAGTCCCTGTTCCCAACCCCACCACCATCATCAAAGCCGAAGCAGAATGGATGTGATCAGTCCCTGTTCCCAACCCCACCACCATCATCAAAGCCGAAGCAGAATGGATGTGATCAGTCCCTGTTCCCAACCCCACCACCATCATCAAAGCCGAAGCAGAATGGATGTGATCAGTCCCTGTTCCCAACCCCACCACCATCATCAAAGCCGAAGCAGAATGGATGTGATCAGTCCCTGTTCCCAACCCCACCACCATCATCAAAGCCGAAGCAGAATGGATGTGATCAGTCCCTGTTCCCAACCCCACCACCATCATCAAAGCCGAAGCAGAATGGATGTGATCAGTCCCTGTTCCCAACCCCACCACCATCATCAAAGCCGAAGCAGAATGGATGTGGTCAGTCCCTGTTCCCAACCCCACCACCATCATCAAAGCCGAAGCAGAATGGATGTGGTCAGTCCCTGTTCCCAACCCCACCACCATCATCAAAGCCGAAGCAGAATGGATGTGGTCAGTCCCTGTTCCCAACCCCACCACCATCATCAAAGCCGAAGCAGAATGGATGTGGTCAGTCCCTGTTCCCAACCCCACCACCATCATCAAAGCCGAAGCAGAATGGATGTGATCAGTCCCTGTTCCCAACCCCACCACCATCATCAAAGCCGAAGCAGAATGGATGTGATCAGTCCCTGTTCCCAACCCCACCACCATCATCAAAGCCGAAGCAGAATGGATGTGATCAGTCCCTGTTCCCAACCCCACCACCATCATCAAAGCCGAAGCAGAATGGATGTGATCAGTCCCTGTTCCCAACCCCACCACCATCATCAAAGCCGAAGCAGAATGGATGTGATCAGTCCCTGTTCCCAACCCCACCACCATCATCAAAGCCGAAGCAGAATGGATGTGATCAGTCCCTGTTCCCAACCCCACCACCATCATCAAAGCCGAAGCAGAATGGATGTGATCAGTCCCTGTTCCCAACCCCACCACCATCATCAAATCCGAAGCAGAATGGATGTGATCAGTCCCTGTTCCCAACCCCACCACCATCATCTAAGCCGAAGCAGAATGGATGTGATCAGTCCCTGTTCCCAACCCCACCACCATCATCAAAGCCGAAGCAGAATGGATGTGATCAGTCCCTGTTCCCAACCCCACCACCATCATCAAAGCCGAAGCAGAATGGATGTGATCAGTCCCTGTTCCCAACCCCACCACCATCATCAAAGCCGAAGCAGAATGGATGTGATCAGTCCCTGTTCCCAACCCCACCACCATCATCAAAGCCGAAGCAGAATGGATGTGATCAGTCCCTGTTCCCAACCCCACCACCATCATCAAAGCCGAAGCAGAATGGATGTGATCAGTCCCTGTTCCCAACCCCACCACCATCATCAAAGCCGAAGCAGAATGGATGTGATCAGTCCCTGTTCCCAACCCCACCACCATCATCAAAGCCGAAGCAGAATGGATGTGATCAGTCCCTGTTCCCAACCCCACCACCATCATCAAAGCCGAAGCAGAATGGATGTGATCAGTCCCTGTTCCCAACCCCACCACCATCATCAAAGCCGAAGCAGAATGGATGTGATCAGTCCCTGTTCCCAACCCCACCACCATCATCAAAGCCGAAGCAGAATGGATGTGATCAGTCCCTGTTCCCAACCCCACCACCATCATCAAAGCCGAAGCAGAATGGATGTGGTCAGTCCCTGTTCCCAACCCCACCACCATCATCAAAGCCGAAGCAGAATGGATGTGATCAGTCCCTGTTCCCAACCCCACCACCATCATCAAAGCCGAAGCAGAATGGATGTGATCAGTCCCTGTTCCCAACCCCACCACCATCATCAAAGCCGAAGCAGAATGGATGTGATCAGTCCCTGTTCCCAACCCCACCACCATCATCAAAGCCGAAGCAGAATGGATGTGATCAGTCCCTGTTCCCAACCCCACCACCATCATCAAAGCCGAAGCAGAATGGATGTGATCAGTCCCTGTTCCCAACCCCACCACCATCATCAAAGCCGAAGCAGAATGGATGTGATCAGTCCCTGTTCCCAACCCCACCACCATCATCAAAGCCGAAGCAGAATGGATGTGGTCAGTCCCTGTTCCCAACCCCACCACCATCATCAAAGCCGAAGCAGAATGGATGTGGTCAGTCCCTGTTCCCAACCCCACCACCATCATCAAAGCCGAAGCAGAATGGATGTGGTCAGTCCCTGTTCCCAACCCCACCACCATCATCAAAGCCGAAGCAGAATGGATGTGGTCAGTCCCTGTTCCCAACCCCACCACCATCATCAAAGCCGAAGCAGAATGGATGTGATCAGTCCCTGTTCCCAACCCCACCACCATCATCAAAGCCGAAGCAGAATGGATGTGATCAGTCCCTGTTCCCAACCCCACCACCATCATCAAAGCCGAAGCAGAATGGATGTGATCAGTCCCTGTTCCCAACCCCACCACCATCATCAAAGCCGAAGCAGAATGGATGTGATCAGTCCCTGTTCCCAACCCCACCACCATCATCAAAGCCGAAGCAGAATGGATGTGGTCAGTCCCTGTTCCCAACCCCACCACCATCATCAAAGCCGAAGCAGAATGGATGTGGTCAGTCCCTGTTCCCAACCCCACCACCATCATCAAAGCCGAAGCAGAATGGATGTGATCAGTCCCTGTTCCCAACCCCACCACCATCATCAAAGCCGAAGCAGAATGGATGTGATCAGTCCCTGTTCCCAACCCCACCACCATCATCAAAGCCGAAGCAGAATGGATGTGATCAGTCCCTGTTCCCAACCCCACCACCATCATCAAAGCCGAAGCAGAATGGATGTGATCAGTCCCTGTTCCCAACCCCACCACCATCATCAAAGCCGAAGCAGAATGGATGTGATCAGTCCCTGTTCCCAACCCCACCACCATCATCAAAGCCGAAGCAGAATGGATGTGGTCAGTCCCTGTTCCCAACCCCACCACCATCATCAAAGCCGAAGCAGAATGGATGTGGTCAGTCCCTGTTCCCAACCCCACCACCATCATCAAAGCCGAAGCAGAATGGATGTGGTCAGTCCCTGTTCCCAACCCCACCACCATCATCAAAGCCGAAGCAGAATGGATGTGGTCAGTCCCTGTTCCCAACCCCACCACCATCATCAAAGCCGAAGCAGAATGGATGTGGTCAGTCCCTGTTCCCAACCCCACCATCAAGTCTGAAGTAGAATTGATGTTATCAGCCCCCATTCTCAACCCCACCACCATCACCAAGGCTGAAGCAGAATGGGTGTGGTCAGCCCCCATTCCCAACCCCACCGCCATCACCAAGTCTGAAGCAGAATTGATGTTATCAGCCCCATTCTCAACCCCACCACCATCACCAAGGCTGAAGCAGAATGGATGTGGTCAGCCCCCATTCCCAACCCCACCACCAAGGCTGAAGCAGAATGGATGTGGACAGCCCCCATTCCCAACCCCACCACCATCACCAAAGCTGAAGCAGAATGGATGTGGTCAGCCCCCATTCCCAACCCCACCACCAAAGCCGAAGCAGAATGGATGTGGTCAGCCCCCATTCCCAACCCCACCACCAAGGCTGAAGCAGAATGGATGTGGTCAGCCCCATTCCCAACCCCACCACCATCACCAAGGCTGAAGCAGAATGGATGTGGTCAGCCCCCATTCCCAACCCCACCACCATGGCTGAAGCAGAATTGATGTTATCAGCCCCCATTCCCAACCCCACCACCAAGGCTGAAGTAGAATGGATGTGGTCAGCCCCCATTCCTAACCACACCACCAAGGCTGAAGCAGAATGGATGTTATCAGCCCCCATTCCCAACCCCACCACCATCACCAAGGCTGAAGCAGAATTGATGTTATCAGCCCACATTCCCAACCCCACCACCATCACCAAGGCTGAAGCAGAATGGATGTGGTCAGCCCCCATTCCCAACCCCACCACCAAGGCTGAAGCAGAATTGATGTTATCAGTCCCCATTCCCAACCCCACCACCAAAGCCGAAGCAAAATGGATGTGGTCAGTCCCCCGTCCCCAACCCCACCATCACCAAGGCTGAAGCAGAATGAATATGGTCAGTCCCCGTCCCCAACCCCACCAAGGCTGAAGCAGAATGAATGTTATCAGCCCCCATTCCCAACCCCACCATCAAAGCCGAAGCAAAATGGATGTGGTCAGCCCCCATCCCCAACCCCACCATCACCAAGGCTGAAGTAGAATGGATGTTATCTGCCCCCATTCCCAAGCCCACCACCATCACCAAGGCTGAAGCAATTGATGTTATCAGCGCCCATTCCCAACTCCACCACCATCACCAAGGCTGAAGCAGAATGGATGTTATCAGCCCCAATTCCCAACCCCACCACCATCACCAAGGCTGAAACAGAATGGATGTTATCAGCCCACATTCCCAACCCCACCACCATCACCAAGGCTGAAGCAGAATTGATGTTATCAGCCCCCATTCCCAACCCCACCACCAAAGCCGAAGCAAAATGGATGTGGTCAGCCCCTGTCCCCAACCCCACCATCATCAAGGCTGAAACACAATGGATGTTATCAGCCCCTATTCCCAACCCCACCACCAAAGCTGAAGCAAAATGTATGTGGTCAGCCCCTGTCCCCAAGGCTGAAGCAGAATGGATGTGGTCAGCTCCCATCCCCAACCACCAAAGCTGAAGCAAAATGGATGTGGTCAGCCCCCTCCCCAACCCCACTGCTATCGAGGCTGAAGCAGAATGGATGTGGTCAGCTCCCATCCCCAACCCCTCCACCAAAGCTGAAGCAAAAGGAATGTGGTCAGCCCCCTCCCCATCCACAATCCCACCAAAGCCGAAGCAGAATGGATGTGGTCATCCTTTGTCCCCAACCCCACCACCAAAGTCGAAGCAGAATGGATGTGGTCAACCCACATCCCCATGACCACATCCGCAACCCCACCACCACCAAAGCAGAATGGTCGTGGTCAGCCCCAGTTCCTAACCCCACTGCCAACAAAGCTGAAGCAGAATGGATGTGGTCAGCCCATGTCCCCAACACCACCGCTACCAAGGCCGAAGCTGAATGGATGTGGTCAGCCCATGTCCCCAAACTCACCGCTACCAAGGCCAAAGCAAAATGGATGTGGTCAGCCCACGTCACCAACAACACCGCTATCAAGGCCGAAGCAGAATGGATGTGGTCAGCCCATGTCCCCAACACCACCACTACCAAAGCTGAAGCAGAATGGACGTGGTCAGCCAAAGCCGAAGCAGAATGGATGTAGTCAGCCCATGTACCCAACCCCACCGCCACCAAAGCTCAAGACGAATGGGTGGTCAGCCCATGTCCCCAAACCCACCGCTACCAAGGTCGAAGCAGAATGGATGTGGTCTGTTCACATCCCCAACCCCAGTAAGGCCGAAGAAGAATGGATGTGGTCAGCCCACATCCCCAACCCCCACCAAGGCAGAATGGACATTGTCAGCCCATGTCCCCAAGGCAGAATTGATGTGGTCAGTCCACATACCCAACCCCAGCAAGGCAGAATGGATGTGAGTTGACAATCTCTGATTGCTTTTGTTTAGATAACAAGTAACTTAGGGGCCTGATTGAGTGAGGATTGCATCGGTAAAATCTGGTGATCATTATCACAGCCAGGCTTACTGGGTAATGGGCTTGGTAAAATATACACGGATTCAATTCACTGATTCCAATCAATGGCTACGAATCCTCTTCTCATGCTATAACGCTTACCATGCAATAGCATACACAGAGCTTGAAGACTGCTAGCCAATTAGCATGAGTCCACTCAAAATTTGGAATGGCAAAGTACTATTTATTATATTCTGTAAACGGTGACAGATAACTACGATAATTTAGAGAAGGATGTTACTAAAAGATGTTGTGTTAGGCAGCAGCAGTGTTTTCTAAATTACATCAGTTATCAGATAATACACGCCCATCTACTGCATTACTGTCAATGCTTAATCTAGGAATTTAATCCATCAATGGTCAAGCCAGCGAAAACCTGTCTGTACTGTAGCCTTCAGGAATGCCCATTTGCGGGCGAAGAAGACTATTCTAAAAAACTTACCATTGGAATAGCTGGCGCTCGATAACTGAGCCTGTTATTCCAGTGGTAAAATTTCAGAAATATTCATCTAACCTACAAATGGACATCTATTAAACAAGGATTTGAATTTCTAGGTAAGTCTTGAAAATTAAAGGGACAGTACCTCGTTAAATTTGCCTGGAAAAGCTACAGTGGCCTGAATGGGGAACCCACTTGTAACTATTCTCACATGGCGCATGCTATACACTGCGTATATAAAACAGCGTGTATATCACACAGCGCGTATATCATACAGCGTGTATATCACATAGCGCGTATATCACACACCGCGTATATCACACACCACCTATCTCACACACTGCATATATCACACAGTGCATATCTCACACACCGCGTATCCCACACACCGCGTATAACACACAGCGCGTATATCACACACAACGAGTATATCACACACTGCGTATCTCACACACCTCGTATATCACATGATGCAAATATCACACACCGCATATATCCCACACCCCGTATATACCGCGTATAGCACACAGCGCATATCTCACATTCCAGATAGCATTTGGATCACTACGATGAGACATCTTCTATCTGGCACAGAGCTTGACAAATACCTCTGATTAAAGGAGATATATCTGACAATTATTATGCATGAAGAGACAAATGATGTTTTATCACTAAAGTATTTACAAATAAAAATTGAATTCTGCAGTTTGCCTAACTAAAAATGTACAGGCTGGGTACTTAGAAATCCATTCAATGTTACCAAGCCAGATATGACATATTCTTTCTATCAAAGAAAGTTATGGGATTGAGGAAAAAAGGGACTAAAAATATAATTTCTTATGACGTATTAGATTTTCAGTTCTGTTGATTATTTTGAAACTAATTTTACCGAAAGTAATTGCTGTCTAAGGCAGCAGCAGCTTTCAGTCAAATTAGTTTTGAAGAATTTAACAGCTTAACTATGTACTTGATTTGAAATAGAGATACTTATAGGTATTTCACAGAGTCTTATTGAAATTAGAAAAATGCACAGTTAAACATAATCGGTGAAGTCTTCAATGTTTGACCTGTGTCCAGCAGAGCGGTCACTTATCTGATCATGCTCACTATTGCGGGTGACCATCTCATGAACTTTGCCACGGATACGTTTAATCTTTCTCAATCTCTCCAGCCAATTGGATGCATATGGATCACGAGAATCAGAGTTCTGACGTTGAAGGACATTCGAGGCGAGCTGAAAGTAAAACAAACAAACAAAAACGTCAGCATTATTACTGCTGCACCAAGGTCATGACTGACAGCACAGTCTGGATTGTATACACCTGCATTATTACTGGTCCTCTAAGGTCATGACTGACAGCACAGTCTGGATTGTATACACCAGTGTTATTACTGCTGCACCAAGGTCAGGACTGACAGCACAGTCTGGATTGTATACACCTGCATTATTACTGGTCCTCTAAGGTCATGACTGACAGCACAGTCTGGATTGTATACACCAGTGTTATTACTGCTGCACCAAGGTCAGGACTGACAGCACAGTCTGGAATGTATACACTAACATTATTACTGGTCCTCTAAGGTCAGGACTGACAGCACAGTCTGGAATGTATACACTAACATTATTACTGGTCCTCTAAGGTCAGGCCTGTCAGCACAGTCTGGAATGTATACACCAGTATTATTACTGGTCCTCTAAGGTCAGGACTGTCAGCGCAGTCTGGATTGTATACACCAGTGTTATTACTGGTCCTCTATGGTCAAGCCTGTCAGCGCAGTCTGGAATGTATACACCAGTGTTATTACTGGTCCTCTAAGGTCAGGCCTGTCAGCGCAGTCTGGAATGTATACATCAGTATTATTACTGGTCCTCTAAGGTCAGGACTGTCAGCACAGTCTGGAATGTATACACCAGTATTATTACTGGTCCTCTAAGGTCAGGCCTGTCAGCGCAGTCTGGAATGTATACACCAACATTATTACTGGTCCTCTAAGGTCAGGCCTGTCAGCACAGTCTGGAATGTATACACCAGTATTATTACTGGTCCTCTAAGGTCAGGCCTGTCAGCACAGTCTGGAATGTATACACCAGTATTATTACTGGTCCTCTAAAGTCAGGCCTGTCAGCACAGTCTGGAATGTATACACGAGTATTATTACTGGTCCTCTAAGGTCAGGCCTGTCAGCACAGTCTGGATTGTATACACCAGTGTTATTACTGGTCCTCTAAGGTCAGGCCTGTCAGCACAGTCTGGAATGTATACACCAGTATTATTACTGGTCCTCCAAGGTCAGGCCTGTCAGCGCAGTCTGGAATGTATACACCAACATTATTACTGGTCCTCTAAGGTCAGGCCTGTCAGCGCAGTCTGGAATGTATACACCAGTATTATTACTGGTCCTCTAAGGTCAGGCCTGTCAGCGCAGTCTGGATTGTATACACCAGTATTATTACTGGTCCTCTAAGGTCAAGCCTGTCAGCGCAGTCTGGAATGTATACACCAGTGTTATTACTGGTCCTCTAAGGTCAGGCCTGTCAGCGCAGTCTGGAATGTATACACCAGTATTATTACTGGTCCTCTAAGGTCAGGACTGTCAGCACAGTCTGGAATGTATACACCAGTATTATTACTGGTCCTCTACGGTCAGGCCTGTCAGCGCAGTCTGGAATGTATACACCAACATTATTACTGATCCTCTAAGGTCAGGACTGTCAGCGCAGTCTGGATTGTATACACCAGTATTATTACTGGTCCTCTAAGGTCAAGCCTGTCAGCAGTCTGGAATATATAAACCAGTATTATTATGGTTCCTCTAAGGTCAGGCCTGTCAGCAGTCTGGAATATATACACCAGTATTATTGTTTCCTCTCAGGTCAGGCCTGTCAGCGCAGTCTGGAATGTATACACCAGTATTATTGTTTCCTCTCAGGTCAGGCCTGTCAGCACAGTCTGGAATGTATACACCAGTATTATTGTTTCCTCTCAGGTCAGGCCTGTCAGCGCAGTCTGGAATGTATACACCAGTATTATTGTTTCCTCTCAGGTCAGGCCTGTCAGCGCAGTCTGGAATGTATACACCAGTATTATTGTTTCCTCTCAGGTCAGGCCTGTCAGCACAGTCTGGAATGTATACACCAGTATTATTGTTTCCTCTCAGGTCAGGCCTGTCAGCGCAGTCTGGAATGTATACACCAGTATTATTGTTTCCTCTCAGGTCAGGCCTGTCAGCGCAGTCTGGAATGTATACACCAGTATTGTTACTGCTCCTCTAAGGTCAGGACTGTCAGTGCAGTCTGGATTGTATACACCAGTATTATTACTGATCCTCTAAGGTCAGGACTGTCAGCTTTGAGACTAATTTGATCGAGTGCTGTTCCTGCCTATGGCATCAACAGTGCTCAGGAAAATTAGTTTCAAACTATTCAACAGCTTTGTTTTTTGAAATTGAGATTCATAGAGTAGACAATACAATTCGTACAACAATGCTTAGTCCACCATCAATTAAGTGTTTGTGACAAACCTATCTACACCATTCATGATATAATTGATTATGATGTCATCTTACACATCACGTACTTGATTATGACGTCATATGATTGATGAATAAATTGGGAAGGTCCATTACAATTTCTTGCCTGTGTAAGGGAGTTATGTTTCGTTTGGCGCGGGTCAGATTACTGTACGATGCGAAATGTCGATATGTGTTATCAAAAGACAAACCGTAGTAATGATTATGACATCATTGATTGAATGATGACCCAATATTTTATTGCCAAAACGCTTAACCCAAAATGAAAATGATAAAATAGATGTCTCGGGGTAGCTAAATGATTTCCATTATGAATGGTAAACCCTTTTACTCGAAGGAAAGCTTATAGGATCGATTTGATGTAAAATCCAACACTTCCTTATCTTGGCTTGATGTATGGAAGAGTGATCTGCATTAGCATTTGAACTTTGACCTATTGATTCAAAAGATGGGTATAATTAAGAGGAAAGTAGAAAGGCCATTAACTATAAGTAAAATCCAACGGTATTGGCCAGAATTGCAGCCAGAACTATGTTTAACCAACACTGCTATCAAGCAAATCGCCCCATCAGGTTCTCTTGAACAAACTTTCCGAAGTTTCACATCAATCTGTCAAGCGGTTTCGGAGACGTTTTTTAGACGCTTCTATAAAAATCGGTCAAACGCCAAGACGGCCATCGGCCAAATTGGCCTACCAGCTTTGTTTGAAAACTGTATCTATATGCTCTAAAGATGCTTTCTGCCATATATAATTGAATTCAGCCCCGTGGTTCTCGAGAATACATTTAAGTTCCTACTACTTTAAGATGGGAGTTTTTGGCCAAAATGTCAGTCCATGGCTTATGCTTGATTTTCCGTCCAGGTGAGCTAATAAATACTCTCGTGTAGTGTAGTGTATATCATAGTGTGATATTATATGGTAGTGTGGGAGATGGTAAGGAACATGAGGTGTGATATTATATGGTAGTGTGGGTGGTGGTAAGGAACATGAGGTGTGATATTATATGGTAGTGTGGGAGATGGTAAGGAACATGAGGTGTGATATTATATGGTAGTGTGGGAGATGGTAAGGAACATGAGGTGTGATATTATATGGTAGTGTAGGAGATGGTAAGGAACATGAGGTGTGATATTATATGGTAGTGTAGGAGATGGTAAGGAACATGAGGTGTGATATTATATGGTAGTGTGGGAGATGGTAAGGAACATGAGGTGTGATATTATATGGTAGTGTGAGTGATGGTAAGGAACATGAGGTGTGATATTATATGGTAGTGTGGGTGGTGGTAAGGAACATGAGGTGTGATATTATATGGTAGTGTGGGTGATGGTAAGGAGCATGAGGTGTGATATTATATGGTAGTGTGGGTGATGGTAAGGAGCATGAGGTGTGATATTATATGGTAGTGTGAGTGATGGTACGAAACATGAGGTGTGATATTATATGGTAGTGTGGGCGATGGTAAGGAACATGAGGTGTGATATTATATGGTAGTGTGGATGAGGGTAAGAAACATGAGGTGTGATATTATATGGTAGTGTGGATGAGGGTAAGGAACATGGGGTGTGATTATATGGTAGTGTGGATGAGGGTAAGGAACATGAGGTGTGATATTATATGGTAGTGTGGATGAGGGTAAGGAACATGAGGTGTGATATTATATGGTAGTGTGGGTGATGGTAAGGAACATGAGGTGTGATATTATATGGTAGTGTGGGTGATGGTAAGGAACATGGGGTGTGATATTATATGGTAGTGTGGGTGATGGTAAGGAACATGAGGTGTGATATTATATGGTAGTGTGGGAGATGGTAAGGAACATGAGGTGTGATATTATATGGTAGTGTGGGTGATGGTAAGGAACGTGAGGTGTGATATTATATGGTAGTGTGGGTAAGGAACATGAGGTGTGATATTATATGCTAATGTGGGTGATGGTAAGGTATGTGAGGTGTGATATTATATAGTAGTGTGAGAGATGATAAGGAACATGAGGTGTGATATTATATGGTAGTGTGGGAGATGGTGAGGAATGTGAGGTGTGATATTATATGGTAGTGTGGGTGAGGATAAGGTAAGGAACATGAGGTGTGATATTATATGGTAGTGTGAGTGATGGTAAGGAACATGAGGTGTGATATTATATGGTAGTGTGGGAGATGGTAAGGAACATGAGGTATGATATATATGGTAGTGTGGGTGATGGTAAGGAACATGAGGTGTGATATTATATGGTAGTGTGGGTGATGGTAAGGAACATGAGGTGTGATATTATATGGTAGTGTGGGAGATGGTAAGGAACATGAGGTGTGATATTATATGGTAGTGTGGGTGATGGTAAGGAGCATGAGGTGTGATATTATATGGTAGTGTGGGAGATGGTAAGGAACATGAGGTGTGATATTATATGGTAGTGTGGGTGATGGTAAGGAACATGAGGTGTGATATTATATGGTAGTGTGGGAGATGGCAAGGAACATGAGGTGTGATATTATATGGTAGTGTGGGTGATGGTAAGGAACATGAGGTGTGATATTATATGGTAGTATGAGTGATGGTAAGGAACATGAGGTGTGATATTATATGGTAGTGTGGGAGATGGTAAGGAACATGAGGTGTGATATTATATGGTATTGTGGGTGATGGTAAGGAGCACGAGGTGTGATATTAAATGGTAGTGTGGGAGATGGCAAGGAACATGAGGTGTGATATTATATGGTAGTGTGGGAGATGGTAAGGAACATGAGGTGTGATATTATATGGTAGTGTGAGTGATGGTAAGGAACATGAGGTGTGATATTATATGGTAGTGTGGGAGATGGTAAGAAACATGAGGCGTGATATTATATGGTAGTGTGGGAGATGGTAAGGAACATGAGGTGTGATATTATATGGTAGTGTGGATGAGGGTAAGGAACATGAGGTGTGATATTATATGGAAGTGTGGATGAGGGTAAGGAACATGAGGTGTGATATTATATGGTAGTGTGGATGAGGGTAAGGAACATGAGGTGTGATATTATATGGTAGTGTGGATGAGGGTAAGGAACATGGGGTGTGATATTATATGGTAGTGTGGATGAGGGTAAGGAACATGAGGTGTGATATTATATGGTAGTGTGGATGAGGGTAAGGAACATGAGGTGTGATATTATATGGTAGTGTGGATGAGGGTAAGGAACATGGGGTGTGATATTATATGGTAGTGTGGATGAGGGTAAGGAACATGAGGTGTGATATTATATGGTAGTGTGGATGAGGGTAAGGAGCATGAGGTGTGATATTATATGGTAGTGTGGATGAGGGTAAGGAACATGGGGTGTGATATTATATGGTAGTGTGGATGAGGGTAAGGAACATGAGGTGTGATATATGGTAGTGTGGGTGAGGGTAAGGAACATGAGGTGTGATATTATATGGTAGTGTGGATGAGGGTAAGGAACATGAGGTGTGATATTATATGGTAGTGTGGATGAGGGTAAGGAACATGAGGTGTGATATTATATGGTAGTGTGGATGAGGGTAAGGAACATGAGGTGTGATATTATATGGTAGTGTGGATGAGGGTAAGGAACATGAGGTGTGATATTATATGGTAGTGTGGATGAGGGTAAGGAGCATGAGGTGTGATATATGGTAGTGTGGGTGAGGGTAAGGAACATGAGGTGTGATATATGGTAGTGTGGGTGAGGGTAAGGAACATGAGGTGTGATATTATATGGTAGTGTGGATGAGGGTAAGGAACATGAGGTGTGATATTATATGGTAGTGTGGATGAGGGTAAGGAGCATGAGGTGTGATATTATATGGTAGTGTGGATGAGGGTAAGGAACATGGGATGTGATATTATATGGTAGTGTGGATGAGGGTAAGGAACATGAGGTGTGATATATGGTAATGTGGGTGAGGGTAAGGAACATGAGGTGTGATATTATATGGTAGTGTGGATGAGGGTAAGGAACATGAGGTGTGATATTATATGGTAGTGTGGATGAGGGTAAGGAACATGAGGTGTGATATTATGTGGTAGTGTGGATGAGGGTAAGGAACATGAGGTGTGATATTATATGGTAGTGTGGATGAGGGTAAGGAACATGAGGTGTGATATTATATGGTAGTGTGGGAGATGGTAAGGAATAAGTAAATTTATCAAATTTCTTTTTCACGAGTGAGATGACATACTTACCTCCCTAACACTCTTGATATACTAGTATATCGGCTCTAGATTCAATAATATTCAGAATTATAAAAAGTTAGGTGCCCCTAATGGGCAGGTGGAAGTACACAGTCATGCACATGACAAACACCACCCACTGCGGATTCGCACACCGGTACTTCCGTTACTAAATATTGGCTGACATAGAAGCAACTATTCAATAACCAAAGGACCAGGCCTCCGTGGGGTGGCGAGGCCGGTATCCTGTTAGGGAGGTAAGTATGTCATCTCACTCGTGAAAAAGAAATTTGATAAATTTACTTATTTCACATCATGAGAACATACTTACCTCCCTAACACTTGATAAAAAACAGAATTTGAAAGTAAATTTTGGTGGGAGGGAGGCAAGGTCCTGAAAACCAGCACACCCTCGAAGAGACTAGGCTCTTTGAATTCTCAAGAGATTTAAAACATCTGAAATTGTGACTGAAACCACAACCAGGAATAGAATTTTGCATTGGATAATCGACTGATGAAGAGAGATTGATCAAAAGGCAAATGCGCTTCCCCCCCCCCCCCCCCCCTTTCTGAGGAAGGTTAGGAAAAAACGCTGCTCTAAATGACTAGCACGTTCTCTAATACTTAATGAAAAGTATTACTAGACATTGGAAAAAGAAGAATTGCTTCTATTTCAAAAACTCTCTGAAAAAAACCCCACAACTAAGAGACATTAACCATCACCATATTAAAAAATAAAATGACACCATCACCAAGACAAAAAAAAATCAAAAAATGGTCATAACCACTGACCTCTGATGTCTTGGACACGGCACTCATCTCTTCCCCCACCGGATGAAGAGAATTGTAACAGCTAATAGTAGGGATACCCTACCAACAAATGTGATATTTGTAAATAGCAGAGGAGGAAAACTATTTACAAACATAAACCGCTACATTAATATTTTATTTTCTGAGGACTGAGACGGCGAGCGGGTTAGAAGTGTCACGAAGGTAATGGTCGGTAAAACTTGATTCACAGTGCCACTGGGATACTGACATAATGTCTTCAATAGAAACACCATTAAATAATGCCGTGGAAGTTACCACACCACGAACACTATGAGCCTTGGCTCTATCTATACACCTGTGCAAAAGTTAAGCACCAGCAAAAACAATAGAACGTAGAAACATGATGGTACAACTAGGCTGCCATACTTTTTGTCCCCGCGTTAGCTGACATAATTCCAAGTACGAAATGCACATGCATGCATGACTTCACGCCGCTTGATGTCCGTGCGTGGCGGGAAACAGCACACGTGTTCAGTTATGTAAAAGTCCAGTTTGAGGTGTAGAACATTACATACAGATTTAGGCGACAAGATTAGGAATTTTGTGTTCATGACCGTGGTTTATTTGTACAGAGAGAATTAGCTCTTGATTGTGAGCCGCTATGGCAAGACGAAGGTTAAGTGATCGTGTGAAATGACAAATCATAGGCATGCATACCACTGGTATGTCATGCAGAGAGATTGGCAGACAGCTGAACATTAACCATACTGTAATCAGTCGTTTGATTGCAAAACATGGGCAAACTAACGAGGTGAAGGACAGGCCTAGATCTGGAAGACCGAAGAAGACTACTGCCCGTGATGATCGAGCCCTAGTACGCCTTGTTAGGAGATCTCCATTCACCAACAGCAGAGTGCTCAGCCAGCAATGGGAAACGCGCAATAGAGTGTCAATGTCTACCGTCAAAAGGAGACTGTATGCTGCTGGCATGAAAGCTAGGAGACCTGTCAGACGTCCTCTCCTCACTGCACACCACAAAGAGGAGCGTCTGAGGTGGTGCAACGAAAGAAGACACTGGAACATGAGATCCTGGAGACGGGTACACTGGTCCGATGAAAGTCGGTTCCTGCTTCATGCCACAGATGGTCGAACTCGTGTATGGAGGTCCAGACGCACGGCGTACGACCAACGTAACATCATGGAAGAAGTTCCATTTGGTGGAGGTTCCGTTATGATATGGGGGTGCATCTCATTTGATTGTAAGCTGGATCTGTTGACTGTACCTGGAACACTAAATGGACAAAGATATCAAGATTCCATACTGGATAGAGGTGTGGTCCCTCATTTTGTAAATCATGCACCTGGAACCCACCCTATATTCATGGATGACAACGCCCGACCACATCGTGCTAGAGCTGTGCATGAATACCTCCGCCAGAATGCCATCGAAACCCTACCATGGCCAGCAAGGAGCCCTGACATGAACCCTATTGAGCATATCTGGGACATTCTGGGAAACATGGTGAGAAGGAGGGATCCTCCTGTGCAGAACCTACAGGAATTAACAGACGCACTCCATCTTGAATGGCAACGAATACCACAATGGCGTATCAGTCGGTTGGTGACCAGCATGAGACGTCGTGTCCAGGCCGTCATCCAGGCACAAGGTGGATATACCCGGTATTAATAATGACAGTCTCAAACTCGTGCACAGATGTTAAACTTCGTTTTCAGACACCATTAATGACAATCTAGCCACGTGTGTCAACTGTAGGGCAATAGTTGTCAGTTGTGTCAACGTAACCATATTCAGGCCTCGTTTTCAAGTTCAAACAAAAACATACAGTGTTTCCCCACCATCATAATCAGCATTCCTCTAGTTGCATTATTACCTCTTGCACTAAGATGGATGGGTACATAAATGTTTATGCTATTGCTTTCTTCATAGCACATGAATATACCCTTGCATGTGCGTACAAATAGGGTGGTGCTTAACTTTTGCACAGGTGTATACTTGGATTCCAGTGGCTGTCTTATGACAGAATTGAATACATTCTACTATCCATCTGGAAATAGTGTCTCTTGACGCCCTACCATGGGGTTCAATATATGACAACCATAGGGAACATGGGTCCGTCCACCAAACCTGAGTTCTTCTCTTGTACTTATTTAAAGCACGGACAGGACACCATACTTTAGCACCAGGATCATATCTGGTTAAGGCAGGTAAAATAATAGGTTTACCCGGATACTTTAAAGATTGATTCTTAGCCAAGAAATTCAATCTTGGTAGAAGCTTAAGGCCTTCACCTGTAACTATATAACGGTCAGGCTCAGCAGACAAGACATGAATTTCACTCCTGCGTCTGGCTGATGCTGCCGCAACTAAAAATACAGTTTTAAGTGTCAATAATTTTACAGATATAGCACTAAGTGGTTCAAAAGGTTTATCACTCAAAACCTGCAGAACCAGAGAAAGACTCCATGACGGTGTCAGTGGAGGATTTCTTGGTCTGAGATTGCCCATACCTTTAATAAGAGTATTTAAAACACTTACTTCATCACTTCCCCTCTTTGCCAAGCAAGGGATAACAGTCATCAATGCTGATTTGTATCCAGCAATAGAATTAGGTTTAAGACTATAGGTATCATACAGGTGACAGAGAAAATCAGCTACTACCTGAATAGATGCTTCCATCGGATTGATACATCTCTTTGAGCACCATTCTGCAAATCTGTTGATTTTATAATTATAAGCTCTGGAGGTTTACCCCCTTCTGGCTCTGGCCATGAAATTGGCTGCTTGCTCAGAAAAACCCTCCTTAATCGCGGATTGTTTGACAACATCCATGCAGTCAATTGAAACATTGACGGATTGTTGTGAAGGGCCTTGCCCTGGAAGATAATATTGTCCATCAGCGGCAGAGGAACCGGATTGCAAACCAGAAGGTCCAGCAGATCCGTAAACCATGATCGGCTTGGCCAATTCGGGGCGATCAGAAGCACTTGGCATTCCTCTTGTCTGATCTTCTGAAGAATCCTTGGAATCAGGATTGTTGGAGGGTATGCGTATGCATACATTCCCTTCCAACTGATAGCTAGCGCATCTATTGCGATAGCGCTTGGATCTGGAATCGGAGAAACGTACGTCGTCATCGCATTCTTCTCCATTGCGAACAAATCTATGTTGGGCTTTCCCCAATGATTGAACAGGTGATCCGCCACACATTGATTTAGTTGCCATTCCATAGGCAGAATACTCATCCTTCGGCTCAATGAGTCTGCTAACAGATTCAGCCTTCCCGGAATATGAACTGCTTTCAAGGTGATCATATGATCCATGCACCAGCAAAGCAGCTTCCATGTCATCATACAGAGACTGGGCGACTTCGTTCCGCCCTGGCGGTTTATGTAACTCACTACTGTAGAGTTGTCTGAACGTATCATCACAAATTTTCCCTCCACTTCCTTTAAGAAGTGTTCCAGGCCTAGAATTACAGCCCGCAATTCTAGCATGTTGATATGTTCCTTTGACTGTTCCAGATTCCAAAGCCCTGATATAGTGGCTTCTTCCAGGCAAGCTCCCCAACCCTCCATCGATGCATCCGTAAACATTGTTACTTGAGGGTGGGGAGGGGTCAGCCTGACCTCCGCCAGGAGATTTCCTCTCTCCATCCACCAATGAAGGTGATGAATGAGAGGGTCCAACACTTGAATGCGTGAGTCCAGTGATCCTGAACTCTGCGTCCACTGAGTCATGAGAAACAATTGAATCGGCCGCCTGAGGAACGACTGGTTCCATTGAAACCATCAGACCTAACATTCTCAGATAGACCCGTGCTAGAATATAATGACTGTTGCAAACCAACTGAATGCACGAGAGGAGACCTTCCACTCTCTCCTGGGATGGATAAACATATCCTATCTCCAGATCGAAGAACATACCCAGGTAAACAAACTTCTGGGATGGAGTCAGCTCTGATTTCTGAAAGTTGATTATCCAGCCTAAATCTGTGAGAGTTTTCAACACTATCTCCAGATTTGCTGTCAAACTTTCTGGGTTGTGTGCTTTCAGCAACCAGTTGTCTATGTAAGTGTGAACAGCTATATTTCTCCTGCGGAGGTATGCCGTGATAGCAAGTACCACTGGAGTGAAGACCCTTGGAGCCGTCGAGATGCCGAATGGAAGAACCTTGAATTCCCATTGGCATCCCTGAAAAGCAAATCTCAGGAACCGATGAAAACTCCTTGCAATTGGAATGTGGAAATAAGCATCCTTGAGATCTATAGATGCTGTCCACATCCCCTTCTCTAACCCCAACAACACCGATCTTACTGTTTCCATTTTGAAACTCGGTGTGTCTAAAAACTTGTTTAGAGGTTTGGGGTTGAGAATTGGTCTCCACCCCCCCCCCCCCCACCCCCGGTGTTCTTTGCCACAAGAAACACGGTTGAATAGAAGCCCGGGCAATCCTGCGCCGGTTGAATTGCTTCTTTTAGAATTAGAGATTCTATCTCCTCTTCTATGCACAACCGCTTGTCTGGATCTCTTGGAATTTGAGTCCAGACCGGTACCAGAGACAGATGCAACGGCGGACCTCTTATCCATTCTGGACTGTATCCGTGCGAAAGCCATTGCAAGACTAAACGGTCCTGAATTAACCGCCCCCACCTCTGAATGTGGCAAGTCAAACGATCTCCCACTGGTGCACCTAGGGTTGACGGGGTGCCCATAAATTTTAGAAGTGGGAGTGTCTCTGGTACGAGTGACAACACCCGAGTGGTACTTGTGATAACCATAAAAAATCTTCTTGCATCAGGCCCGGTTACCACGCGCCGTGCCGCGACCAGCGCCACGTGCACCATGGTGCGCGGGCTGCTGTCTGGCTGGCTGCGCTTGAGGCACTGGCTGACGTACAACAGCACGCTGCTGCTGGCGCAGCCGACGCGGTCTCTGAAACCGGCTGGCCTGCTGGCCTCTGACACTGCCAGCACCGCCACGAGCGTACTGCTGTCGAGCAGCCGAAGGCTGAACACGCACGTTCACCAAAGTCACTGTCTCCTGGAGGTGCCGACAAACCTCACCTCCAAAGAGCCCAGGGCCTGCCATCGGCGCTTGCAACAAGCGCGACTTGAGCTCCTGAGATGGGCACAAATTGTCCAATGCAAAAGTGCTCCTCATTCTCAGTGACTTTGTGACCGACCTAGTCAGACAGTCCAACGCCAGGTTGATGCCATCCTGGATGGCTCGTTGGACTGTCACGGGACTAGGCTGCACCGACGCTGCTACCACCCCCGATAGCAGCTGAGAGACATGCAACAGCGCACTAATCGCCGCTCGTGAGCTCTCCTCGGTGTCGCGCAAGGCGGCATTCGCTGAGCGCATAGCGCCCGTGCACAACACTCCCGTGTCAGCACGGGAACCCGGCCGCGTATCTTCCCCCAGAGCGGTGCGGTCGTCCGCGCTCGGTCTGGGTGCTAGGCCATATCGAGCATACTGACTAGCAGTAACTCGACATCGCCTAGCTACCTCGCGGGGGGCCTTCGCGAGGCAACCTCTCGGTCTGATCGACTCCTCTGCCGCCGAGAACATATCTAAGATATGCTGACCATACGGCAGAGACAGAGTCGTGCTGGCCAACGGCTTCGCCTGTAACCATGCCCGAGGGTTAACCGCGGCCGTCTCGTCCACGGAGAGCTCTGGTCTAACAGTGAGGAGCCACGCACACGCTTCTGACCAGTCTTCATCCGTGGCTACCTGCGAATTGCCGACGAGCAGCGGGCCCTCATCATCTTCAATGGCATTTGCAGGTATGGCCGAGGAGGCTATAGACGAACCTGGCTGCCCAGGGAATGCATAGCATTCTCCATAGGCAAACCAGGCCACAAGGCCGCGCTTGTGTGAGGGGGTTCATGCATACCAGCGCGGCCTGGAACGTCCGTATGAGATTCCACGTCCAAGCGTGGAATCTTATATGGCCGGCTGTCTGCTCCAAACCGGGCCACAGGCTGAACCATGAAACCTGCTCCCGAGGGACCAGTGCCATAGGTGCGAGCGTTCACGCTCCCCATGAGAGGAGTGTAGACGTTCACATCCATGTCTTCATGGTCAACCTGTGGACCGAGCAGGTAGTCCTCATCATCTTCCCGGTCAGGAAAGTTAGATTCTGGATTAGTAAAGAAAACTAATCCAGACTGACCAGGAGACTGCTCGAAAGCAGATAATGAGTGTACTCCGCGAGTGATCATGGTCAGGCCCGCCTGATGCTTCTCGCGCCGCTGGAACACCAGGTGATGCGAACATCAAGCCTGGGTCCAAGACAGCCGCCCCTGGATCACGAAACACTTTGTCCGAGCTAGTAGGGCATGATCCAGGGACGGGGGCTACCTGCACTGAGGTCGATGCGCAGGAAGTTGAAACACCTGTGCCAGGCAATATGCCGCGAAGCATGTCAGGCATCAGGTCTTTCAAAGTCCTGCGCATCTCACTCACTAACTCAACCTTGAAGGCCTCGAGCCCACCCTTCTCAGAGGCCTTCTTCTTACCCGCCTTCTTAGACTTCTTGCCCATCTCAGCCATCATCTTAGCCTGAAAAGAAAAGAATTCAGAGGTTAGATCCCTCCCCCCCCCCCTCTTTACAAATGACACATTTGTTAGTTAGCCTACAAGCTGAACACAGATGGCAAGGGTGGGGGAAGAATCTAGCCTTCATAGGCTTCAGACAGGATGGACACTTCTGAAAGGGAAGGGATACGAAGACAATGAGTATGATAGTTTTACAAATGACACATTTGTTAGTTAGCCTACAAGCTGAACACAGATGGCAAGGGTGGGGGAAGAATCTAGCCTTCATAGGCTTCAGACAGGATGGACACTTCTGAAAGGGAAGGGATACGAAGACATGAGTATGATAGTTTCAAAGCCTTGTTAATTGACTATTAGTAGAAACCAAAACAAACTCAAGAGAAGACATCCACTTTCATGACAGACAACCCTGACGGGACAGCTGACTTCTCTAGTTAATAAAAACCAATCACAACCAGGACCCCAAATTAAGAGAGAGAGCGAAAGATTATGACTATCTAGATATCTCTCCACTAGAGCTGGGCGGTATTGATATTTACATGACGGTATGGGTACCATGAAAACATAACGTGGTACCACGGTATACCGTCATCTTGAGGCATGCCACGAAATTAGAACAATTTCTCCATTTCCTTTTCACTTCCATCTCCAATCAACGGTAAATATAGGTAAAATAAATAAATCGGCTTCCTAATTTAGAGAAGAAAAACATGGCTATTGTGACTTTAGTTTCACGATTTTATTAGGTCACTATTTTTATTGACGTAATATCATTCACGGGAATATCGGTCAAAGGGTGTGGTCGACTCGCTAACTATAACCCGCTGTTTGAGACATTGGGGTGCACTATTTTCAATCTGGATTGTTCTTGCTATTAAATGCGTGCAACCAGCAAATGGTAAATTTTACTTTGGCAGTCGAGCGCTTTGATAACCAGAGTCCAGACAAAATCCGCGAGTATTTAAACCGGGCGAGTGTTGTACTCTTTTATTTCTGTTGGAGTCCTATATTCTGTTACTCGCGAAAGCAGGCCTATACACATATATATATAACACGACATTGAGTTGACGACGACGACTTTCTTATAGCCGATTCCAAAGCTTCTGATAATTACCGAGTACCCGATGTGCAGACTCGTTACTCGCCATGCTTCACGTGAACAATGCGTGTAAAAAGCTATTTCCGCGAACTTCCGACGTGTAGCCGGTTGAAAAATGAATTACAAAAACTAAAACACTATAGTTTTTAGGTGTCGTTACTTAAACTGGATTTAATCCTTAAAGAAATTTCTTAAAACAAGCCAGAAAAATAAAAAATAACGACTTCAACACTGCTCGTTGTTAATAAATTAGCATGTGATCAAAACGGCGCGAGCAAATACAACGTTTTAGTACATTTTCATTGATAAATTCAGCATAGTAATGTATTTTCCCACGGTCTAGTTCATGAACAACCAATCAGATACGTCTTTGCGAGATCGCTGTTGTGTTCGAATAGCACGCAGTTTGTATGTTATTTTGTTATTCTAGCGTGTTTGTTCGGTGACAAAATGCTTGGAGTAATAAATTACAAATAATAGAAACGGGAATAGGGAATATATTATAGTGTAAGTACTACCGGCGGACGGCCAGAGAATGAGTTTAGATGTTTTAAATAAAGCAATTTTACCGTGAGACTTTCAAGACGTACGTTTGACATACGCCTGTCATTATTTTGTAATTGACGTCTTGATGTTTGTTTTTACAATGACCCTTTCACCTCAACTCGGCTAATAGTTAGGGATGCCTGTATTTTTGGCACTATTAGCACCTATTTACCCTTGGTCAAGTCAGATTTTATGAATATATTTCTCAAATATTGCTCAAACATTATGGATGGTATTCACGGTATTTGGAAATGTCAACGGTCACGGTATCGGTTCACGGTATACCGCGGTCCTCACGATACTACCGTCAGACCGCCCAGCTTTACTCTCCACCTTCCTAATAAAAAGGGAGATGAACACATCACAGACTTCTCTAAACTAAGATTATGACATCAAGGAAAGAGAAAAAACTCTGGTTGATTATGACATCAAACCTCAATGCAAAAGCTCCTTCAAGGAGAGGGGATGTCAGAAAGAATGCAAGAAATATCTAGATATTAAAGACATTCATACCTCCCGAATAATATAATATTAAATTATATATATTCGAGAACCCATGCACACGCAAGAGAGAATATAGTGCAATAGCAAAAGGCAGCAGAAAATTGTGATTATTTTCAAATAATTATGCGCCATAATTAATAAACTCCCTTAGCCTGAGCACAGGCAACCATCCTCTTGTGCAGGAGAACACGTCCATCCATCCGCCGAGACTCCTCTTCCAGAAGAACTGATGAGGGGGATGGGACAAAAGGAAGGAGATATTTCATTTATTAATTTAATATATCTCCAACCCATAGACATATCACGATGATAAGCCAAACCCGGGACGTGAACAACCTTCGAGAGAAGAACAGGAATCCTTGTTCAGTCACAAGACAAACCTGTAAGCATAAAACACATAGATTAATAGCCCTAGGCGCTGGAAAAAAATTTACAACCGCCGAAACGGCTGCGACGAAAACCGGTAACAAATAAAAGTTACAAGTCTTAAATAAATACAAGGAACAATGTCACCTTAGATGATGACGAGGAGGACTCATCCAACAGTTTAGCATCAGCCATGATGGATAGGGATGATTTTGTTCTAGTAGAATTCAGAAGAGCCTGTTAAGATTTTCACATGTTGCTTCTCAGCCAATATATTAGAAAACGGAAGTACCGGTGTGCGCATGCGCAGTGGGTGGTGTTTGTCATGTGCATGACTGTGTACTTCCACCTGCCCATTAGGGGCACCTAACTTTTTATAATTCTGAATATTATTGAATTTAGAGCCCATATACTAGTATATCAAGAGTGTTAGGGAGGTAAGTATGTTCTCATGATGTGAAACATGAGGTGTGATATTATATGGTAGTGTGGATGAGGGTAAGGAACATGAGGTGTGATATTACATGGTAGTGTGAGTGATGGTAAGGAACATGAGGTGTGATATTATATGGTAGTGTGGGTGATGGTAAGGAACATGAGGTGTGATATTATATGGTAGTGTGAGTGATGGTAAGGAACATGAGGTGTGATATTATATGGTAGTGTGGGAGATGGTAAGGAACGTGAGGTGTGATATTATATGGTAGTGTGGATGAGGGTAAGGAGCATGAGGTGTGATATATGGTAGTGTGGGTGATGGTAAGGAACATGAGGTGTGATATTATATGGTAATGTGGGTGATGGTAAGGAACATGAGGTGTGATATTATATGGTAGTGTGGGAGATGGTAAGGAACATGAGGTGTGATATTATATGGTAGCGTGAGTGATGGTAAGGAATGTGAGGTGTGATATTATATGGTAATGTGGGTGATGGTAAGGAACATGGTGTGGTATTATATGGTAGTGTGGGTGACGGTAAGGTATATGAGGTGTGAGCATACAGTGGGACAAAGTAGCACAGGTAACCACTGTTTGCTACTCATTTGCTGGACAGATAGTCAATATTTGCTACTCATTTGCTGGACAGATAGTCAATGTTTGCTGCTCATTTGCTGGACAGATAGTCAATATTTGCTGCCAGTTAAGACCTTAAATAAAACTGACCCCATTGAATGTGAAGAATTATGTATAATTTAATAAATATTATGTTGAACATCATGAAACAAATTGAACTTGGGCTTGTTGTTGCAGTGTCAGTCAAAATAGTTATTAAATATTCGATCGCTTGCATGTATGGCTGTCCTGAAATTGAGATTCATGTTTAAAAAGGGTAATAGACAGTCATCAACTCACATTACAATGCATGGCAATGAGTCTAACCAGAGCTGCCAGGTTTGTGTCTGAGATGATCTTTGTGTCACGGTGACCCAGGATGTCAGCAATATCTGCAAGAAACATTCACACATCTATCAGCATTAAGTTTTCAATGAGCAAGATTAGCCAACCTAATTTTGTTTTCTTAATAAATGCACATTTGCATGCCAAGAGGACTATTTTTGAAAATTTATCACTGGAATGCCTGGCTTAGTATCCAGGCATTCTAGTGATGTTTCAGTCTTAAAATTGCTTAATCCTATTTATTCTCACTAGTATGCAGTGCGTGTCAGTAATATGCAGTGTGTGTCAGTAACATGTACTGTATGTCAGTAATATGCAGTGTGTGTCAGTAATATGCAGTGTGTCAGTAATATGCAGTGTGTGTCAGTAATATGCAGTGTGTGTCAGTAATATGCAGTGTGAGTCAGTAATATGCAGTGTGTGTCAGTAATATGCAGTGTGTGTCAGTAATATGTAGTGTATGCGAGTAATATGCAGTGTATGTCACTAATATGCAGTGTATGTCAGTAATATGCATAGTGTGTCAGTAATATGCATAGTGTGTCAGTAATATGGTGTGTGTGTCAGTAATATGCAGTGTGTGTCAGTAATATGCAGTGTGTGTCAGTAATATGCAGTGGGTGTCAGTAACATGCAGTGGGTGTCAGTAATATACAATGTGTGTCAGTAATATGCAGTGTGTGTCAGTAATATGCAGTGTATGTCAGTAATATGCAGTGTGTCAGTAATATGCGGTGTGTGTCAGTAATATGCACTGTGCCAGTAATATGCAGTGGTGTCAGTAATATGCAGTGTGCGTCAATAATATACACAGTGTATGTCAGTAATATGCTCAGCGCATCAATAATATGCACAGCACATCAATAATATACACAGCATATGTCAGTAATATGCATAGTGCATCACTAATATGCATAGCAAATGTCAGTAATATGCATAGCACATCACTAATATGTCAGTAATATGTACAGTTTGGCAGTAATATGGACAGTGTCAGCAATATGCACATTGTGTTAATAATATGCACAGTCCATCACTAATATGCACAGCGTATGTCAGTAAAATGCACAGCGTATGTAAGTAATATGCACAATGCATCACTAATATGCACAGTGTATGCCAGTAATATGTAGGTTGGCAGTAATATGGACAGTGTGTCAGTAATATGGACAATGTGTCAGTAATATGCACAGTGTGTGTGCCAGTAATATGCACAGTGTGTGTGTCAGTAATATCCACAGTGTGTGTCAGTAATATGCAGTGTGTAATATGCATAGTGTATGTCAGTAATATGCACGGTGTATGTCAGTAATAGGCACAGTGTATGTCAGTAATATGCACAGGGTGTCAGTAATATGCACTGTGTATGTCAGTAATATGCAGTGCATGTCAGTAATATGCAGGGGTGTCAGTAATATGTACAGTGTATGTCAGTAATTTGCAGTGTGTGTCAGTAATATGCAGTGTGTCAGTAATATGCAGTGTGTAATATGCACAGTGTATGTCAGTAATATGCACAGTGTATGTCAGTAATATGCAGGGGGGTGTCAGTAATATGCACATTGTATGTCAGTAATATGCAGGGGGGTGTCAGTAATATGCACGGTGTATGTCAGTAATATGCAGTGTATGTCAGTAATATGCAGTGTATGTCAGTAATATGTACAGGTTGGCGGTAATATGCAGTGTATGCCAGTAATATGCACAGTGTATGTCAGTAATATGCAGGGGGTGTCAGTAATATGCAGTGTATGTCAGTAATATGTAGTTTGGCGGTAATATGCAGTGTATGTCAGTAATATGCAGTGTATGTAAGCAATATGCAGTGTGTGTCAGTAATATGTAGTTTAGCGACAATATGCAGTGTGTCAGTAATAGCGACAATGCTACAGTACGGCAAACCCAATGTATACTACCAATCACACAGAAATGTTCATGTGTAGAACAAGTGAAGACTATTTTTGAAAACTTAGCAGCGATTCAGTCATTCCAGTGGTAACTTTTCAAACAAAATCTTCACTTGTTCTGCAAATCGACATTTTCTATAAGAAAATTTAAATTTTCTCGAACAAATTTGAGTCTTAAAGCATGTAAAGTGTTAATAGCTGGCAAATACAGCTTCCATAGTGGTCTTGAGAACTGTCCATGAGCAAGGCAACAGAAGACTATTTTTGACAACTTACCACTGGAATAATATATGGCTCATGTTGAGTGCTAAGAAAAAATGTACCTGCTTTCGTGTATACCCAGGTTCACATATTAGAAATCAGATTCATAAAGAATAATGGCACTTGATTTGGGCTGCTTAAAGATAATCAATGCTGACCGCTGGCACTGCCTTTATTCACATTGTCAACACAGTCATGACAGCTGACACTGCCTTTATTCACATTGTCGACACAGTCATGACAGCTGACACTGCCTTTATTCACATTGTCAACACAGTCATGACACCTGACACTGCCTTTATTCACATTGTCGACACAGTCATGACAGCTGGCACTGCCTTTATTCACATTGTCAACACAGTCATGACAGCTGACACTGCCTTTATTCACATTGTCAACACAATCATGACAGCTGACAGTGCCTTTATTCACATTGTCGACACAGTCATGACAGCTGACACTGCCTTTATTCACATTGTCAACACAGTCATGACAGCTGACACTGCCTTTATTCACATTGTCAACACAGTCATGACACCTGACACTGCCTTTATTCACATTGTCAACACAGTCATGACAGCTGACACTGCCTTTATTCACATTGTCAACACAGTCATGACAGCTGACACTGCCTTTATTCACATTGTCAACACAGTCATGACACCTGACACTGCCTTTATTCACATTGTCAACACAGTCATGACAGCTGACACTGCCTTTATTCACATTGTCAACACAGTCATGACAGCTGACACTGCCTTTATTCACATTGTCAACACGGCCATGACAGCTGACACTGCCTTTATTCACATTGTCACCACAGCTGACACTGCCTTTATTCACATTGTCACCAGTCATGACAGCTGACACTGTCTTTATTGACATTGTCAACACGGTCATTACAGCTGACACTGCCTTTATTCACATTGTCAACATAGTCATGACAGCTGAGTCCTGACAATGTCTTTATTGATATTGTTAACATGGTCATGACAACTGACATTGCCTTTATTTACATTGTCAACACAGTCATGACAGCTGACACTGCCTTTATTCACATTGTCAACAGTCATGACAGCGGACACTGCCTTTATTCACATTGTCAACACAGCCATGACAGCTGACACTGCCTTTATTCACATTGTCAACACAGTCATGATAGGTGGACTGCCTTTATTCACATTGTCAATATAGTCATGACAGCTGACACTGCCTTTATTCACATTGTCAACACAGTCATGACAGCTGACACTGCCTTTATTCACATTGTCAACAGTCATGACAGCTGACACTGCCTTTATTCACATTGTCAACACAGTCATGACAGCTGACACTGCCTTTATTCACATTGTCAACACAGTCATGACAGCCGACACTGCCTTTATTCACATTGTCAACATAGTCATCACAGCTGACACTGCCTTTATTCACATTGTCAACACAATCATGACAGCTGACAGTGTCTTTATTCACATTGTCAACACCGTCATGACAGCTGACACTGCCTTTATTCACATTGTCAACATAGTCATGACAGCTGACACTGCCTTTATTCACATTGTCAACACAGTCATGACAGCTGACAGTGTCTCCATTCACATTGTCAACACAGTCATGACAGCTGACACTGCCTTTATTCACATTGTCAACATAGTCATGACAGCTGACACTGTCTTTATTCACATTGTCAACACAGTCATGACAGCTGACACTGCCTTTATTCACATTGTCAACACAGTCATGACAGCGGACACTGTCTTTATTCACATTGTCAACACAGTCATGACAGCTGACACTGTCTTTATTCAGATTGTCAATACAGTCATGACAGCTGACACTGCCTTTATTCACATTGTCAACACAGTCATGACAGCTGACACTGCCTTTATTCACATTGTCAACACAGTCATGACAGCTGACACTGCCTTTATTCACATTGTCAACACAGTCATGACAGCCGACACTGCCTTTATTGATATTGTCAACAGTCATGACAGCTGACACTGTCTTTATTCACATTGTCAACAGTCATGACAGCTGACACTGCCTTTATTCACATTGTCAATACAGTCATGACAGCGGACACTGCCTTTATTCACATTGTCAATATAGTCATGACAGCTGACACTGTCTTTACTGATATTGTCAACACAGTCACGACAGCTGACACTGCCTTTATTGATATTGTCAACACAGTCATGACAGCTGACACTGCCTTTATTCACATTGTCAACACAGTCATGACAGCGGACACTGTCTTTATTCACATTGTCAACACAGTCATGACAGCTGACACTGTCTTTATTCAGATTGTCAATACAGTCATGACAGCTGACACTGCCTTTATTCACATTGTCAACACAGTCATGACAGCTGACACTGCCTTTATTCACATTGTCAACACAGTCATGACAGCTGACGCTGCCTTTATTCACATTGTCAACACAGTCATGACAGCCGACACTGCCTTTATTGATATTGTCAACAGTCATGACAGCTGACACTGTCTTTATTCACATTGTCAACAGTCATGACAGCTGACACTGCCTTTATTCACATTGTCAATACAGTCATGACAGCGGACACTGCCTTTATTCACATTGTCAATATAGTCATGACAGCTGACACTGTCTTTACTGATATTGTCAACACAGTCACGACAGCTGACACTGCCTTTATTGATATTGTGAACACAGTCATGACAGCTGACACTGTCTTTATTGATATAGTCAACACGATCATGACAACAGACACAGCCTTTATTCACATTGTCAACACAGCCATGACAGCTGAGACTGTCTTTATTGATATAGTCAACACAGTCATGACAGCTGACACTGTCTTTATTCACATTGTCAACACAGTCATGACAGCTGACACTGCTTTTATTCACATTGTCAACACAGCCATGACAGCTGACGCTGCCTTTATTCACATTGTCAACACAGTCATGACAGCTGACACTGCCTTTATTCACATTGTCGACACAGTCATGACAGCTGACACTGCCTTTATTCACATTGTCAACACAGTCATGACAGCTGACACTGCCTTTATTCACATTGTCGACACAGTCATGACACCTGACACTGCCTTTATTCACATTGTCAACACAGTCATGACAGCTGACACTGCCTTTATTCACATTGTCACCACAGTCATGACAGCTGACACTGCCTTTATTCACATTGTCACCAGTCATGACAGCTGACACTGTCTTTATTCACATTGTCAACACGGTCATTACAGCTGACACTGCCTTTATTCACATTGTCAACATAGTCATGACAGCTGAGTCCTGACAATGTCTTTATTGATATTGTCAACAGTCATGACAGCTGACACTGCCTTTATTGATATTGTTAACATGGTCATGACAACTGACATTGCCTTTATTTACATTGTCAACACAGTCATGACAGCTGACACTGCCTTTATTCACATTGTCAACAGTCATGACAGCGGACACTGCCTTTATTCACATTGTCAACACAGCCATGACAGCTGACACTGCCTTTATTCACATTGTCAACACAGTCATGATAGGTGACGGCCTTTATTCACATTGTCAATATAGTCATGACAGCTGACACTGCCTTTATTCACATTGTCAACACAGTCATGACAGCTGACACTGCCTTTATTCACATTGTCAACAGTCATGACAGCTGACACTGCCTTTATTCACATTGTCAACACAGTCATGACAGCTGACACTGCCTTTATTCACATTGTCAACAGTCATGACAGCTGACACTGCCTTTATTCACATTGTCAACACAGTCATGACAGCCGACACTGCCTTTATTCACATTGTCAACATAGTCATGACAGCTGACACTGCCTTTATTCACATTGTCAACACAATCAAGACAGCTGACAGTGTCTTTATTCACATTGTCAACACCGTCATGACAGCTGACACTGCCTTTATTCACATTGTCAACATAGTCATGACAGCTGACACTGCCTTTATTCACATTGTCAACACAGTCATGACAGCTGACAGTGTCTCTATTCACATTGTCAACACAGTCATGACAGCTGACATTGCCTTTATTCACATTGTCAACATAGTCATGACAGCTGACACTGTCTTTATTCACATTGTCAACACAGTCATGAAAGCTGACACTGCCTTTATTCACATTGTCAACACAGTCATGACAGCGGACACTGTCTTTATTCACATTGTCAACACAGTCATGACAGCTGACACTGTCTTTATTCAGATTGTCAATACAGTCATGACAGCTGACACTGCCTTTATTCACATTGTCAACACAGTCATGACAGCTGACACTGCCTTTATTCACATTGTCAACACAGTCATGACAGCTGACACTGCCTTTATTCACATTGTCAACATAGACATGACAGCTGACGCTGCCTTTATTCACATTGTCAACACAGTCATGACAGCCGACACTGCCTTTATTGATATTGTCAACAGTCATGACAGCTGACACTGTCTTTATTCACATTGTCAACAGTCATGACAGCTGACACTGCCTTTATTCACATTGTCAATACAGTCATGACAGCGGACACTGCCTTTATTCACATTGTCAATATAGTCATGACAGCTGACACTGTCTTTACTGATATTGTCAACACAGTCACTACAGCTGACACTGCCTTTATTGATATTGTGAACAGTCATGACAGCTGACACTGTCTTTATTGATATAGTCAACACGATCATGACAACAGACACAGCCTTTATTCACATTGTCAACACAGCCATGACAGCTGAGACTGTCTTTATTGATATAGTCAACACAGTCATGACAGCTGACACTGTCTTTATTCACATTGTCAACACAGTCATGACAGCTGACACTGCTTTTATTCACATTGTCAACACAGCCATGACAGATGACGCTGCCTTTATTCACATTGTCAACATAGTCATGACAGCTGAGTCCTGACAATGTCTTTATTGATATTGTCAACACAGTCATGAAAGCTGACACTGCCTTTATTGATATTGTTAACATGGTCATGACAACTGACATTGCCTTTATTTACATTGTCAACACAGTCATGACAGCTGAGTTCTGGCAATGTCTTTATTGAAATTGTCAACACAGTCATGACAGCTGACACTGCCATTATTGATATTGTCAACAGTCATGATAGCTGACACTACCTTTATTCACATTGTCAACATGGTCATGACACAACCTGATTTAGGATAAAATGATTTTAAATCCGTTATATAAGGCTTGGTGCCATCATATTGCGAGCTCAAATGAAGACACCCCGCCCCACACCCCTTTCAATTTTTCACATTTCTGTACCGAATATCACCTTTTCCGAACCTAAGTGTGTTCAATGTAAAAATCTCTATCAGACAATGCAAGTAACAATACCCATCTCCATTGCTGAACAGAAGAGAGAGAGAGAGAGAGAGAGAGAGAGAGAGAGAGAGAGAGAGAGAGAGAGAGAGAGAGACTGAGAGAGAGAGAGAGGGGGGGGGCAGGGAGAGGATTGAAAACATACAAAGGTGTACCATTACCAAGCACAGTTACAGCCCTTCTACCTGCCCCATTTAGGAGTAATGACCCAAAAACATACATACAGAGACTAGAAGTAGTTACGGCCAGCTTTTAGCAAGCCAAGCAAGACCGCTACCACAGCACAAAGCTGCTATGATTGTGCAACACAGCTACCAGCAGACAAGACGGCTACCAGCACACAAGACGGCTACCAGCACACAAGACGGCAACCAGCACACAAGATGGCTACCAGCACACAAGACGGCTACCAGCACACAAGATGGCTAGCACTGCACAAGGCTCTTAACCAGGAGCAAGACCGCTACTGATTCAAGGGTGCGTGTTTCCATTCATATACAATAGACTTATATTCAATATGACAAAGTCAGACAGAAAAGTGATAGTTAAAGTTCGCATGTCCCATGAAAAAGAGACATTTGCATGAAATATGAGATGCATGTTGACTTCTAGGCAATTAACCAAGTATGCAATGCCCTGACTCTGTATTTCTTGAAACTATTGTGAACCAAATTCTCTGAGTCTAGTGTCTGTACAGTCCAGGATTTCTCAAAGAAAATGTCTCCATGCAACTGGTCATTTGTCAGCCAGCTTTTAAGGTGCAATGATGTAGGATGTATTCATGGCAGTAAACTCGACAGAACATATTTGAATACCATTCAGTGCAAGTATATCAATTGCAAGAAATTTTGATTTTAATAAAGGTGTTATTTTAGTAAGCAACAACTTGCAGTCACATTGTTCTTAAAACCTTCAGCAGGTGTGCCAATTGTAATTTCTGCTGATTATTTTGAGAATACTTTGACTGAATGTTGTTGATGCAACAATTTTCATTCAAATACTTTTCAAATCTCGAGTAAGAGTCACTCAATTTATTTTGACAATAATTCGAGTGAAGTGTGTTTCTTCCCAAGACAGTAACAGCTTTCAGGTAAATTATTGTCAAAATATACAACAGCCTTCTCGTATGACTTTCTTGAAATTCAAACACATTGACAGAGCAATATTGAACCATACATGAGCTGTCAAACTTACACTTCAAGAGCTAGCTAATGAATGATCAGCTGCATGGATTACAGCCTGCTTTTTTGAGAATTCCCCAAATAATAAGACGTCTGATATATGTGAAACAAATATAGTGTCGGAGCACTGCACTGGATAAATCGAACCATAGCTAACGTGACACTAGAGCTTAAACATGCTCTACTTCTAAGTGAGGTCGGAATTTACGTGCGACTACTCTCAATGATTTCTGCCATGGCTAACCCAGTGAATTATCTGCTACCATTCTTCAGGATTCTTTATTACCATAACACGTGTTCATTTTGTGAATAACTTTGCTGAAAGCTGACACCGTGTCAGATAGTAACAGCTTTCAGTATCACTGTTGGAGACATGGCTAATGAGTGGCTGGTATATGATAGTTTTTATATGCAATGTACAAGTTACTGAATAGGAATAAGAATACACTATGCCAATATATATGTTGTAACCTAGATACTGATCACGGTACAAGTCACATCTTACACGACCACTCTACTCATCACATACATAAGGGACCTGTTCAGATGGAGAGGTAGACAAGCCTCGAAATTTAAAAAGCATTCCAAAAAGACAATATATGCCGATTTCGAAATAATATGTTTTAAAAGAGCTCTTGACAGCCCAGCATCCTTCACATGACATGCATATGACGGAGTATATGCCAATGATGTGACAGTGCCTCGCATAATCCGTTATATGAGGTAATCATATTATGCACGGAGTTACGTCAAATGTAGGAACATCTATGTTATTTTTGCGAGTCACTGCCAAACATACTTTGCAAAACAAAAGCACCCCAAAAACCATACGGTCTGAACTTTTCAACTCAGTGAATTTCATCATATTGGTAGAGCGCCTCACATTCCGAACAGGCTCTGGGGAAGACAACTACATCTTACATGCACAAAGGGAGGCCACTCTTTACTGGTCATATGCACCAAGGGAGTCCACTCTTTACTGTCACATACACCAAGGGAGGCAACTGTTTACTGGTCACATACACCAAAGGAGGTCACCCTTTACTGATCACATATACCAAGGCTGGTCACTCTTTATTGATCACATGCACCAAGGGAGGCCACTCTTTACTGATCACATACACCAAGGGAGGCCACTCTTTACTGATCACATACACCAAGGGAGGCCACTATTTACTGATCACATGCACCAATGGAGGCCACTCTTTACTGGTCACATAGACTAAGGGAGGCCACTCTTTACTGATCACATACACCATGGGAGGCCACTCTTTACTGATCACATATACCAAGGGCGGACACTATTTACTGATCACATGCACCAAAGGAGGCCACTCTTTACTGGTCACATACACCAAGGGAGGTCACGCTTTACTGGTCACATGCACCAAAGGAGGCCACTCTTTACTGGTCACATACACCAAGGGAGGACACTATTTACTGGTCACATACACCAAGGGAGGTCACGCTTTACTGGTCACATGCACCAAAGGAGGCCACTCTTTACTGATCACATACACCAAAGGAGGCCACTCTTTACTGGTCACATACACCAAGGGAGGACACTATTTACTGATCACATGCACCAAAGGAGGCCACTCTTTAGTGGTCACATACACCAAGGGAGGTGACGCTTTACTGGTCACATGCACCAAAGGAGGCCACTCTTTACTGATCACATACACCAAAGGAGGCCCACCCCTCTTTACTGGTCACATGCACCAAAGGAGGACACTATTTACTGATCACATGCACCAAAGGAGGCCACTCTTTACTGGTCACATACACCAAGGGAGGACACTATTTACTGATCACATGCACCAAGGGAGGCCACTCTTTACTGATCACATGCACCAAGGGAGGCCACTCTTTACTGGTCATATAGAGCAAGATCACTCTTTACTAGTCACATGCATGAAGGCAGGCCACTCTACTGGTGACATACAGCAATGGCGTCATCCCCCCGAGGCATATAAATAGAAGTCCCTCAACCAGTGTCAGGCATCCACTCTGCTCTTAACCAAGGAAACAAGTGTCAGGTCAATGTAATGCGTGTGTTTTTCCACGTTTCTAAAAATTTGATATACACAAAGCAAAAATATAGCAACAGCCGCCACTACTTCTCAATCAGAGACCATAGTGCCATCTATCTCTACGCTCACCCTTCTAACAGAAAGGGAAAAAGAAGAAGAATTCACGGAAGCAAGGGATCAAATCTCCACTTCCAACCTGGCTACACTATCAACAGTGGCCAGCACTACCGCTACCACGACCCCTAAAGTCACAACCATCGCAACCACATGGGAAGCAAAACCCCAGAGAAAGAGGAAGTGCGCTGCAGAGACCCCGACAGAAGCACCCACACCTGTCAGGAGGGCTCCAGATAAAAAATGGAGAAACGCGGCGTGCAAACAGAACAGGCTGGAGACACAGATCTTCAACCTAGAGATGGGGCTGCGAAATGGCCAGGTACCACACCTGGCGCTCAGACAACTGTTCAAACCATACGAGGATGAAAAGGACTTCCATGTGGCCTGGCAAGCAATGCAAAAATCGCAGGGCATCGAGGCACTCTATGCTGCAAACAATATGTAGGGGAGACCAAAAGAGAATTCGAAATTCGAATACAAGAACACTTTAGAGATATCGGACATAAAAAGGACACACCAGTGGCCAAACACTTCAATCTGGCAAACCATGCGCGAACAAATGTCTCCTACAGAGTCATACAGGTCCTGAGAGGAGACCCTGATTCTGATTCTAATACACCCATCAGAAGGAAAGAGGCATACAGGATACATCAACTCCACACCATGGACCCCACAGGCATTAACCATATTGGATAGGACTAACGCCCTTTCCACCCCCACACCCCAAAACCCTCTCCCCCCCACTCGCATTTTTTACCCGTTGAAATGTGGACAACCTTGTCAGAGTGAGAATAAATGATTACAGATAGATTCATTTTTTCCCCTTTATATCCTTTTTAAGCGTGTCTATACAGTCTATGAAATTTTATTTATCATTAAAATTTCAAAAACTAAATATACTACCTTCGCAAGAAGTAGTTTATATAGAAAAAAACCCACAAAGAGAACATGGCAATAATTAGAAAAGTTTCTACAACAATCAGAAACCTTTTATCACACATGGTGATAGGTATAATAAAAATAATACAAAAAGATACACCCCCCACCTTACTTTCCCACTAGATCTTATAACCCAACCCGTAAACCATATTAATCACTTCCACATATTTCCAAGATCACTTCCACATATAAACTTTCAAATTTTATTTATTCTTAATTACCGAAGTCCTAAAATTTGACATTATGCTGGGTTTTTCCTTATTAAACGAAATTTCCACTTTTAAATGTTTATAATGTCACTTCTTAAAGAGTCGAGAATGATATTCAACTGCCCGTCTCTCAAATCCGAAACTCTAAATCGGCAGTTGACTACATCGGTTACGCCCAAAGCTGCTCTTCTCCCCCAGGAAGACTATACACTTCTACTATGTCATCCCAAGGACAGACAATCTACTTCAACAGCTACACATTCTTGTTGTATATATCTACGGTAAAAAAACACTGCAGCTGTGATAGTGTTAATGGACAAATGTCTCGCTCAACATACGGTAACCAAACGGCCCTCGTTTGCTGCTCTGCCGAATTGATGGATGTTGACAGACGGATTGCAATACGGTGAATGCATGTGGTTCTGCCTATTGTAGACAACTTGCGCGAACTGTTTTCCAAAACCGCACACACAAGGCAAAATAGTGCCTGCTTTAACCAATCACACTTACATTATGGCATTGTTTTGCAGTTATCTACCAATGCCTATCTTGAACACAGCTTACACGACCCTTGCAGTACAATTTGTTACAATTTTCCCATAAATCAGTGATATATCCCTATGTCGCCAGTGCAGATGACTATTGCACTAATCCATGCATGAAATAACATCCATACACGTACGTCACCAGAATTAAAGTTACCACAAAATATGTAAAATTACAAAAAAAAAATAGTGAAAACACTAACAACTACTGTGACGCAGTGACTTCACCAGCGGTGAAATCACTCCGTCACACATGCATCAAGGGAGGCCATGTTTTACTGGTCATATGCACAAAGGGAGGCCAATCTATTGGTCACATACACCAAAAGTAGGCCACTCATTACTGGGTACATGCGCCAGAGTAAGCCACTCTTTACTGCAAACATGCATCAAAGAACTCTATTGGTCACATACCTCAAGGGAGGCCACTCTGCTGCACGTACAGCAAGAGAGGCTACTCTTTAATGGGCATATGAACCAAGGGAGGCCACTCTTTTCTGGTCATATAAACTAAGAGGCCACTTTACTTGCCACATTCAAGAAGAAAGACCACCCTTTACTGGTCACATGCACCAAGGTAGACCACTCTACTGCTCACATGCAACAAGGGAGACCACTCTACTGGTCACGTGCAACAAGGGAGACCACTCTACTGGTCACGTGCATCAAGGAAGGCCACTCTTTAGCAATCACGCATCAATGGAGGCCACTATACTAGCTACATGCAGAAAAGGAGACCACTCTTTAATGGCTGCATGTGCACCAAGGGAGGCGATTCTACTGGTAACATTTGACTTGCATTAGGAGACCACCTGTCTTAAACCGTTTACACTTGATTGCCAGTGGCTCAATTGACAACTATACAGGAAAGCTGTTGACTATTGTGAAACTAAATCTACTAGAATATGCTACTGCCATAGGCAGAACTGCTGTCAGTCACATGAGTTTCAAAATATTTAACAGAATATTCGATAAATCAAGAAAATAAATAAATCTGGTCTGTGAGTGTTTAAGTGTTAAGAGGACTCTTTGAAACAAAATGCAAATACTGTTAAATGGTGACAACACTGACTGAAATATGGCAGGAAATGTTAAATACATCTCAGTAGAGTTTAACACTTTAATGGTCAAGCCGGCCGAAACTGGCCTCTGCAGTGGTCTTGAGGAATGTCCATTTGCAGGCCAAGAGAAGACTATCTTCAAAAATTTACCACTGAAATGCCTGGCTCGATAACCGAGCCAGTCATTCCAGTGATAAATTTTCAAAAATAGTCCTCTTGGACTGCAAATGTTCATTCAATAAGCAAATATTTAGATTTTCTTGACCAAATTTGACTAGTAAAGGGTTAAAGGAGGAGGCACACAAGTTACGTTAGGTATAACTAGTTATTTTTACAATTCCACATACACCAATTGTCAGGCACTTATACACCCCTTTTACTTAAGCACCCTTCAACGACATCATTATCATAACACTCTGGGGCACGCTCATGAATTGTCCCTGATACCCGCCTCAGAGGGGTAGGATAATGCTCTCTTCTCTTCTCTTCTCTTCCCTTCCCTTCCCTTCCCTTCCCTTCCCTTCCCCTCTTCTCTTCTCCCCTCTCTCCTCCCTCCCTCCCTCCCTCCCTCCCTCCCTCCCTCCCTCCCTCTCTCTCTCTCTCTCTCTCTCTCTCTCTCTCTCTCTGAACATAATAGATAAGGCTGTGCGCCACCCATTTCAAGGCAACTATACAGGTAAGCTGTTGAATATTTTGAAACTAATTTGACTGGGAGATGTTGCTACCTATGGCAACTTAGTTTCAAAATATTCAACAAAATGTTTGTTTAAAAAAAGAAAATTCACCAAAGACACAATTCAGCCAGTTACTGTCAGACATTTGTCGCTTTCACAATGGACCTACAGCATATGAATTTGACATTAGCTAACAAGTAATGTATTTTGAGTATGAAGTCAGGTACTTGAGTGACAGATTGGATCCCTGCATTGACTCCACATATAGCTACTTTACACCACAATCACATGGCTATAAATATTTCACAATCTCACAAAATCACAAGAATTAACACTCATACTGAAACTGGCCAAAACCGGCCTCTGCAGTGCTCTTGAGGAATGTCCACTTGGAACACAAACTAAGACCATTTTTGAAAATTTACAACTGGAATGACTGGCTCAGTAACTGCGCCAGTCATTCCAGTGGTAAATGTTAAAAAATAGTCTTCTCTTAGCCTTTAAATGAACATTCACTAAGGATATATTTTGATTTTCTTGACAAATTTAGACATTAAAGAATAAATAAGACAACAGCAATAGAGAGAGGATTAACACTATATATACCAGGGTAAGTACATTCATGAAGACAATATTCAGACTGTGAAGAGATATAAGCAAACAGTGAAACAATTCTATGAAACTCAGGAGACATTGTACGCTTTACCTGTAGTGACCCGCATTGTCTGAACAGCCACTGCAATTACACAGGGTAGAAGGCGTTATCAAGATTATAGACAGAACAGTTCTGGATCATAATCATTAGCACACGTTTAAATCTTCTTTCAACTTGTTCTTAATTTGACAAACAAAAATGACTTATCTCAGAAAACCATGTCTTATACAGATTGACTAAAAGAAAATCCATTTGACTAAAAGGATGGCATTGTACTATCTCGAGTCCTGTGACAGTGATGATTTTGATGATGATGATGATGATGATGACGATGATGACAGTGTGAAGATTGGCTGAAATATATTCTTTTATTTTAGTTTAAATATATTATTAATTCACCTGTCCTGAAAGGCCAAGTGAGCTTATGCTATGGCGACCGTTCGTCACCTATCCAATCGTCTGTCGTCCACCAGCCTTTCCTTCAAACAACTTCTCAAGACTCACTGGGCCGATTTCAATTATAAACAAGGCAAATCAATAAATTGATGTATGCTCCATGAAGGCATACTCTGCAGAGAAACTGAATGAATAACCCCGAAGGCATATGCTTCAGGGTAAGGTTTGGAACTGTGGCTCAGACACAGAGAAATGAACTTGAAATTGTCAATGAGATATCACCATAATAGGCCATCCTTAAAATATTGTTGGTTTGGGGTAATGATGTTAAATCCACAATTTGGGGAGTAGGAATGATTCGGTGGGCCATCATTCTTTTGGTCTGGCGGGATTTGCCCTAAAGAACAATTTGTTACGGATAGCTTAATAAAAGCAAACTCTAAGTTTCTCTAAATAAACACACTTAGACTTTGATTGACACCATATGAAAAATACATATAAAAACTATGTTCAAAATGAACAGAGATATTTTCTGTAATAATCAATACCAAGTTTGGTGACCATATGTGCAAAAGTCTTGAAATTATGGCTCGGACAAACATTTTCTATGATATTCACTCGACCATGAAAAGTAGGTCAGCAAGACCTACTTTTAATACTCCGCACACCTTCTCGCTAAGATGCATCCACATACCAAGTTTGGTGACCATATGTGCAAGTCTTGAAACTATGGCACGGACAAACATTTTCTGTGATATTCAGTCGACAATGAAACGTAGGTCAGCATGACCTACTTTTCATACTCCGCACACCTTCTCCCTAAGATGCATCCACATACCAAGTTTGGTGACCATATGTGAAAAAGCCTTGAAACTATGCCCCGGACAAACATTTTCTGTGATATTCAGTCAACCATGAAAAGTAGGTCAGCATGACCTACTTTTAATACTCCGCACACCTTCTCCCTAAGATGCATCCACATACTAAGTTTGGTGACCATATGTGAAAGTCTTGAAACTATGCCCCGGACAAACTTATATATGGTGAACGGACGGACGGACGGACGGACGAATGGATGGATGGACGAACGGACAAAGCGGCAACTATATGCTCCTGCGAAATTTTTTTCCGGGAGCATAAAAAAATGACAGGAAGCATCTTTAGGGCATAGAGATTCAAGTTTGTTCAAATGAAGCCGATCAGTTAATTTGGCCGGTGGGCATCATGGATTTTGACCGATTTTTAGATATGTCTTTAAAAATCTTCCCTGAAACCACTTGGGGATCGATTCAAAATTCATGAAATATCATCTAGGGCAAAAGCTGAACCAGGTTTGTTCAAGAGAACTTGATTGACCAACTGCTTTGGAGGCCATCTTGGATGACCTAGTTTTTGTGAAAAGGACTTCTCCAGAACCACTGACCATATTGGGCTGAAATTTGGATGATATGATTTGGGACTAGGATCCATTAAAGTTTGTTTAAACATTTAAGCCTCAAATTTATTCAAGAAAATTTTAATTTTCTCATAGAAAATATCCAATTGCAGACCAAGAGCCAGTCTTTCTGGTGGTAAATTTTCCAAAAATAGTCTTCTTTTGTTCTTTAAATGGACATTTCTGGAGAGCACGGCAGAAGCTGTTTTTGGCTGTTATGAATGTTAGAGAGTTAAGGGAAGTTGGTCGCCGTGGGACAAACAACAAACAAACTGTAGTATATTTGGCAGCCATATTGGATTTTTTTATTTGATGGAAAGCCAAAATTGCTTTTATATAGGTTTCTAGGTATTCTTATTTCCAATTTTGAAACTGTCGGATAAACGGTTTGGTGGATATTTTTGATATTTTTTCCGCCAAAAATTCCCATACTAGAGGAAGACATTTTAAATGTATTTTTCTCGAGAACCACGCAGATTTCTAGTCTGTTTGGCATAAAGTATCCTTAGGGCATAGAGTCACAGGTTTGTTCAAATGAAGCCTGTCAGCCATCTTGGAATTTGGTCAATTTTTAGAAGTCTTTAAAAAATCTTTGAAACCGCTTGGGGATCAATTGAAAACTCATTCATCAATTATCATCTAGAGGAACAGCATAACCAAGTTTGTTCAAGGGAACTTGATTGGCCAAATGGGTCGACGGTCATCTTGAATGACCTAGTTTTCGCAAAAGTTACTTCGACAGAACCGCTGAACGGGTCAGGCCGAAATTTGGGAGATATGATTACACACTAAGGGCCTTTTAAGTTGGTTCAAGGGAAGTTGATATGTAAACATGGCCGCTGTGTTCCTGCTACAATTCTGGACAACTCGTTAGGGTTCTACTTATAGCTGATGGCATTCCTAGTTGAAATGCATATGTTCCTGGTGATGGCCTCATGTTTTAGGACTGCGATTCAGTTTTAAGCTTCGAATCTCCGGTACCAGTTCTACCCAGTGGTCAGCCAGTTCATTTAATGTTGTCTCCTCTTATATCCAAATAGACTTGAAATGCATTGTCGTCTATAACTGTGTCTATGTTGTTCCCTGGGGATCTTTGTATTTTGTTGTATAGCGTTGCCTTGTGTATGAATGACTATGTGAATAACTGGCTTGTGAATTGTCATAATATCATAAGGATCGGTTGGTTCTCGGTTACTTACTAATTCGCTTATCTTGAAAATGAATCATTGACCGTTGTCTGGGGATGTTTTGGCCACCTTGATCACAAACTTGACCTTTTCACCCTTCGTACTCACAAATAAATCATGACAGACCTCAACAAATACATTGGTTTTGGGAATCTGGCATCACTACACCAGCTGGATCCAGTGACAATGATGATGGTGATGATGACGATTATGGTGATGAGGTCATCATTAACAATAATTACCTTCCTTTGCCTGTAATGTTACGGCATTTGTTTGATGATCAAGTGGCTTGATAATGATATTCACGTAATTGAACTGACCCTAAAACAGACAAAATAAATCATGACACAACAAAAAAAAACCAAACAATGGAATTGTAAATGATCTATGTAGTGTCAATAGGCACTTTGGCCCATTGGTGTATCGGCCTCCGAACCATGGGCAAACACATAACCAACTGAATATTATGTTGTCACTATGTATTGATGAGGATTAACATAACTCACAAGCCATTATTGCAGTTTTTCAATGCTATTATAGAATGTCAAGATCACAGAAATCTTTAGTTTAATAAATTGTGAATTTTACATTACACCTTTCAGTTGTTTGTCAGAAATGGTACATCTACTTAAAAAACCCAAGCAGAACTGTATTTACATTTGATATTACATTGCCAGGGAAACCGGTTTACACCAGTCATCTGAAAACATCTATGGAGATCACTACCAGAGGTAGATGATGATTACCAATCTGCGTGATTGATGCCTATTGGATCCATACAATGTAGTTGGTGAATCCAGAAATTTTCGCGGTCCTTGCGGAAAGCAGTGGCTACCATGCTATCGGGATCGTGACGTAATACTTCAATGATTCTGTGGTTGACATCTGTGGGTCCGTGGTTGGGGAAGATTAAAATGTTGTGCTACAGGTGTGTCTTTGTTGTTTTTAATATCCCTGATGTGTTCTTTGATGCGAACCTGGAATTCCCGTTTAGTTTCACCTACATATTGTTTAAGGCATTTCTTGCAGGTGAGTAAGTAAATGACATTCATGGTGTGGCAGAATGTTTTTGTTTTGATGTAATATTTTAGCCCAGTGTGTGAGCTTTTGAAACAGTTTGTGCTGTTCATGTTTTTACAAAATATGCAGTTGTTTTTGGCGCATGGATGTATAGGGTTCGCCATGCTTTTCCCTTGTTGTCTAAATTTCCTTGGGTCTGTGAATTTAGCAGCGACCAATGTGTCCTTAAAGGATGGATTGCGTCTGTGGCCAAAGATAGGTGTCTGTAAATGTGGCCCGACATTTTGGGCGTGACTGTAGTTGTGGCCAATGGTGTTGGATTATTTTTTGGGCTAGTTTGCTGTGTTGGTGGAAATCAGTGATACATGGTATCTGAGTGTTGATTTCCTTAGTTGGTTTAGGCAGGAGTAGGTCTTTACGGTTTTGTTGAATTGCTCTGTGTAGGCTGGTAATGAGGGTATCTGTTGGATATCCTCTTATTGCATAGTGGTGTACCATTTCATGAGCGTTTTTGAGAAAATCTGTTTCTCTACTGCAGATTCTTTGTAGTCTCAGAAATTGTCCGTATGGGCTCGCTTGTTTAGAAGATTTTGGATGGGCTGATGAGTAATGTAGATACCCGTGTGTATCTGTTGGTTTGGTGTAGAGGTCGAAGCCTAAGTGTCTATTTGGGAGAATAAACACTTTGGTGTCCAAAAAATTGATGGATTCTGTGGATTTTTCTGCTGTGAATTTGATTATCGGATGCGCATTATTCATATGTGTTATGAAATTTTCCAGTTTCTAGTTTATTTATGAAATCAGTGGTGTCCTGAATATATGATTTAATTTTGTGAAGATGAATTTTGATATGTTCATCAACAAAGATTCTGATGTGTTCAGTAGGACTTCCATTGCCACTGATGATGGGTCTACCAGGGGTGAGCGGGCCGTTCAGTTTTTTGTGTATTTTGGGAAGTAAGTAGAACCTGGCCGTACGTGGGTGGTCTGTTCTGAGACCGTTAGCTGTGTCTCTCGTGATTTCACCACTGAGAATCATGTCCGTAATGGCGGTTTCTACTTTCTCTGTGTGGTACATGGTGAGATCTAGTTTGTTTAATGTAGTAGTGGGTGTCACTAAGTTGTCTGATTGCTTCCTATTGATATAACTCCGTATCTTGGATGTATAGGGTTCACTATGCTTTTCCCTTGTTGTCCAAATTTCCTTGGGTCTGTGAATTTAGCAGTGACCAATGTGACCTTGTATCCCAGAAGAACACGTACAGGTCTACCGCCAGTGGCGCAACAGTGCATGCAAACATGTACGCACGCTTCTACAATTAGACAAATTGGAAGCAAGTATCACTATCAACAAACCGCCTGCAAACCTTACGGCATCGGTCAGATATGTTCCACCATCTGATGACACAGAATTAGTTAAAGAATGGCAAGATATTTTGACCAAACACAGTCTCCAACTGGCATCAGATCTCCATGCATTACTCAGAAATAGAGCAGACCGCCTATCGGAAATAGTCAGACGACACAAAGCGGGTTTCAGGGCAGCCACAGAAAACGAAGCAGTGTTTCTCGAAGGCCAGAAAGCAGTCAGGGCCAGTCCTGAAAACACGGGAACGTTCGACCAGTCCACCCAAGAGGGTACAGGCAAGAGACAGGGACACACATATACCTCCATCAGGACAAGGCACTCGCAACAAGATACACGAACCACGCCAGAAATGTCCACCACCCAGGAGACAAACACAGGGCAAACAGAACAGGCACCCTTACAGAGAAGATACGCTGGCTCAAGTCTTACAATTGCTCAAAAGACTCTCATGAATGTAAACACTATTACTTACGTAGGCACAGCCTACAACTGCTGTCATGAATGTAAACACTATTACTTACATAGGCACAGCCTACAACTGCTGTCATGAATGTAAACACTATTACTTACGTAGGCACAGCCTACAACTGCTGTCATGAATGTAAACACTATTACTTACATAGGCACAGCCTACAACTGCTGTCATGAATGTAAACACTATTACTTACGTAGGCACAGCCTACAACTGCTGTCATGAATGTAAACACTATTACTTACGTAGGCACAGCCTACAACTGCTGTCATGAATGTAAACACTATTACTTACGTAGGCACAGCCTACAACTGCTGTAACTTTAATATTTTTCTTAACTATAAAAATAAATTTTCCAGTCAACAAAAACCCTTTGTTGTCAATCTATCATCCAAACCCATCTCCGAGGAGATGGAAAAAGTCCTAGATCTAGGACTGGGCTTCAGCCCCGATGTGATTGAGCCCAACCTGGGCCAACTTCATAAAGATCTAAACAGATTCTTTAGAAGACTAAGGTTAAAACTACACTTCCAGTTCCCACCAAGCTACTGGGAAAACGACAACACATCCACATCGGACAAAGCCGTAACACCAAATACTAATCTAACTGATAATTTTATGGACAAACTGTCACGTAAATTCAAACCAACCAGTACCTGGACACCAAACCCAGGTAACGACGCCACTTTATATGCTTTTATCAGATCCGTCAAACATGACATCAACAAGAAAGCCCACTGCAGGTACAATAATGGGAATCTTTCCAACACACAGAGAAAGATTATAACTCAGCTAAAAAATGACAAAACCATTGTCATTAAAAAAGCTGACAAAGGTCAGGCCATCGTCATCCAAGATACGGAGTTATACCAACAGGAAGCAATCAGACAACTTAGTGACACCCACTACTACATTAAACAAACTAGATCTCACCACATACCACGCAGAGAAAGTAGAAACCGCCATTACGGACATGATTCTCAGTGGTGAAATCACGAGAGACACAGCTAACGGTCTCAGAACAGACCACCCACGTACGGCCAGGTTCTACTTACTTCCCAAAATACACAAAAAACAGAACGGCCCGCTCACCCCTGGTAGACCCATCATCAGTGGCAATGGAAGTCCTACTGAACACATCAGTAGCTTTGTTGATGAACATATCAAAATTCATCTTCACAAAATTAAATCATATATTCAGGACACCACTGATTTCATAAATAAACTAGAAACTTTTGGCGCCATCCCACCACACACCATTCTAGTTACTATGGATGTTACATCGCTATACACCAACATCCCTCACACTGAAGGACTCAGAGCTGTTTCCCAACATCTACGAGTACATGGCTGCCCCGGCATATTAACACCACGGAGATTACTCACATTACTTAAAATAGTGCTCACCTGCAACAACTTTGAGTTTAATGATGAACATTATCTCCAAATTGGCGGCACAGCCATGGGTACGAAACTAGCACAGAGCTACGCCATCATCTTCATGGCCCAACTCGAAGAAAAATTACTTAGGACAGCTGAAGTACAGCCAGCCATATATTACCGCTACATCGATGATATTTTTATAATCTGGACCAAAGGATCCGACTCACTGGAAAATTTCATAACACATATGAATAATGCGCACCCGACAATCAAATTCACAGCAGAAAAATCCACAGAATCCATCAATTTTTTGGACACCAAAGTGTTTATTCTCCCAAATAGCCACTTTGGCTTCGACCTCTACACCAAACCAACAGATACACACGGGTATCTACATTACTTATCAGCCCATCCAAAATCTTCTAAAAAAGCGAGCCCATACGGACAATTTCTGAGACTATGAAGAATCTGCAGTAGAGAAACAGATTTTCTCAAAAACGCTCATGAAATGGTACACCACTATGCAACAAGAGGATATCCAACAGATACCCTCATTACCAGCCTACACAGAGCAATTCAACAAAACCGTAAAGACCTACTCCTGCCTAAACCAACTAAGGAAATCAACACTCGGATACCATGTATCACTGATTTCCGCCAACACAGCAAACTAGCCCAAAAAATAATCCAACGCCATTGGCCTCAACTACAGTCAAGCCCAAAATGTCGGGCCACATTTACAGAGACACCTATCTTTGGCCACAGACGCAATCCATCCTTTAAGGACACATTGGTCGCTGCTAAATTCAGACCCAAGAAAATTTGGACAACAAGGGAAAAGCATAGCGAACCCTATACATCCATGCGCCAAAAACAACTGCATATTTTGTAAAAACATGAACAGCACAAACTGTTTCAAAAGCTCACACACTGGGCTAAAATATTACATCAAAACAAAAACATTCTGCCACACCATGAATGTCATTTACTTACTCACCTGCAAGAAATGCCTTAAACAATATGTAGGTGAAACTAAACGGGAATTCCAGGTTCGCATCAAAGAACACATCAGGGATATTAAAAACAACAAAGACACACCTGTAGCACAACATTTTAATCTTCCCAACCACGGACCCACAGATGTCAACCACAGAATCATTGAAGTATTACGTCACGATCCCGATAGCACGGAAGCCACTGCTCTCCGCAAGGACCGCGAAAAATTCTGGATTCACCAACTACATTGTATGGATCCAATAGGCATCAATCACGCAGATTGGTAATCATCATCTACCTCTGGTAGTAAAACTTTTATTGATTATTTGGTTACCAACACTCCCTACCCTTGGTCACGCTTATGACACCATAACCATGACGCCACACCTGATATTACGTCTCAAGTATGTACTAACGTTGCGCTACACCAACGTCCCCACACACATACTCCAATTAGTCATCAACAAGTAATGGACAGATTCGTCTGCCCTCTCTGCACGGCCTCCTTCGCCCACAGAACTTCTCGCCGACGTCATATCAGGACCATACATGAGAAAAAGGGCTTCTGGTTCTGTGAAATCTGCAATCACCACTACAGCAGGACAGAAGATTTCCGGAGACACCTTGGAGAAGTACACACAATTTTCCCAACTACAGCAGAATTGATCATCACATCCAAAAATGTAGACAGGACCATTAACCAAGCATCAATAGACGTAGCAATAAGACAGAGCCCGCACCAGTCCCCAGCACCGCCAACGTCTCCTGTCGGGTCACGATCATTTTCAGACCATATCCTGAATGGTGCTATTCTCCCGATTAACATCTTGGAATTAGAGAATCCACCAAATCATTATTCCTCTCCCCTTTCAAGCTGCAGAGAAACACCAAACTCCGATCTAATTAGCGGCGCCACACCCCCTGAGGTGTTCGACCCAGGCTTCAACAGCCCTGACAGCGGGGTCTCAGGACCAACATTCGAGGAAGACCTCCTAGAGGATCAAAACACCCTGTCACCCAAGGACCCCTTCCTCCCTCTCTCACTCAACAACGAAGAAATTGATTTCCTCATTCCTCAAGAGGCGAGCCGTGAAGAGGACGAACTGTCGGCAGACAATCTGCTCCTTCTCCTGAACCAATTGGACTAGAGGTAAGGAAATCATTATTCTCTACCTCCGCTTGTTCTAATAATTTTTTTTAAAAACATCCAAAAAAACGTGGATGATAAGATGTATCACTTGTATATCATTTCTCCTCTGATGAGTATAACCAAACTTGGTATAAAACGCTATGAGTCAGGATCACACTGGAAAGAATACATTAACTAGTATTCATTAGCCAATCTTACTCCCACTATACTTCTCCATTAGACAATGATCATGGACACTGACAGCCCTAATAGACATAACGGCCACCTACCAGTGGCCCTCAAGCCACCATACTAAAAACTTTAGTATCACAAGATTCTAGCTGCACAAACACGGCTGTATCCAATATAGAAAGATGCTACCGGCTACACCACACTGTAAACCGGCTACACCTTTCAAAATCTTTAAATAATCCGGCTATGGTATCTACCTCACCGGCTACATACCAAACCAATCCGGCTATGGGATGACCCCATCCCGGCTACATCTTTCAGGTTTCTTACCAATCCGGCTATGGTAGCTACCTCTACCGGCTACACACCCAGCCAATCCGGCTACGGGATAACCTAATCCCGGCTACACAACTTGAAAATCCGGCTACACAAAGCCATAATCCGGCTACAAAATGTCTATCCCGGCTACAAAACCAAAATCCGGTCACACCTCAATGTGTAGCCGCATTTGGAAAGTATAAAAGGAAGACGCAAACTGTGTATTTGCATCCAGACTCAACTTGCACATTAAGTTCACGTCAGGACAAACAAAGCGCAATCAAGCTTCTCATAGATCTATGGAGATCACCCCTGACAGGAACCTGTTGCTAAGATGTAGGAACTATTCTGTTTAATCAACTGCTACTGTGTATGGCTGATTTGGGACTGAGTTAAGTATGTACTATCATGGATGAAAGGATTGAGTATCCTATAACATCTATTACATATAGGCAATCATTAGACAGCTTTGGCTCTAAGGCCTGATCATTTCCTGATAAGATTAGCCTGTACTGACCTTGATTGTTCCTATCTTGTATTCATCTCTGCTATCATTATATACAATCGTTACAAAGTCATTGCCAATGTGCAACTTCTTGGCATTGCAGTTTGGATCTGAGGGTCGATTAGGCATCAGTGTCGCTATGTGATAGATTACTGGAATACAGAGCAAGATGATTAATATAATACATGAAATAATAATAGCTACCACCACTCCTAAGACATTATGCCTCCACTCAAGCTCGTCTCACATGTATTATATCACATCACATATTCACACATGAACAGTGGAAGCAAAAGCTACCATGTGTAATGCTAACATTTATCCTCGCGGTATAGTGAAAATAATATTAATTTTTTTCATTGGGAGGGGGGGGGGGGGGGGTAGAGAAGATTGGAATCTCGATTTTGTCCTGTTCACCCAATACATGAGAATACAATGAGAGTGCGCCACCCCTACCATTACTTCATCTATCCGATTAACAGCTTCAGTCACTTAACGCTTTAACCTTTAACCTCTGTCATACCGGTGTCTCAATTTCAAGACAGCTATAAATGAAAGCGGCTCAATAGTTTGAAACAAATTTGATTGGCACATGGGAATGCAGATTTCCCATATAAACCTTAGAATCAGTGTGACTCCGTACAGAGATTCTCATAAGGGTATACAGCCCCAAAATGCAGCCAAGCCCAGTCCCACCCCCAAAAGTAGTGACAGTGGTCCCGTGCGACACAGGGGAATCTTGTATGATTGTGTAATTACTAAATAGTTTTATAGGTTTTTGCATCTATCACGGGACCCCCATAATTCATAGCTGCGAGTCCATGGTACCCTCTATTTTTAGCATGGATGAGAAAAACTCCACAGGATCCCTAGATTTCAGTTGGAGACTACCATATTTCAGGACCTCACTCTCCTCCGCACTGAACATGACAGATACGATAGCCATTAACTGTTTGCATATATAAAACCTAAGACCAATAAAGAATGTGTGTATACGATATATCTAAAGATAGAAATTATAGCCATTGCAGACAGATTTACACTTGTGTCAAATGTGCAAATAAAAGAATTTTAGGAATAACTAAGTGTTTCACAATTAAGTAGCCCAGCTTATATATAAGTTACGCTCATCGTGGGAAGCAAGAATAGCTGACTTAGTTGCTTAAAAGGTATGGTAATAGCTACTTTTATAATTATGTATGATTCAATAGCTCCATATCTAGTTTTTCTAAGGGGGGGGGGGGGGGGGAGTGCTAACACCCAAAACAATCCCTTAGCTATGTCACTGGCACGCAAGCATATGACATCATCACCAAATATTTAACTTTATAGCTGTCACTCAAGTATATGACGTCATATCAAATATCTCCTGTGTTAGCTGATAGCAACTTGTATACAACTTGTATGTCTGTTGAATTCACAATTTAAGAAGCATTCTGTTGAATATTTTGAAACTAATATATCAGAGAGCTGTTGCTGGCTCCCGATCAAGTTAAATTCAAAATATTCAACAGCTTTCTGGTAACGTTACCTTGAAATTTAGATTTAGATATATATATATATATAATGTATGACCTCTACCTGACCTCTTACCTCCCTGTGAATGACCTCTGCCTGACCTAACTCATCATGCATGACCTCTACCTGACCTCTTACCCCCCTTGAATGACCTCTTAACTCACCATGCATGACCTCTAGCTGACCTCTTACTTCCCCATAAATGACCACTACCTGACCTCTTACCTTCCCATAAATGACCTCTATCTGACCTCTTACCTCCCCATGAATGACCTTTATGTGACCTCTTACCTCCCCATGAATGACCTCTTACCTCCCCATGAATAACCACTACCTGAACTCACCATGAATGACCTCTACCTGACCTCTTACCTCACCATGTATGACCTCTACCTAGCCTCTCAACTCACCATGCATGACCTCATCTTGCCAGCTGTATGTGAACTGTCCATCGGATCCTTTAGTGTCCAGGCCACCGACGTACGTGTGAGACGGGTTGCAGTTTTTAAGGCGAATCAGTGACCCGAGGCCCTCCAGGAAGGAAGCGTAGCGTGCCGACCCATACAAGTTAGCGAGTATAGCAGCTTCATTACTGGTCTAACAACATACATGATAGGATCAGTGTTAACTATGTCGACCTAACGTTTACCGACTTGCTTAACCTTTTAACACTCAACCTGGACAACAGACGCTTCTGCAACGTTCTTATGAAATGGAAATCAGCTACTACCTGAATAGATGAATCCATTGGATCAATACATCTTTTTGAGCACCATTCTGCAAATCTGTTGATTTTATAATTATATGCTCTGGAGGTTGACCCCCTCCTGGCTTTGGCCATAAACATGGCTGCTTGCTCAGAAAAGCCCTCCTTAATTCTAGATTCCTTGACAACATCCACGCAGTCAATCTGAACATTGACGGATTGTTGTGAAGGGCCTTGCCCTGGAAGATAATATCGTCCATCAGAGGCAGAGGAACCGGATTGCAGACCAGAAGGTCCAGCAGATCCGTATACCATGATCGGCTTGGCCAATCCGGGGCGATCAGAAGCACTTGGCATTCCTCTTGTCTGATTTTCTGAAGAATTTTTGGAATCGGGATTGCTGGAGGGAATGCGTATGCATACATTCTCCCCCAGCTGATAGCTAACGCATCTGTTGCGAAAGCGCTTGGATCCGGAATCGGAGAGACGTACGTCGTCATCTTTGCATTCTTCTTCGTTGCGAACAAATCGATGTTGGGTTTCCCCCAATGGTCGAACAGACGATCCGCCACACATCGATTTAGTTGCCATTCCGTGGGTAAAACACTCATCCTTCGGCTCAATGAGTCTGCTAGCAGATTTAACCTTCCCGGAATATGAACTGCTTTCAAGGTAATCTGGTGATCCAGACACCAACAAAGCAGTCTCCATGTCATCATACAGAGACTGGGCAACTTCGTTCCGCCCTGGCGGTTTATGTAAGTCACAACTGTTGAGTTGTCTGAACGAATAAGAACAATCTTGCCCTGAACTTTCTGTAAGAAATGTTCCAGGCCCAGGACTACTGCTCTTAGCTCCAGTAGATTTATATGTTCCTTTGACTGTTCCAGATTCCAAAGCCCTGATATCATGGACTCTTCCAGGCAAGCTCCCCAGCCCTCCATCGATGCATCTGTATACACAGTCACCTGAGGGTGGGGAGGGGTTAGCATAACCCCCACGAAGAGATTCTCTGTGTCCAACCACCATTGCAGGTGATGAATCAGAGGTGCCAACACTGACACATTCGAGTCCAGGGAACCTGTACTCTGGGTCCATTGTGTCATGAGAAATAACTGGATCGGCCGCCTGCGTAAGGCGGCCTGAGGAATGACTGGTTCCAATGAAACCATCAACCCCAGCATTCTCAAGTAAACCCGTGCCAGGACATGACGACTGTCGCACACTGACTGAATTAATGAGATGAGTTTCTGAACTCTCTCCTGAGTAGGATAAACATATCCTGTCTCTAGATCGAAGAACATCCCCAGGTAAACAAACTTCATTGATCATCCAGCCTAAGTCTGTGAGAGTTTTCAAAACAATCTCCAGACTGGCCGATAAACTTTCCCGGGTGTGTGCTTTCAACAGCCAGTCGTCTATGTACGTGTGGACTGCTATGCTTCTCCTGCGGAGGTATGCGGTGATCGCAAGAACCACACGGGTGAAAACCCGAGGAGCCGTGGAAATTCCGAAGGGTAGCACCCTGAATTCCCACTGTCTGCCCTGGAATGCAAATCTCAGGAAGCGACGGAAACTCCTGTGTATGGGGATGTGGAAATAAGCGTCCTTCAAATCTATCGACGCTGTCCACATTCCCCTCTCTAACCCCGCCAACACCGAGCGCACAGTCTCCATCTTGAAACTGGGCGTCTCTATGAACTTGTTCAATGGCTTGAGGTTGAGAATTGGTCTCCACCCTCCGGTGTTCTTTGTTACTAAGAACAGGGTTGAATAGAAGCCCGGACACCTCTGTGCCGGCTGAATAGCTCCTTTTTGTATGAGGGAATTTATTTCCTCCTCGATACACAACCTTTGATCTGGATCTCTCGGATTTGGAGTCCAGATCGGCACTAGAGACAGTCGCGATGGCGGGCCTGTCATCCAATCGGGATGATACCCGACTGAAAGCCATCGCAAGACTAAACGGTCCTGAGTTAACCGTTCCCACTCTTGCATGTGGTCGGCTAGCCGGCCTCCCACCGGTCCACCTAGGGATAGAGGTGGACATAAGGAGTGCAAGAGCGGCACTGTCTCCTTTGCCAGAAACACCGGCGTGGTTCTCAACGCGGTAACCATCCCATCAGGAACGATTACCCCGCCCAGATCCTCGCGCACCTCGGTGCGCGGGCGGCTGCCTGGCTGACTGCGCCTGAGGAGCCTGCGCCCCCCTCGCTGCTGGCCGAATCGCACGCGGCCGAGGCCGGCGCTGCGATGGTGGTTGGCCTCTGACCTGGCCACTACCACCTCGAGCCTGCAGGGGACGATACGCAGGGGGTGCGGCGCGAACGTTGGCACGATGAAGCACCTCAAACTGCTTGCGCAGCGCCCTCTGGTTATTGACCAGAGTAACCGTCTCCTGGAGGTGCCTACATCCGTCACCTCCAAAGAGACCAGGACCTGTCATAGGCGTACGTAGTAGCCTATTGTATAGGTCCTGGGACGGGCACAGATTATCCAAGGCAAAAGTGCGCCTTGCCCGGACACTCCTGGTCACCGCCCGCGTCATACAGTCCAGCGCCAGGTTGATACCATCCTGGATGGCTCGCTGGACTGTGACCGGACTTGGCTGGCGCGATGCGGATGCTGTTACTACCCCTTGTAACAGCTGGGAGACGTGGGACAGAGCGGCAATCGAAGCCCTCCCACTCTCCTCCGCATCACGCAACGCGGTATTTGCTGAACGCAACGCGTTCGAACACAAGACTCCCGTGTCAGAACGGGAGCCTGGCCGCGCATCCTCACCCAAAGCCGCGCGGTCATCTACGCTCGGCTTAGGTACCACACCGTACCGCTGGTAGTCCAGGGGCACGATGCGACAACGCCTGACCACCTCGCGCGGGGCCTTAGCGAGACGTCCACTCGACTTAATGGACGTCTCCGCCGCCTCGAACATGTCAACGACATGCTCTGCCAGCGGCAGAGAAGGCATAGCGTTAGCAGTAGGCTTACCAGCTAACCACGGCCTGTGATCACGCTGGCTAGCCGACTGCTCCACGGGCAGATCTGGTCTAACACTCACCAACCACTGGCAAGCGTCAGACCAATCCTCCTCCGTGGCTAGCTGCGAGCGCTCTACAAGACGGGGGCCTTCGTCTTCCTCCTGAGCGCAAGCAACAGAGCTTGACGGCGGGTACGCTGATATCCCTGGCAAGCCAGGGAGAGCATGCGGGCCTGACAATACCGGCATGCTAATATCACTGGTTTGAGCAGGAGCAGGCGCCGTGGTAGAGCGCGGGGCATATACCGCCCCACCACGGCCCCGGCCAGCACCAGCGACACTCTCGGCAAGCCGAGGTATGCGGTAACGCTGGCCTTCAGCGCCCAGGGCCACAGTCTGAACCGTGGATTCTACCCCTGGGAGAGTAGAACCGTGGAATAAGGCGCCCGTATTCCCCGCGAGGGGTGCACAAACGTCATAATCCATGTCCACGTCCCCAGACGGCGACCCCAACAGGTAATCCTCATCCTCCTGGCCAGACAGATTAGACTCCGGGTCAGCAAAGAGAGCTAACCCGGACTGGCCAGGGAAGGTGCCATACGAGGTACTGGCACCCGCGGTGTGCGGATAGCCCTGGACTGATAAGCAGCCCGCGGGTTCCAGCGACAACCGTCCACGGTCCCTATCGGGCGCGGCAATAAGCCTGCTGCCAGGGTCGTGGAACGCCCCCTCTAATGGGGCCACCTCTGAATCTTCAAACAACGGAAGCGTACTAAGGAACGGTGATTCAGAGGCGGGGATTACCTGCTTCGAAGCAGATGATGAGGCCAACAAAGGATTTGGTCCAGGAAGCATGCCACGAAGCAACTCTGGAACCAAATCCTTTATTGTCCTCCTCATCTCTCCCAACATCTCGGTCCGGAAGGCCTCCATGTCCACCGCGGACGAGGCCTTCCTCTTACCCTTCTTACTTACAACCTCTTTTTTCAGCTTCCTCTTCTTCTCCTCCTCCACCACCTTGTCCTTCGCCTGCAAGCACAAGAATTCGGACATTAGCTCGCCCCCCCCAGTGCTTACATATCTCGCAATTAAGCAAGGGACCACAGGGGCTACACTGAAAACAGAGATGAGGACCAAACTTGTCCCTCAAAAATCGTCCACAGGACGCACAACCAGGTCTCTGAAAAAAGCCAAAGGACGAGGAGTATGAGCAATCTAGTTAAGCTTAGAAACTCACCAACTCAAGAGAAGGAAAAATGATCATAAAGATCATAATCTATCAGAAAACCAGCTTCGGACAACTTTAATTGTTAATAAAGAGCAAGGCTGATTATGACGTCATTAATCCTATGACAGGAAAAAATCGATCCCCAACAAACATCCCAGTGCAAGGACGAATTGTATCTCTAACCAGAACATGTGCAGAATGGACATTTCGACTACACAAGCATCAGATATATACTGATAACAATGGCAAATAGTGTTAATTATCTCCCTTTCCTCTAAATAATTAACATCACCTCATATCAATAATTAGATACCTGACACCTTGTCTAGACAAACCATCCAACCTGATGAACTGGAGCACTCCACCACTGAACGCCTCTTAACTCTCTCCACCTCTAGGGGAAGGAATTGGATCAAGAGGGCAAAGTGAGAAGACCTTTATAATAGGCCTCCAACTCACTGGACATAGAATTTTTGGTTAGATAACCTAACAGTATTAGTAGGAAATGGAACCATGGTGGAGAGACACAAACCCTCTGCTGATGTCATGTCCATTATATTTCTTCACACAGACCTGTGGACATAAACACAAAGAGAGATTAGTCTTATATAGCACCTAGTTGAAATAAACCAACTAATCAAGGCGCTTATCACGTTTAGCGCGAGTCCCGGAAACACATTACAACGTGACAAAACTCGCTAATTTTACTAGAAGTCACCTGATTTAAAGGTCCAAGGCCCTCCTGTGGCGAAGTCACTCTCTCTGCCATCTTTATCAGGGATAAACTTCTACCAAACCGTCTCAAAAAGCTTCGAAAAGAGTATAGAAAGTTTCTAACACAAAAGCATGTGTACACTCTCAGCCAATAAATTAGCAAAGAGGAAGTGCTAGTCTGCGCATGCGCGGTGGTGGGGCTGGCATCCGCCAGACTACGCTCTGACTCCCTGTCCAGTAGGGGCACCTAACTGTTTTAATCTGAGTGTTTATTGAGTGAAAGCCAATATTTAGCAATATCAAAAGTATTAGGGAGGTAAGTATACTCTTGATGTGAAATGGTCATTTGCAGCCATAGAGGAGACTATATTTGAAAATTTACCATTGGAAGCACTAGCTAGATAACTGACATAGTTATTCCTTTTCAAAAATAATCTCTTGGTCTGCAAGGGGACATTTTAAATGACAAATTTTAACACATATTATGATTAAAGAGTTAAGCATAGCCATGGAGTAGGTTTCAGAAAAGTTACCGGTCAGACTTTTTCTTACTATCGCTAATTCCTACATTTCTATCAGCATAGGTATTTTATTGTTTACAAAATTTGTTAGCTGACAAGGTTTTATGAAATCCAATTGTTGTTCGTCGGTAACAGATTTCAGTCACATTGAGAGATATCCACTTGGAGGCCACGACAAGAAGATATTTGAGAATATAGATCTTTCAAAAACAGTCAAACAGACTTCTATTGCAAATGGACAGACTGAGAAGTTAGATTTACTTGTCTAACTTGACTGCGAAAGCTGAATATCAAATTTTGATATATATTATCTTGAAAAGAAGATACCGATCTTGCAATGATGATAAAATAGATAGGCACAACATCTCTCACTCAAATATCTGACACCATAATCAAATACAGCACAATCAAAATGACGTATCTCTGTCATGAAAATCAAAGTCTGTCACGAAACTGTACAAACTCTGTCTTTTATGAATTTAAAATTTAATAAACATTCTGTGAATTCAAGTTTCAAAGTTTAAAGTGGGAGGAGCATAGCTAGAAATGTACCCCTTTGTTACAATGACCACAATATTGGCACGTGGTCTATCAATACAGGTGACTTGCTCTACGATATGACTTTATAAGCCACGAAAACAATAAAATGACGCCTTCAGATGTGGGTCTATCATTTTATGCTTCCCATAAACTCACCATATTTGTCATTGGCATGCTAGACTTCAAAGTCAAGCTGATATTGAGCATTTTAGTGACATATGGTCATACCACAGGTGGTTACTGAAGATAGGTTTTCTAAACAACAAAGGTAGAAAGACATTGAAAGATTAAAATCAGACTTACCTGCTCAGGTCCAACATAAATAACTCCAATTTTATGTGTCTCATAAGGATAGACAGTATCCAGCATCCGGACTGCACGATTGATAGCCTGAAACAAAATGACAGGAAAGCTGATCAAGTCAAGCTTAGGATATACAGTGTGCAGCATCCTTACTGCATGATTAAAACAAGATCACGATGAAAGCTAATCAAGTCAAGCTTAGGATATACAGTGTCCAGCGTCCTGACTGCACGATTGATAGCCTGAAACAAAATGACAGGAAAGCTGATCAAGTCAAGCTTAGGATATACAGTGTGCAGCATCCTTACTGCATGATTAAAACAAGATCATGATGAAAGCTAATCAAGTCAAGCTTAGGATATACAGTGTCCAGCGTCCTGACTGCACGATTGAAACAAGAGGCCCAAGGGGCTTGTATCGCTCACCTGGAACAGAGGCATTTAAACTAGAAAGGCGATTGGCTATAAGTAGAGGTGATGGAGTTGTTTTTGCGAAAACTAGGTCATCCAAAAAGGCTATTAAACAAATTTGGATTAGCTTTGCCCTAAATGATGTTTCATGAGTCTTGAATTGATTCCCCAAGACGTTTCTAAAAATCAGCCAAAGTCCAAGATGGCCGCCAGCCAAATTGGTTGATCGGCTTCATTTGAACACACTTGAATCTCTACAGCTTAACGATGCTTCCTGCCAAATATAATTGAAATCGGCCCAGCAGTTCTCGAGAAGAACTCATTTTAAATTTCCCATTGCTTTAGTATGTGAGCTTTTGGTGGGAAAATGATCGATGATGGCTGCCAAACCGTTTATCTGGCAGTTTCGAAAATTGCAAATTTGATATCAGAATAACCAAAAACATATAAAAACAATTTCAGCCTCAAAATCCATCAAATAAAAAAATCCAATATGGCCACCAAACACACTATATTTTTATTGGCCCATGCCGGCCATGTTTTTTGACGGATCAACATCCCTTGAACAAACATTAATGGCGCTTAGTCCCTAATCATATCTGCCAAATTTCGGCCCGATCCCGTCAGTGGTTTCAGAGATTTTTAAAGACGTTTATAAAAATCGGCCAAAATTCAAGATGGCCGTAATTGGACGATCGGCTTCATTTGAACAAACCTGAATCTCTACACACTAAGGATGCTTCCTGCCAAATATAATTGAAATCGGCCAAGTGGTTCCCTAGACGAAGACATTTTAAATATCTCATTGCTTTAGTATGGAAGCTTTTGGCGGGGGAGCTTTTGGCGGGAAATTGCTCCAAGATGGCTGCCAAACTATTTATCCAACAGTTTTGAAAATTGTAAATCTGAGATTAGAATACACCAACAACAGATATAAAACCAATTTCAGCCTCAAAATCCATAAAATGAAAAATTCCAATATGGCCGCCAAACACGCTATATTTTGATTGGCCCACGGTGGCCATGTTTTTTGACGGATTAATTTCCCTTGAACAAACGTTAATGGCCCTTGGTCCCTAATCATATTTGCCAAATTTCGGCCCCATCCCTTCAGCGATTCTAGAGGTCATTTTCGCTAAAACTAGGTGAACCAAGATGGCCACTGAACCATGGGACCAATCAAGTTCCCTTGACCAAACTTGGTTCAGCTCTTGCCCTAGATCATATTTCATGGGGTTTGCGTCAATCCAGCTAGCGGTTTCAGAGATTTTTAGACATTTCCTAAAATCGGTCAAAATCCAAGATGGCTGTTGGTCAAATTGGCCGATTGGCTTCGTTTGAACAAACTTGGATCCCTATGCCCTAAGGATGATTCCTGCCAAATATAATTTAAATCAGCCCCGAGGTTCTTGAGAAGTCGTTTAAAGAAAAAGTTGATGGATGGATGGAAGGACGATGGACACACGACAGACAGTCGCCATGGCATAAGCTCACATGGCGTTTCACAGGTGAGCTAACAAGATGACAGGAAAGCTGATCAAGTCAAGCTTAAGATATACAGTGTGCAGCATCCTTACTGCACGATTGAAACAAGATGACAGGAAAGCTGATCAAGTCAAGCTTAGGATATACAGTGTGCAGCATCCTTACTGCACGATTGAAACAAGATGACAGGAAAGCTGATCAAGCCAAGCTTAGGATATAGTGTGCAGCATCCTTACTGCATGATTGAAACATGATGACAGGAAAGCTGATCAAGTCAAGCTTAGGATATAGTGTGCAGCATCCTTACTGCACGATTGAAACATGATGACAGGAAAGCTGATCAAGTCAAGCTTAGGATATACAGTGGGCAGCATCCTTACTGCATGATTGAAACAAGATGAGAGAAAAGCTGACCAAGTCAAGCTTAGGATATACAGTGTGCAGCATCCTTACTGCACGATTGAAACAAGATGACAGAAAAGCTGACCAAGTCAAGCTTAGGATATAGTGTGCAGCATCCTCACTGCACGATTGAAACAAGATGACAGGAAAGCTAATCAAGTCAAGCTTAGGATATAGTGTGCAGCATCCTTACTGCACGATTGAAACAAGTTGACAGGAAAGCTGATCAAGTCAAGCTTAGGATATAGTGTGCAGCATCCTTACTGCACGATTGAAACACGATGATAGGAAAGCTGATCAAGTCAAGCTTAGGATATAGTGTGCAGCATCCTTACTGCATGATTGAAACAAGATGACAGGAAAGCTGATCAAGTCAAGCTTAGGATATACAGTGTGCAGCATCCTCACTGCACGATTGAAACAAGATGAGAGAAAAGCTGACCAAGTCAAGCTTAGGATATAGTGTGCAGCATCCTTACTGCACGATTGAAACAAGTTGACAGGAAAGCTAATCAAGTCAAGCTTAGGATATCCAGTGTGCAGCATCCTTACTGCACGATTGAAACAAGTTGACAGGAAAGCTAATCAAGTCAAGCTTAGGATATACAGTGTGCAGCATCCTTACTGCACGATTGAAACAAGATGACAGGAAAGCTAATCAAGTCAAGCTTAGGATATACAGTGTGCAGCATCCTTACTGCACGATTGAAACAAGATGACAGTAAAGCTTATCAAGTCAAGCTTAGGATATACAGCGTGCAGCATCCTTACTGCACGATTGAAACAAGATGACAGGAAAGCTAATCAAGTGAAGCTTAGGATATAGTGTGCAGCATCCTTACTGCACGATTGCACTTGCTTATCAAGTGAAGCTTACTGCACAATACACAACCTATAACAGTCATGATTAATATTGCGCTCAACATTGCCAGTGTAACACAACTCATTATGTCTGACAAAGAGACAATGCTTTCCTATCCAACAGCAACGTAGTGCATGGGGAAGTATTTAATATATTTTTGTCATCAGGGGCAGCAATGACTTGAAATCAAATTATGTTCAAAATACACTACAGGTTTCATTTTAACCATATAACAAGAGGCCCATGGGGCCTGTGTCGCTCACCTGGAGCACTATGCATTTTTGTCAAAATTCTTGGTGGTTGGTTTAGTAGTCTGTTAAATGAGTTTGTGGACATTTTTGCAAGTCCAATATGGCCGCCAAACATGCTACATTTTGATTGTTCCACTGTGGCCATGATTCGGACATCGCTCGTTCCCTTGAACAAACTTTAATGCCACTCAGTGCCTAATCATATCTCCCAAATTTCGGCCCAATCCGCTCAGTGGTTCTGGAGTTGTTTTGGCAAAAAATAGGTTATTCAAGATGGCCACCAAACCATTTGGCCAATCAAGTTCTCATAAGCAAACAGTGCAGCTCTTGCTCTAGATGATATTGCATGCGTTTTAAATTGATCCCCCAAGCAGTTTCGGAGATTTTTAGACATTTCTAAAAATCGACCAAAATCCAAGATGCCCATCAACCAAATTGGCCGATCAGCCGATTTGAACAAACATGGCCCTCTTTGCCCTAAGAATGCTTCCTGCCAAATATACTTGAAATCGCTCCAGTGGTTCTCGAGAAAACATTTTAAATTTGCCATTGCTTTAGTATTGGCATTTTTGATAGGAAAAAAAATCCAAGATGGCTGCCAAATCGTTTATCCGACGGTTTCAGAAATGGCAAATATGAAATCAGAATACCAACAAACATATATAGGCCACAAAATCCATCAAATAAAAAATCTAATATGGCCACCGAACAGGCTACATTTTGATTGGCCCACGATGGGCACATTTTTTTTTATGGATTACCTTCCCTTGAACACACTTTAATGGCCCTTAGTCTCTAATCATATGACCCCAATTTCGGCCTGATCACTTCATTGGTTCTAGTTGTTTTCGGGAAAACTAGGTCATCCAAGATGGTCGCCAAACCATTTAGTCAATCAAGTCCTCTTGAACAAACTTGGCTTACCTCTTGCCCTAGATGATGTTTCATGAGTTTTGAATCGAGTCCCCAAGTGGTTTCAGAGGAGATTTTTAAAGATATTTCCTAAAATCAGCCAAAATCCAAGATGGCCACCTGCCAAATTGGCCGATCAGGTTCATTTGAACAACCTTGAATCCCTATGCCGTAAGGATGCATCCTGTCAAATATAATTGAAATTGGCCTAGTAGTTCTCGAGAAGACCTTTTATATTTCCCATTGCTTTAGTATGGGAGCCTTTGGCGGGAAAATAATCCAAGATGACCGCCAAACCATAGATCCGACAGTTTCGAAAATTTTGGCCTCAAAATCCATCAGGTAAAAAATCCAATATGGCCGCCAAACACGCTCAATTTTGATTAGCCCACGACGGCCATGTTTTTTGACGGATCAACTTCTCTTGAAATTTTAATGGCACTTAGTCCCTAATCATATCTCCCAAATTTTGGCCTGATCCCTTCAGCGGTTCTGAAAAAAATCATTTTTGGGAAAACTAGGTCATCCAAGATGGCCACCGAACTATTTGGTTAATCAAGTCCTCTTGAACAAACTTTGCTTACCTCTTGCCCTAGATATGTTTCATGAGTTTTGAATTGATTCCCCCAAGCGGTTTCGGAGATTTTTAAAGACGTTTCCTAAAATCGGCCAAAATCCATATTGGCCGATCGCCTTCATTTGAACAAACTTGGATCCCTATGCCCCAAGGATGCTTCCTGCCACATATAATTGAAATTGGCCCAGTGGTTCTTGAGAAGTTGTTTAAAGGAAAAGTTGACGGACGGACGGTCTCCATGGCATAAACTCACTTGGCCTTTCAGGCCAGTTGAACTAATGATATAAGTCCATCCTGTCTAAAATTGACACCTGCTTTTGGGGCCAAACTAGCACTTAACAAACCATCATCATTTCACCCCAAAAGCTTTCTACCATTGCAAATAGTTATATTAATCAAGTAGCTGTGAGGTGTTTAGTGACAGCTTTTTGAAGGCCTATCTACAATAACCATTCCAAGAGACAAGTTTGACTGTATATTAATGCATGCAGGAACCAGTGCTTACCTCATCATCAGCAAGAAGCAGCGGCCGCTCATTGCTACCATGGAAGAATGGACTCTGATACAGCTGCAGGAAGACAAATGCAGGGTTTATACCGCCACGACCCGCTTCTCGTCCTGGTGCCAGACGTGACTTCCAATCTGACGATGATCCAAACTTGAGCTTTGATGACGATGCTGATGACAGCGATTCATGAGATGATGACATTACAGAAATAGTATGACCACGAGCACGAGTCACCGGGACTACGTCGTCAGTACTATCAATAACATCTGTAGATTTGGCACTGATAGGGACAGGCTTACTTACAGAGAAACTTGTAGTTAAACCGATCGCTCTCTGACCCGCTTTCTCCTCATGAACAGTTTCTGGGATATGCTTAGCACCTAATGACATGGATGCTGCCAGTTTGCGATGAGGTGACATCAGGAGGGGTGAGTGTTGTGAGGCGGATACAGCAGTTTTCTCAGACCCTCTGCTGCCTTTCAAGATGCCTTCAGGCTCTCTTTGTGCATCTGAAGTTATGGAATCTTTGCTAAGCCTTCTCGGCAGACCGGCAGCAGGGTGGGGTTGTGACAGTTCTTCTGCCTTTGTTATCATAGACCCATCATATGAAATCTGTCTCTGCTGTTGTTCTTGCTCGTCATATTTCTCTGTTTGTGAGCGATCTGAAGCGTGGAATGACTTGCGGTCATCATCTCTCCTTTTCTCTGTCATCTTTCTCTTCTGCTTATCCATGTGACCTGTAGTGTGTTGGAGTTCAGCAAACTCATGTTGGGAGGTGTCCAGAAGCACGGCAGTCTGACCAGTATTCTCTGGACTTTCACTACTCGGGGAACCGTGACTTGAACCATCCCAACTGCCTATTAATGATGGAGAAGAATTACTTTTTCTTAAAACAGATTTAGCTTGGATTGAGTCATCTTCAGATGGCAACGTGAGCTGGTGATCTGACTGAAAGAGAAATAATAATCATCATGATTTTAGCATTTTCATGGCCGCTACAGTGATCTTAGTGATCTTCAGATGGCAACGTGAGCTGGTGATCTGACTGAAAGAGAAATAATAATCATCATGATTTTAGCATTTTCATGGCCGCTACAGTGATCTTAGTGATCTTCAGATGGCAACGTGAGCTGGTGATCTGACTGAAAGAGAAATAATAATCATCATGATTTTAGCATTTTCATGGCCGCTACAGTGATCTTAGTGAATGCCCATTTACAGGCCAAGAGGAGACTATTTTAGAATAATTGACCACAGGATATTCACAGGATATTCACAGGGATATTCCCGTCGTAAATGAAGTCTTCTCTTGGCCTGTAAATGGACATAACTTAAGCAAAATAATCTGAAATTCTTCACAAAATTTATCCATTAAAGGGCTAAACATCGTCAAAGCCATCAACATTATCTGTGAATTTGAAGAATTCCATATTATCTGTATCTGTATATAGAAAGCGTTATCAGTATTTGACTTCAGCACTGATTATCACCACCACCGCCGCTACCACCATGCCACACCACCGCCGTCACCCCCACCAGTGTTAAATTAACATCATAAAAAATGCCTTAATCCTTTGTCATTGTAGAAAAAATTGACTTGTGCTATGGTCTTGAGAAGCCTCAACAAATGGCCCTTGGAATGAATGGTCAAGCCACTTATTTGGCGAAGAATAGTTATTAATTTGACCATAAAAGCAATCTCAGAACGATGCACTTGTGTAAAACAAAGGTGTTTTTGAAACAGTACTTGTATATACAAAACTTAAACAAAGTTACGTGTTAGCCGATGTCATACTCAAAATACATCACATGTAGGCTGATGTCATAATCAAATACATCACATGTAGGCTGATGTCATAATCAAATACATCACATGTAAGCTGATGTCATAATCAAATTCATCACATGTAGGCTGATGTCATAATCAAATACATCACATGTAGGCTGATGTCATAATCAAATACATCACATGCTAGCTCGTCACACTCAAATAATCACATGTTAGCTCATCACACTCAAATAATCACATGTTAGCTCATCACACTCAAATAATCACATGTTAGCTGATGTCACGATCAAAATGATAGCTCCGCCAGGAAAATCAAACAGCCTGTCACAAAGGTGTATGAATTGTATACATTGTTGATTTTACAAAGTAATAAATATTGTGTTGAATATTTTGAAAATAATTTGACTGGGAACTGTTGCTGTCATTGGCAGCAACCGTCCTCAGCAAAATTACTTTCAGCATATTCAACAGCTAACCTGTATAGTTTCCATGAAATTCAGATTCTAGGAATTCAGGCTTCAGTTTTCTGGGAATTCAGGCTTTAATTTTCTGGGAATTCAGGCTTCAGTTTCTGGGAATTCAGGCTTCAGTTTTCTGAGAATCAAGGCTTCAGTTTTCTGGGAATTCAGGCTTCAATTTTCTGGGAATTCAGGCTTCAGTTTTCTAAGAATTCAGGCTTCAGTTTTCTGGGAATTCAGGCTTCAGTTTTCTGGGAATTCAGTCTCCAGTTTCTGGGAATTCAGGCTTCAGTTTTCTGGGAATTCAGGCTTCAATTTTCTGGGAATTCAGGCTTCCGTTTTCTGGTAATTCAGGCTTCAGTTTTCTGGGAATTCAGGCTTGTTTCAAATGGATTCCAACATGCATAAAAGGTGGGTTGACATTAGATAGAAATGGGCGGGGCATAGCTATAATTGGCTCCTTCCATTGGATGCTGTTCTGTGAGTATCACATAGACCATGCTGACTCATGGAAGCCCTGAGTATGACATAGGCCATGCCGACTCATGGAAGCCCTGAGTATGACATAGACAATGCTGACTCATGGAGGCCCTGAGTATGACATAGACCATGCTGACTCATTGAAGCTCTGAGTATCACATAGGCCATGCTGACTCATGGAAGCTTTGAGTATCACATATACCATGCTGACTCATGGAAGCTCTGAGTATCACATAGGCTATGCTGCCTCATGGAAGCTCTGAGTATCACATAGGCCATGCTGACTCATGGAAGCTCTGAGTATCACATAGGCCATGCTGACTCATGGAAGCTTTGAGTATCACATAGGCTATGCTGACTCATGGAAGCTTTGAGTATCACATAGGCCATGCTGACTCATGGAAGCTTTGAGTATCACATAGACCATGCTGACTCATGGAAGCTCTGAGTATCACATAGGCTATGCTGCCTCATGGAAGCTTTTAGTATCACATAGGCCATGCTGTCTCATGGAACCTCTGAGTATCACATAGGCTATGCTGACTCATGGAAGCTCTGAGTATCACATAGGCCATGCTGACTCATGGAAGCTCTGAGTATCACATAGGCCATGCTGACCCATGGAAGCTCTGAGCATCACATAGACCATGCTGACTCATGGAAGCTCTGAGTATCACATAGACCATGCTGACTCATGGAAGCTCTGAGTATCACACAGGCTATGCTGACCCATGGAAGCTCTGAGTATTACATAGGCCATGCTGACTCATGGAAGCTCTGAGAATCACATAGGCTATGCTGACTCATGGAAGCTCTGAGTATTACATAGGCCATGCTGACTCATGGAAGCTCTGCGTATCACATAGGCCATGCTGCCTCATGGAAGCTCTGAGTATCACATAGGCTATGCTGCCTCATGGAAGCTCTGAGTATCACATAGGGTATGCTACCTCATGGAAGCTCTGAGTATCACATAAGTTATGCTGACTCATGGAAGCTCTGAGTATCACATAGGCCATGCTGCCTCATGGAAGCTCTGAGCATCACATAGACCATGCTGACTCATGGAAGCTCTGAGTATCACATAGGCTATGCTGCCTCATGGAAGCTCTGAGTATCACATAGGGTATGCTGCCTCATGGAAGCTCTGAGTATCACATAAGTTATGCTGACTCATGGAAGCTCTGAGTATCACATAGGCCATGCTGCCTCATGGAAGCAGCACGGCACAGTAAAGCAGGAAGAACAGAACAAGTGAAAGATAAGTAACAGAACAAGAATCCTTGCCTTGGTTGCATATGCTGGCTCAGCTGACATACGGGAAATGGCATCATCATTATCTGAAATACACATCAATCAAATCCAGACTAAATGACTTCATTTCATAAACAAGAGGTCCATGGGGACTGTATCGCTCACCTGGAACATAGCCATTTCAACTAGAAAGGTCATCGCGTCTAAGTAGAATCCTAAGATTTTGGCCAGAATTGCAACAAGAACTAGGTCATCCAAGATGACTGCCAAGCAAATCGACCCATCAGGTTCTCTTGGACAACATGTGGTTCAGCTCTTGGCCGAGATGAAGTTTTCTGATTTTCACATTAATCTGCCAAGTGGTTTCGTTTCTCGGCCAGATCTAAAAATCAACCAAAATCCAAGAAGGCTGCTGGTCAAATTGGTCGATCGACTTTGTTTGAACAAATCTGGATCTCTATACCCTAAGGATATTTCATGAGTTTTGCATCGATCGTCAAAATGGTTTGGGAGACATGTTTTTTACCGTATCAACTTCCCTTGAAAAACTTTAATTGGCCTTAGTCCCTAACCATACCTCCCTAATTTCATCCCAATCCATTCAGCAGTTCTGGAGGTCGTTTGAGCGAAAACTAGGTCATCCAAGATGGCCATCGACTATTTGCCCAATCAAGTTCTCTTGAACAAACTTGGTTCAGCTCTTGCCATAGATGATATTTCATGAGTTTTGCATCGATCCCCAAAGTGGTTTCGGAGATTTTTAAAGACATTTCTAAAAATCGGCCAAAATCTAAAATGGCTGCCGGCCAAAAGGGCCGATCGGCTTCATTTTAACAAACTTGGATCTCTTTGCCCTAAGGATGCTTCCTGCCAAATATAATTTAAATCAGCCCAGTGGTTCTGGAGAAGAAGTCATTTAAAGGAAAAGTTGACAGGATGACGACAGTTGGACAGTTGCCACGGCATAAGCTTACTTGGCCTTTCAGGCCAGGTGAGCTAATAATACTGTCCCATGGTACATGTGCTATGTTCTAGCTTCACAGCTAGACAAAATCTAAAGTAAAAGAATCTTGTCACATAGGCAACAACAGCTTCTGGAGTCAAATTAGTTTCACAATATTCAACAGAATATTCCTTACATCATAAAGAAGTTATCATTTCTGAAAATTTCAATTCTCTCAGAACCAAGAGATTATTTATGAAAATTTTCCATTAGAATGACTGGCTCGGTTCTCGAGCCAGTTATTATAGTGGTAAATCTTCAAAAACAGTCTTTTGATCTGCAAATTGAGAATTATCTAGACTACAGTAAACGCTGTTTATGAGTGTTAAATGTCTAAGGGTTCCATACTGATTGAGCACGCGGAACTTGAGGAATGAATGAGAAACTAATGTTTGTACTACAATTTATTTAGCATACTATGTGCAGGGCAATGTCTGCAATACTTACTGGTTTTAGTAGTATCGACATACCACGATACTGAATTGGATGTTAACAGACTGGTGTTTGTATGACGAGTGCTGGAAGGAAAGTGTCTCTCATATAGCGTCTCATACTCCTCCTCGTCCATACTGGCACTGTCTATCTTGCCCAGACTGTCTGCATCGTAGCTCCGCTTTATAGGAGCAAACAACTGGGCAATGTCAGCCAAGGGTAAATCCTGCAAAAACACAACCAAATAACATTGTATGAGAGGAAGTATATATATTTTATCATTCCATTTTAATCCTTTCATGCCTCTACTGGCCAGCTCCACCCAGCCAGCATAGGTCATAGTTGAGTAATAGTTAATTGATGTAAGCCATCCCAAAAGCTTTTTATGAACAGTGCCCTCCCTCCCTCCCTCTCTCTCTCTCTGTCCCGCCTGCATCTATGGGCTAAAATATTGGTCGGTTTGTTCGCCTCTCTGTTAAATTTATGACATTTTTGCGGAGCCACATATGTCGCAAGTATAGTGTACAGTTGCGTCTCACAACTAGTGTAAATCTGTGTGTCAAATTTGTGACATTTCTGACAAAGCTTCCTAAGTCACAGTTATAGCAGGTCACACAAGTTTAACCCTTTCACCAACAAATCCATGAAAAAGTATTTTAGGCAGCAATGACTTCCAGTCAAATTAATTTCAAAATATTCAACAGTTTTCCTGTATGGTAGCGTTGAAAATGAGATATGTGCAATTCATCGGTGAAAGGATTAATTTTTTTTTAAATGTACAATCCATGCACATCTCACAGAGACTTACATTAGATTTGTGCTAGTGTGTGTAGTATCCTGATGCTTATTACAGAGGCCTGCTCAGGGATATACAGCTTTAGCCGGTACAACATCCACTAACATGCCTCATATATGGATGGATACGATCGGTTACTCAAGTATATGATGTTATACTCAGCTACACCACATGTAGGCTGCCATCACAATACATAGTAACATATCTTTCACCATCATGGACGTTGAAAAGTCTGTCAAATATATCATGGTCTTTGATGGACTTAGCATTTAATAAACATTTTGTTGCACATTTTGAAACAAATTTGACTAGGCGCTGTTGCTGCCATAGGCAGCAACAGGACCTAGTCAAATTAGATTTAAAATACCCAACAGCTTACCTGTAGTTACCGTGACATTGGGATTCTGGGATTTCAGGATTCAGAGTACATAAACTGACTCCAACACGCGTGGAAAAATGGTTCAGAGCTTAGCTAGAAAGGACCCCCCTGTATTGTTTGCTTAGCCACTCATACATGATTAGCCAGTCATACATGATGTTATGCGGATACCTGTGAGGCCAGGGTGTGGTCATTCTGAATCCTCATCATCCAGGCTATGTTGGCACTCGGAGTGCGTATGTGGATCTCTGCCCAGCCCGTACACCAACAGTTACAGAGACGTGAACTCACCAGGTTACGATCGCTTGTCTGACTGCGCAAATCTAGAAATAAGAAATAATAAACAGGTGGTTGATTGAATATATAATCAAGAGAGAAGTTGCCTATATAAATAGGAATACAGCACCTTACTTTAACACTTATCATAGTGAAGTATTAGTATCTGAATTTCAAAAGCAGTTGTTGAAAATCCAGAAATTACTCTGACTGAAAGACTATCAATGTATGCAATCTACTTAATTTATGTAGCAATAGAAGCATCCATTTCTCACTAAGATCCGGCCATTTCTAGCTATGCTCCACCAATTTCTAGCTATTTCCCACCAATTTCTAGCTATGCCCCACTCATTTCTAGCTATACCCCATCCATTTCTAGCTAGGCTCCGCCCATTTCCAGCTATGTCCTAACCATTTCTAGCTAAGCTATGTCCGGCCTTTATGCTCATCAGAATTGATTACAAATTTTGAAATTGTAATTCCTAAAATCTAAGTTTCAAGGTACGATAACGGTAACCTGTTGAATACCTTGAAAATAACTTTACAGTTCCTAGTAAAATTTGTTTCAAAATATTCAACAGCATGTTTATTAAATTGTATATTCATCACAGACATACAATTCGTACACCTTCGTGACAGACTTTTCAATTTTCATGACAGAGCTGTGACATTAGCTAACATGTAATATATTTACCTATTATGTGAGATACTTGAGCGACAGATCGGCTCCTTCTTAGTTTCTGTAATAAGTATCTGTTTCACATCCATGTGTTAAGGATTTACACATATTTTTCATATAAACACGGCTTTAACCCTATTCTATATTAACAATACGAAAACCATTCATAATGCAGCCATGTATTATCATTGGTTGCTAGCATTAGGGAAAGTAATTTTCTATTGTAATTGACAAATCAGAATATGGTCATCCTCACAGCATTGAATACTGAAGTCAAGTGCTAGTGACACACATCATGACGTAACCATACGGTTTGTGATGTCTCAGTACATAAAAGTTATTTTTGTCACCATATGTTGTCAGCTATGTAAATATTAAGTAAACTTAGATTAGTGCAAATTTGTCATTTTCAAATTACAAGTACCATACTATAAGTTTGGTGTAAAATGTTCAGTGTGCAAGTGGTCAGGGTGTGATTAGCCGCCCTTGAGGATCTGATGCTAATGGAAGATCTAAATTGGGGTTTCTAATTTCTAAATTGGATATGTCAAAATTTTAGTTTATATGATAAATAGAATCTGAAACTCGGTATTATCACTATTATCAAGCTCACAAACATTGAAACTAAAGTTCATGCAATGTGATCATTTTCAAGTCAGTTGATAATTAATGACATTAAATGGGACTTCATTTGGGATCCTCTATCTGTAGAACTCACTTTCTAGGAACTGCTCCATAGCCTGTGTTGAGCAGTAGCTATCAGTCAAGGATCTGCCAGTCTGCACACCGACATCATCTGTACCTAGGAAACTGCCACCAGTATGAGAATCTGGCCCGCACAAGCTGAGGTCATCACGCAAATGCTGGCCATGACCGATATTAATGTCATCTTTACTTTGTGGCCGCGGTGGATCTATCTGACTAATACTACGACTAAATGCGGCAGATTTATGTCGCCGACGCTTGCTCTCCGTAACTGTCGTATCGCTGACAGATTTAGCAGCTGTGTTTCCTGATGATGCAGTAACATTGCCTCGTATTACAGACATACATTTATCACATAGCGCCCATTGACTAGCTTTGTTTCCACCACCTGTTGTTGTTATGGTGATAAGTTTGTTTCCTAGTAACCATGACTGACTTTGGCCACCAGCTAGTAGAAACTCTGCCATTGGTGATCTGAAAATGAAACATTAATGTTAAAAAGAATAGGCAAGCACACACAGAGTTGCACAAAACATTCATCAGTTGTGACTCAGAACTAGATTAGATGTGTCTGTCTGTCGGTGTGTCTGTCTGTCGCTAGGTCTGTCAAATCTCTGACAATTTTGGAAAAGCTGCCGAAGTCGCAACTATAGTGCATTTGAACTTGCGGGTTTGTCAGAAAGTATTCATGCAGCCACTATGCTTGAGAAACAAATCATGACGGATGATGGATGGATGGATAGATGGATGGATGGAGGAATGGATACTGACATGAACTAAGTATGATATCCCCATCCCTGAGAAAGTCCTACATATGAGTATGAGCAATATGTAGTAAAGAATATATACAATTTTGAAAGCAAAAACTCCACATGCTCTGATGCAATGCAGACAGGAATGAACACTGGAAATCAGTTTCAATTTTAATTGTTCGTTGGTCAAGATTTGTAAAAATAATACAAATTTTAGCTTAGTGAATATCCATTAGCAGACCAAAAGGACATTTTTTAACCTTTACCAGTAGAACCACTAGTCTCAGTTGTCATTTCAGGGGTAACCATTCAAAATGTTTCTTCTTCACCTCCGGATTTGGATGTTTCTCAAACCCACTGAGCAAACCATTTTTGGCTGGGTTTTCATTTGAATAATAATAATAATAATAATCTTTATTTATCGAGGGTATATCATCAGTAAACTGATCTTCCTGAGGCCCTCCCAAACACAATAAACTACATACAGTTAAATAAGCAGCAAACACATACATACAAACACACTTATAAATGTACTTATACACATACGCACACACTCACACACCCACTCCTGACTCACTCACTCATGACTCACTCACTCACACATTTTATATTACATATATACATTAATATGAACACGTTTCCATTAACTCACTGGATATGTCCAGGGAAGAAATGACTTTCAAAATATAATTTTCAACAGTTATCTCCCTTGAATTCATAATACTGAGTATTCAGTTATTTAGTATATTAAACCATTTTATGACGAAGCCGACCCAGACCGATCCCTGCAGTGGTCTTGAGAAATGTGCAGAATTTACCACTAGAATGACTGACTCGGTAACCGAACCAGCCATTCCAGGAGTCAATTTTCAGAAACAGTCTTCACCCGACCTGCAAATAGAGTCACGATTTATTTTGACAAAATTTTTCATTAAAGGGTTAATGTGAATTCATATACTTCTGCATATTATGATAGAATGATGAGAGTCGGAGATTGTGTAATGCTTTGAGGTAATGCATTCCAGAGTTGAACTGCTTTATATGTGTAACTCTTTTTTCCATAGCAAGATTTAAATTTTGGAAGATGTAGATGACCAAAGGTTTTTGAACATAAATTAATGGAATGTGTATCGTCTACATATTTGAACAAGTTCTTAATATAACTTGGAGTAAGGTCATTTAAGGCTTTATAAGTCATGCTATTTGTTTTCAGGTTTATTCTCTTAGCCAATGTAGTCCAATTCAATTGTTTATACAGTTGTTCAGTTGGTTCTCTAAAAGGGGCTTCTAGTATTACACGAGCTGCTCTCTTTTGTAGCTTTTCCAGCTTGTATACTAATGTATCAGTTGAATGAGAGTAGATGAGAGAGCAGTAATCTATATGTGAAAGGATGTAAGCTTTATAGAATAGATTCCTTTGTTCAACATTCATATAATTCTTGTTCTTTTTTAACATGTATATTAAGACTTTTTTTATTTTTACAGATTTTACTTATGTGTTCTTGCCATGAGAGTGTACTATCAATGTGTAGGCCAAGGAGTTTATCCGATTTTACAGTATTTAAGTTTCCATTTTCAGTAGGTATTACAATATCTGTTGTTATGCTCTTCAATTTGTGATTAGTGCCAAGCATCATCAGTTTAGTTTTATCCTCATTAAGCAACATTTTGTTATTTAAAGCGCTAAAGTAATCTGATGAATATTCTGAAAATAATTTGATTGGAATCTGATGCGTCTGTGCCTGGAATCTGATGTGGCATTATGGTGAAATTAATCTTACAGTATTCTACAGTGTCTATATCATAAATAATTTGTTATATAATTTAAACGAAATCTAGGATTTCTTTTTTCACGAGAGAGTTGATACTTACCTCCCTAATACTTTTGATATTGCTAAATATTGGCGTTCACTCAATAAAACACTCAGATTAAAAACAGTTAGGTGCCCCTACTGGGCAGGTAGACAGAGGCAGTCAGGCGGATGCCGGCCCCACCACCGCGCATGCGCCGACTACTACTTCCTCTGACTAATTTATTGGCTGACACACATGCAACTACAAAGAGCCTGAAGACCGAGCCTCTGTGGGGTGGAGAGGCCGGGTCCGTATCTAGGGAGGTAAGTATCAACTCTCTCGTGAAAAAACAAATCCTAGATTTCGTTTATTTCACATCAAGAGTATACTTACCTCCCTAATACTTTTGATATTGCCAGAATTCGAAAGTGAATCTGGCGGGAGGGAGGCGAGGTCAAAAGACCAGCTCTTCCCTATACGCTTTCACGCGTTTACGGCACTTAAAAACGTCTGAAAATTGTGTGAGAACACAGTCAGGATTTGACAAACCATCGGATAACACAACCGATGCATGAGAGATGACCGAATGTCATATGCGCTCCCCCCCCCCCTCCTGGGAGGAAGACTAGATGACCTCAATGTCCTATACGCTCTCTACGTACTAGTGCCACGTACTACAGGACAGAGACGAAAGTACTCCATTTTCGTATACTCTCTATGAACCACAATCCACACAAACCATCACCATATTAATAATAACGGGTAACGTGACAATACATTTAACAATGAACAACACATAAACAAGACTGACCTTGTTGAACTTGGAAGCTGTCATCACGTTCCCAGTAGAGAAGCCTGATGCAGTCCCGACAAGTGGTTGTTACCATTACTTAAATGTGATGTATATAAGCAACGAGGAAACGCTCCTCATAAAACATACAGGCGATTATTGTTTCAAAATCGACAAGGCGAGAGGATTTGAGGTGTCACGGAGGTAATGGTCTGTAAAACTTGACTCACAGTGCCACTGAGCCACGGACTAAACGAAATCTAGGATTTCTTTTTTCACGAGAGAGTTGATACTTACCTCCCTAATACTTTTGATATTGCTAAATATTGGCTTTCACTCAATAAACACTCAGATTTAAAACAGTTAGGTGCCCCTACTGGGCAGGGAGTCAGAGCGTAGTCTGGCGGATGCCAGCCCCACCACCGCGCATGCGCAGACTAGCACTTCCTCTGACTAGATTATTGGCTGACACACATGCAACTATTAAGAGCCTGAAGACCGAGCCTCTGTGGGGTGGAGAGGCCGGGTCCGTATCTAGGGAGGTAAGTATCAACTCTCTCGTGAAAAAAGAAATCCTAGATTTCGTTTATTTCACTTCAAGAGTATACTTACCTCCCTAATACTTTTGATATTGCCAGAATTCGAAAGTGAATCTGGCGGGAGGGAGGCGAGGTCAAAAGACCAGCTCATCCCAATACGCTTTTCTGCGTTTAAGGCACTTAAACTTCTGAAACTGTAAGAAAAAACAGTCAGGATTTGACTAACCATCGGATAACACGACCGATGTATGAGAGATGACCGAATGTCATATGCGCTCCCCCCCCTCCTTCCTGGGAGGAAGAGTCGACTGACCTCAATGTCCTATACGCTCTCTACGTACAAGTGCCATGTACTACAGGACAGAGACGAAAAAGCTCCATTTTCGTAACTCTCAACAATGAACCACACAAATACACAAACCATCACCATATTAATAACGGGTAATCGTGACAATACAATCAACAACGGACAACACATGAACAAGACTGACCTTGTTGAAATGGCTGCTGACATCATCTTCCCATCGGTAAAGACTGATGCAGGCCCAAAAAAGTGGGTGTTTCCATAAATTAATTGTGATATATATAAGTAATGAGGAAATCACCTCAAAAAATATAAACCGATTTATTTTTTCAAAACCGACAAGGCGAGAGGATTAGAGGTGTCACGGAGATAATGGTCTGTAAAACTTGACTCACAGTGCCACTGAGCCACCGACATAATATCATCCACAGGGACCCCATTAAATAGGGCCGTGGATGTCACTACGCCGCGGACACTGTGAGCCTTGGCCACGTCAACCTGCTTCCCGGTGGCGGATTTATGGCAAAACTGAATGCATTCCACAATCCACCTGGAAATGGTGTCCTTAGAAGCCCTCCCATGGGGTTCAATATATGACAACCATAACGCTGACTGGTCGGTGCGCCATGCCGCCGTACGTTGTTTGTACCGGCGCAGCGCCCGGACGGGACACCATGCTTTAGAATTAGGATCATATCTAGTTAAAGCAGGCAAAATAATAGGTTGACCTGGATATTTCAACGACTGATTTTTAGCCAAGAAATTAATCCTAGGTAGCAGCTTAAGGCCTTCCCCTGAAACCACAAAACGGTCATCCTCGGCTGATAAGGCATGAATCTCACTCCTACGCCTAGCCGAGGCCGCAGCAATTAAAAACACAGTCTTCAGTGTTAATAGTTTCATAGAAATGGAACTAAGTGGTTCAAAAGGCTTATCACCTAGTACTTGAAGCACTAGCGATAAACTCCAAGACGGAATCACAGGAGGATTCCTTGGTCTTAGATTGCCCATGCCTTTAATTAATACATTCAATGTATTTACTTCATCACTTCCCCTCTTAGCCAAGCAAGGAATAACAGACATTAATGCTGACTTATAACCAGCAATAGAGTTAGGCTTGAGGCTATAGGCATCATAGAGGTGACAGAGGAAATCAGCTACTACTTGAATAGATGAATCCATTGGATCAATACATCTTTTTGAGCACCATTCTGCAAATCTGTTGATTTTATAATTATATGCTCTGGAGGTTGACCCCCTCCTGGCTTTGGCCATAAACATGGCTGCTTGCTCAGAAAAGCCCTCCTTAATTCTAGATTCCTTGACAACATCCATGCAGTCAATCTGAACATTGACGGATTGTTGTGAAGGGCCTTGCCCTGGAAGATAATATCGTCCATCAGAGGCAGAGGAACCGGATTGCAGACCAGAAGGTCCAGCAGATCCGTATACCATGATCGGCTTGGCCAATCCGGGGCGATCAGAAGCACTTGGCATTCCTCTTGTCTGATTTTCTGAAGAATTTTTGGAATCAGGATTGCTGGAGGGAATGCGTATGCATACATTCTCCCCCAGCTGATAGCTAACGCATCTGTTGCGAAAGCGCTTGGATCCGGAATCGGAGAGACGTACGTCGTCATCTTCGCATTCTTCTTCGTTGCGAACAAATCGATGTTGGGTTTCCCCCAATGGTCGAACAGACGATCCGCCACACATTGATTTAGTTGCCATTCCGTGGGTAAAACACTCATCCTTCGGCTCAATGAGTCTGCTAGCAGGTTTAACCTTCCCGGAATATGAACTGCTTTCAAGGTAATCTGGTGATCCAGACACCAACAAAGCAGTTTCCATGTCATCATACAGAGACTGGGCAACTTCGTTCCGCCCTGGCGGTTTATGTAAGTCACAACTGTTGAGTTGTCTGAACGAATAAGAACAATCTTGCCCTGAACTTTCTGTAAGAAATGTTCCAGGCCCAGGACTACTGCTCTTAGCTCCAGTAGATTTATATGTTCCTGTGACTGTTCCAGATTCCAAAGCCCTGATATCGTGGATTCTTCCAGGCAAGCTCCCCAGCCCTCCATCGATGCATCTGTATACACAGTCACCTGAGGGTGGGGAGGGGTTAGCAAAACCCCCGGTAAGAGATTCTCTGTATTCAACCACCATTGCAGGTGGTGAATCAGAGGCGCCAACACTGACACATTCGAGTCCAGCGAACCTGTACTCTGGGTCCATTGTGTCATGAGAAACAACTGGATCGGCCGCCTGCGTAAGGCGGCCTGAGGAATGACTGGTTCCCTAACGAAACCATCAACCCCAGCATTCTCAAGTAAACCCGTGCCAGGACATGACGACTGTCGCACACTGACTGAATCAACGAGATGAGTATTTGAACTCTCTCCTGAGTAGGATAAACATATCCTGTCTCCAGATCGAAGAACATCCCCAGGTAAACAAACTTCTGGGATGGAGTCAGCTCTGATTTTGGGAAATTGATCATCCAGCCCAAGTCTGTGAGAATTTTCAAAACAATCTCCAGATTGGCGGACAAACTTTCCCGGGTGTGCGCTTTCAACAGCCAGTCGTCTATGTACGTGTGGACTGCTATGCTTCTCCTGCGGAGGTATGCTGTGATCGCAAGAACCACACGGGTGAAAACCCGAGGAGCCGTGGAAATTCCGAAGGGCAACACCCTGAATTCCCACTGTCTGCCCTGGAATGCAAATCTCAGGAAGCGACAGAAACTCCTGTGGATGGGGATGTGGAAATAAGCGTCCTTCAAATCTATCGACGCCGTCCACATCCCCCTCTCCAACCCCGCCAACACCGAGCGCACCGTTTCCATCTTGAAACTGGGCGTCTCGATGAACTTGTTCAATGGCTTGAGGTTGAGAATCGGTCTCCACCCACCGGTGCGTTTTGTTACCAAGAACAGGGTTGAATAGAAGCCCGGACACCTTTGTGCCGGCTGAATAGCTCCTTTTTGTACGAGGGAATTTATCTCCTCCTCGATACACAACCTTTGATCTGGATCTCTCGGAATGGGAGTCCAGACTGGCACCAGAGACAGTCGCGACGGCGGGCCTGTCATCCACTCTGGATGATACCCCACGGAAAGCCATCGCAAGACTAAACGGTCCTGAGTTAACCGTTCCCACTCTTGCATGTGGTCGGCTAGCCGGCCTCCCACCGGTCCACCTAGGGACCGCGGTGGACACAAGGCATGCAAGAGCGGCACTGTCTCCGTCGCCATACACACCGGCGTGGTCCTTACCGCGGTAAGCGCCCTGTCAGGAACGATAACCACGCCCAGATCCTCGCGCGACCCGCCCCGCCCCGCGCGCACCTCGGTGCATGGGCGGCTGCCTGGCTGACGGCGGCTGAGGAGCCTGCGCCCCCCTCACTGCTGGCCGAATCGCACGCGGCCGAGGCCGGCGCTGCGACGGCGGCTGGCCTCTGACTTGGCCAGCACCACCTCGAGCCTGCAGGGGACGATACGCAGGGGCCGCGGCGCGAACGTTAGCACGACGCAGTACCTCAAACTGTTCGCGCAGCGCCCTCTGGTTATTCACCAGGGTGACCGTCTCCTGGAGGTGGCGACATCCCTCACCTCCAAAAAGACCAGGACCCGTCATAGGCGTACGGAGTAGCCTATTATACAGGTCCTGAGACGGGCACAGATTGTCCAGGGCAAATGTGCGTCTTGCCCTGACACTCCTGGTCACTGCCCGCGTCATACAGTCCAGCGCCAGGTTAATACCATCCTGGATGGTTCGCTGGACCGCGAGCGGGCCTGGCTGGCGCGATGCGGATGCCGTTACTACCCCCTGTAACAGCTGGGAGACGTGGGACAGAGCGGCAATCGAAGCCCTCCCACTCTCCTCCGCATCACGCAACGCGGTATTCGCCGAACGCAACGCGTTCGCGCACAAGACCCCCGCGTCAGAACGGGATCCTGGCCGCGTATCCTCACCCAAAGCCGCGCGGTCATCCACGCTGGGCTTGGGTACCACACCGTACCGCTGGTAGTCCAGGGGCACGATGCGACAACGCCTGGCCACCTCGCGAGGGGCCTTCGCGAGACGTCCACTCGTGTTAATGGACGCCTCCGCCGCCTTGAACATGTCAACGACATGCTCCGCCAGCGGCAGAGAAGGCATAGCGTTAGCAGTTGGTTTCCCAGCTAACCACGGCGTGTGAACACGGTGGCTAGCCGACTGCTCCACGGGCAGATCAGGCCTAACGCTCACCAACCACTGGCAAGCGTCATACCAATCCTCCTCCGTGGCTAACTGCGAGCGCTCTACAAGACGGGGTCCTTCGTCTTCCTCCTGAGCGCAAGCAGTAGAGCTTGACGGCGGGTACGCTGATACACCTGGCAAGCCAGGGAAAACATGCGGGCCTGACAGCACCGGCATGAGAATATCACTGGTTTGACCAGGAGCAGGCACCGCGGTAGAGCGCGGGGTATATATAGCCCTACCACGGGCCCGGCCAGCACCAGCTACACTCTCGGCAAGCCGAGGTATGCGGTACCGCTGGCCATCAGCAGCGCCCTGGGCCACCACCTGAACCGCGGACCTTACTCCAGGGTGAGTAATACCGTGGAAAAAAGCGCCTGTATTCCCCGCGAGGGGTGCACAAACGTCTTCATCCATGTCCACGTCGTCAGACGGCGACCCTAGCAGGTAATCCTCATCACCCTGGTCAGAAAGATTAGACCCCGGGTCAGCAAAGAGAGCTAACCCGGGCTGACCAGGAACGGTGCCATAGGAGGTACTGGCCACCGCGGCGTGCGGATACCCCTGGACTGATAAGCAGCCAGCGGGTTCCAGCGACAACCGTCCACGGTCCCCTATCGGCGCGGCAATAAGCCTGCTGCCAGGGCCGTGGAACGCCCCCTCTAATGGGGCCACCTCTGAATCGTCGGACAACGGAAGCGGACTAAGGAAATCGATCCAGAGGCGGGGATTACCTGCTCCGAAGCCGATGATGAGGACAATAAAGGATCTGGTCCAGGAAGCATGCCACGAAGCAACCCTGGAACCAAATCTTTTATTGTCCTCTTCATCTCTCCCAACATCTCGGTCCGGAAGGTCTCCATATCCACCGCGGACGAGACCTTCCCCTTACCCTTCTTACTTACAACCTCTCTTTTCCGCTTCTTCTTCTTCTCCTCCACTACCACCTTGTCCGTCGCCTGTAAGCAGCACAAGAATTCGGACATTAACTCGCCCCCCCAGTGCTTACATATGTCACAATTAATCAATGGACCACAAGGGCTACATCGATAACACAGATGCGGCCAGAACTTCACATGCATAAAACGTCCACAGGACGCGCAACCCGGTCCCTGAAACAGGGCAAAGGACAAGGAGTATGAGCAACTAGTTAAGCTTAGAAACTCAATCCAACTCAAGGAGAAGGAAAACGATCATAAAGATCAATATACATCAAAAACCAGCCTAGCGCTTGAATTGCTAATAAATACATAGCCAGCTGATTATGACGTCATTAATCCCGTGACAGGAAAAATTCGATCCCAACAAAACATCCAAGTGCAAAGACGAATTGTATGCTGAATGGATAAGTTGACTACACAACCATCAGATACATATAGATAACTCTTTTCTGGCAAAAATGTTAATTATCTCCCTTTGATTGTTTACAATAATTAACATCACCACATTATCAATAACTAGATACCTGACACTTTGTATAGACAAACCATCCAACGTGACGAACCGGAAACTCCACCATCTGCACGCCTCTTAACTCTCTCCACCTCATGGGGAAGGAATTGGAACAAGAGGGCAAAGTGAGAAGACCTTTATACCAGGCCTCCAACTCACTGGACATAATTTTTCATTTGGTTAGATAACCTAACAGTGTTAGTAGGAAATGGAACCATGGTGGAGAGAATACTAATTCTCTGGTACTGTGACGTCACCACCTAGCGTCATACAGACCTGTGGACATAAACAGAAAGAGAAATTAGTCCTAGGTAGCACCGAGTTGATATAACCCAACCAACCAAGGCGCTTATCACGGTAAACGCGAGTCCCGGAAACACAATACACCGGGAAGAAAACTCGCTAATTTTACTAGAAGTCACCTGATTTAAAGGTCCTCCGTCCTCCTGTGGCGACGTATTCCTATCCGCCATCCAAAAAAGTGACTAACACTCCAAACAAACACCACTTAAACAGTTTAAGAGAGCGAAAAAGCTATTGAACAAAAAAAACATGTGTGATCTCTTTGCCAATAATCTAGCAAAGAGGAAGTGCTAGTCTGCGCATGCGCGGTGGTGGGGCTGGCATCCGCCAGACTACGCTCTGACTCCCTGCCCAGTAGGGGCACCTAACTGTTTTAAATCTGAGTGTTTATTGAGTGAAAGCCAATATTTAGCAATATCAAAAGTATTAGGGAGGTAAGTATACTCTTGAAGTGAAAATAATGTCATCCACAGGGACCCCACTAAACAGGGCAGTGGATGCCACGACACCGCGGACACTGTGAGCCTTGGCCACATCAACCTGTCTCCCGGTGGCGGATTTGTGACAAAACTGAATACATTCTACAATCCACCTGGAAATGGTGTCCTTAGACGCCCTGCCATGGGGTTCAATATATGACAACCATAACGCTGACTGGTCGGTACGCCACTCCGAAGTACGCTGTTTGTACCGGAGCAGCGCCTGTACGGGGCACCATACTTTAGAATTAGGATCATATCTAGTTAAAGATGGCAAAAAAATAGGTTGACCTGGATATTTCAAAGACTGATTCTTAGCCAAGAAATTAATCCTAGGTAGAAGCTTAAGGCCTTCCCCTGTAACCACAAAACGGTCATCCTCGGCCGATAAGGCGTGAATCTCACTCCTACTCCTTGCCGAGGCCGCAGCAATTAAAAACACAGTTTTAAGAGTCAACAATTTCATAGAAATGGAAATAAGTGGTTCAAAAGGCTTATCTCCTAGTACCTGAAGCACCAGAGATAAACTCCAAACTGGAATCAGTGGTGGATTCCTTGGTCTTAGATTGCCCATGCCTTTAATTAATACATTTAATGTACTTACTTCATCACTCCCCCTGTTAGCCAAGCAAGGAATAACAGTCATTAAAGCTGACTTATAACCAGCAATAGAGTTAGGCTTGAGGCTATAGGCATCATATAGGTGACAGAGGAAATCAGCTACTACCTGAATAGATGAATCCATTGGATCAATACATCTTTTTGAGCACCACTCTGCAAATCTGTTGATTTTATAGTTATATGCTCTGGAGGTTGACCCCCTCCTGGCTTTGGCCATAAACATGGCCGCTTGCTCAGAAAAGCCCTCCTTAATTCTAGATTCCTTGACAACATCCACGCAGTCAATCAGAACATTGACGGATTGTCGTGAAGGGCCTTGCCCTGGAAGATAAGGTCGTCCATCAGAGGCAGAGGAACCGGACTGCAGACCAGAAGGTCCAGCAGATCCGTATACCACGATCGGCTTGGCCAATCCGGGGCGATCAGAAGCACTTGACACTCCTGCTGCCTGATTTTCTGAAGCACCTTTGGAATCAGGATTGCTGGAGGGAATGCGTATGCATACATTCCCGCCCAGCTGATAGCTAACGCATCTGTTGCGAAAGCGCTTGGGTCTGGAATCGGAGAGACGTACGTCGTCATCTTCGCATTCTTCTTCGTTGCGAACAAATCGATGTTGGGCTTCCCCCAATGGTCGAACAGACGATCCGCCACACATTGATTTAGTTGCCATTCCGTGGGTAAAATACTCATCCTTCGGCTCAATGAGTCTGCTAGCAGATTTAGCCTTCCCGGAATATGAACTGCTCTCAAGGTAATCCTGTGATCCAGGCACCAACAAAGCAGTTTCCAAGTCATCATACAGAGACTGGGCGACTTCGTTCCGCCCTGGCGGTTTATGTAAGTCACTACTGTTGAGTTGTCTGAACGAATAAGAACAATCTTGCCCTGAACTTTCTGTAAGAAATGTTCCAGGCCCAGGACTACTGCTCTTAGCTCCAGTAGATTGATATGTTCCTTTGACTGATCCAGATCCCAAAGCCCTGATATTGTGGACTCTCCAGACAAGCTCCCCACCCCTCCATCGATGCATCTGTATACACAGTCACCTGAGGGTGGGGAGGGGTTAGCAAAACCCCCAGCAAGAGATTCTCTATATTCAACCACCATTGCAGGTGGTGAATTAGAGGCGCCAACACTGACATGTTCGAGTCCAGCGAACCTGAACTCTGGGTCCACTGTGTCATGAGAAACAACTGGGTCGGGCGCCTGCGTAAGGCCGCCTGCGGAATGACTGGTTCCAATGAAACCATCAAACCCAGCATTCTCAAGTAAACCCGTGCCAGGACATGACGACTGTCGCACACCGACTGTATTAAGGAGATGAGTCTCTGAACCCTCTCCTGAGTAGGATAAACATATCCCGTCTCCAGATCGAAGAACATGCCCAGGTAAACAAACTTCTGGGATGGAGTCAGCTCTGATTTTTGGAAATTGATTATCCAGCCCAAGTCCGTGAGAGTTTTCAAAACAATCTCCAGATTGGCCGATAACGTTTCCTGGGTGTGTGCTTTTAACAGCCAGTCGTCTATGTACGTGTGGACTGCTATGCTTCTCCTGCGGAGGTATGCCGTGATCGCGAGAACCACATGGGTGAAGACCCGAGGAGCCGTGGAAATTCCGGAGGGTAATACCCTGAATTCCCACTGTCTGCCCTGGAATGCAAATCTCAGGAAGCGACGAAACTCCTCTCTATGGGAATGTGGAAATAAGCATCCTTCAAATCTATTGAAGCTGTCCACATTCCCTGCTCTAACCCCGCCAACACCGAGCGCACAGTCTCCATCTTGAAACTGGGCGTCTCTATGAACTTGTTCAATGGCTTGAGGTTGAGAATCGGCCTCCACCCTACGGTGTTTTTTGTTACTAAGAACACGGTTGAATAGAAGCCCGGGCACCTCTGCGCCGGCTGAATAGCTCCTTTTTGTAGGAGGGAATTTATCTCCTCCTCGATACACAACCTTTGATCTGGATCTCTCGGAATCGGAGTCCAGATCGGCACGAGAGACAGTCGCGATGGCGGGCCTGTCATCCAATCGGGATGATAGCCGACAGAAAGCCATCGCAAGACTAAACGGTCCTGAGTCAACCGCTTCCACTCTGGCAAGTGGTCGGCCAATCGGCCGCCCACCGGTCCACCTAGGGAGAGAGGTGGACATAAGGAGTGCGAGAGTGGCACTGTCTTCTCGGCCAGAAACACTGGAGTGGTTCCCACCGTGGTAACCGGCCCATCAGGCCCGATTACTGCGACCAGATACCCGCGCGCCACGCCCAGCACCGCGCGCACCTCGGTGCGCAGGTGGCTGCCTGACTGGCTGCGCCTGGGGAGCCTGCGCCCCCCTCGCTGCGGGCCGAATCGCACGCGGCCTAGGCCGTCGCTGCGATGGTGGCTGGCCTCTGACCTGGCCACCACCACCTCGAGCCTGCAGGGGACGATACGCAGGGGGTGCTGCGCGAACGCTCGCACGACGGAGCACTTCAAATTGCTCGCGCAGCGCCCTCTGGTTGTTGACCAGAGTCACCATCTCCTGGAGGTGCTTGCATCCCTCACCTCCAAACAGACCAGGACCTGTCATAGGCGTACGCAGTAGCCTATTGTACAGGTCCTGGGACGGGCACAGATTGTCCAAGGCAAACGTGCGCCTCGCCCGGACACTCCTGGTCACCGCCCGCGTCAAGCAGTCCAGAGCCAGGTTGATACCATCCTGGATGGCTCTCTGGACTGTGACCGGGCTTGGTTGGCGCGATGCGGATGCCGTTACCACCCCCTGTAACAGCTGGGAGACGTGGGACAGAGCAGCAATCGACGCTCTCCCACTCCTCCGCATCACGCAGCGCGGCATTTGCCGAACGCAACGCGTTCAAGCACAGGACACCCGTGTCAGAATGGGAGCCTGGCCGCGCATCTTCGCCCAAAGCCGCGCGGTCATCGACGCTTGGCTTGGGCACCACACCGTACCGTTGGTAGTCCAGGGGCACGATGCGGCAACACCTGGCCACCTCGCGAGGGGCCTTCGCAAGATGCCCATTCGCCTTAATGGACGTCTCCGCCGCCTCGAACATGTCCACGACATGCTCAGCCAGCGGCAGAGATGGCATAGCGTTTGCAGTCGGCTTACCAGCTAACCACAGCCTGTGATCTCGCTGGCTAGCCGACTGCTCCACGGGCAGGTCTGGCCGAACACTCACCAGCCACCGGCAAGCGTCCGACCAATCCTCCTCCGTGGCTAGCTGCGAGCGCTCTACAAGACGGGGGCCTTCGTCTTCCTCCTGAGCGCACGCAGCAGAGCTCGACGGCGGGTATGCTGATACCGCTGGCAAGCCAGGGAAAACATGCGGCCCCGAAAGACCAGGCATGCTAAGCTCACTGGCTTGACCAAGAGCAGGCGCCGTGGTAGAGCGCGGGGCAGACACCGCCCCACCACGGCCCAGATCAGCACCAGCGACACTCTCGGCAAGCCGAGGTATGCGGTAACGCTGGCCTTCAGCACCGCCCAGGGTCACCTTCTGGACCGTGAATTCTACTCCTGCGTGAGTAGAACCATGGACCATGTCGCCTGCATCCCCGCGAGGGGTGCACAGACGTCGTAGTCCATGGTCACGTCTCCAGACGGCGACCCTAGCAGGAAATCCCCTTCCTCCTGGCCAGAAAGGTTAGACTCCGGGTCAGCAAAGAGAGCTAACCCGGACTGGCCAGGGAAGGTGCCATAGGAGGCATTGGCACCCGCGGCGTGCGGATACCCAGGGTCTGATGAGCAGACCGCAGGTTCCTGCAACAACCGATGTCCACGGCCCCTCGGCGCGGCACCAAGCCTGCTGCCAGGGTCGTGGAACGCCCCCATCAACGGCGCCACCTCTGAATCGTTCTCAAACAACGGAATCGACCTACGGAAATTAGATTCAGAGGCGGGGATAACCTGCTCTGAAGCAGATGCTGAGGACAACAAAGGAGCTGGCCCAAGAAGCATGCTGCGAAGCAACTCTGGGACCAAATCCTTTATTGTCCTCTGCATCTCTCCCAACATTTCGGACTGGAAGGCCTCCATGTCCACCGCGGACGAGGCCTTCCTCTTACCCTTCTTCGAAACACTCTCTTTCTTCGCCTTCCTCTCCTCCTCCACGCCCTTCTCCTTTGCCTGCAACGACAAAAAGTCAGACATCAGTTCGCCCCCCCATAGCTTACATACGTCGCACTTAAGCAGCGGTCCACAGGGACTGCAGCTGAAGCACAAATGGGGAACAAACCGATCCTTCAGAAACCGGCCACAGGACGGACAACCAGGTCTCTGAAACAGGACACAGGACGAGGACAATGAGCAAGTTAGTCAAGGTTAGAAAAAAACTCAAAACCAACTAAAGAGAGGGAAAAGATCATAAAGATCAGTAACCATAAGAAACCAGCGTTGGACAAAACTTTAAATGTAAATAAAGAGCAAGGCTGATTATGACGTCATCAATCCCATGACAGAAATTAAATCGGTCCGCAACAAGCATCTAAGTGCAAGAACAAATTGTATTCCTAACATAACGTCCTCACTTGGATATTCAGACTACACACCATCAGATACACAATGATAACAATGGTAAATACAGTCATTATTTTTTCAAATAATTCATATCACCTCATATCATTAATTAGATACCTGACACCTGGTATAGACAAACCATCCAACGTGATGCACTGGAGCACTCCACCAAGACTACGCCTCTTAACTCTCTCCACCTAAGGGGAAGGAATTGGATCAAGAGGGCAAAGTGAGAAGACCTTTATATCAAGCCTCCAACTCACTGAGCATAGATTTTTTGGTTAGATAACCTAACAGTATTAGTAGGAAATGGAACTGTGGTGGAGAGAAACAAACCCTCCTGTGCTGAGATGTCCACTAATAATGCAAATCCATACCTGTGGACATAAACACAAAGAGAGATTAGACTTATATAGCACCGAGTTGAAAAAACCAACTCAAACCGGCGCTCATCACGGTAAGCGTGAGTCCCGGAAACACATTACACCGGGGAAAAACTCGCTAGAATATAGTTGAAATCACCTGATAAAGAGATCCAGCTCCCTCCTCCGGAGAAGTCGCCCTTTCTGACATCTTTCTCTTTCTTTCCAGGTATATTCAGACTATTTTACACACGTAAACGAGTGAAAACTTTTTAACAAGCACAAACGCATGTGAACTCTCTGCCAATAAATTAGCAAAGAGGAAGTAGTAGTCGGCGCATGCGCGGTGGTGGGGCCGGCATCCGCCTGACTGCCTCTGTCTACCTGCCCAGTAGGGGCACCTAACTGTTTTTAATCTGAGTGTTTTATTGAGTGAACGCCAATATTTAGCAATATCAAAAGTATTAGGGAGGTAAGTATACTCTTGATGTGAAAATGATGTGTAAATATGAGAGTAAAGCACACGCACCTTTTTGGTATATTTGCATAGTTTCCAAATGTATATCGTGACATCATATCAGTGCATGTCTCTGTGAGCTCAATGTGGAACTGTGTGATTTTCTCATCCACAACAGGACCAAGATGCTTGGACGAGGCAGGACCAGACATCATGCGACGCCTACACACAAGGAAATATCATATCAATCAGGTTAACTCTTTTACTGTGAGACTAAGTGGACATTTCCAGTTTTAGCCCAGCCCATTTCTAGCTAAGCTCCATCCACACTTCGCCTGTTGGGATCGATCAATCACCTCCCTGACTATCAATTTCCAGAAAAATATACAGGTAAGCTGTTGAATATTTTGAAACTAATGTGATTCAGTCAAATTAGTTTCACAATATCCGACAGAATGATTAGTAATATTAAAAACATACAATTCATACGTGTTGGACCATTAAGCACTTAAGACAGACTAAATCAAGTCATTCATAATGTAATTGATTATGACATCATCCTACGCGTCCCGTAGTTGTTTATGACATCATATGATGGATGAATAAACTTGAAAGATCCATTGAAAGCTGTACCTGATGCTAGCATGGTATCTCACTAGAAGAGTGTACTGATGATGATGACACCTGCTGATGGTGGAACAGCTGTCAGCATTATCATGCACAGGATGAACATCAGGTGGCGGATTCAACCTTTCATAGTAATCAGAAAATCGAAACAAGGATGGAATGTGCGATGAATAAGTAACTGCCAATGTACATCTGCCTAGAAATCTAATCTCGTGAGTTGTTAACCAAATTAAGTAAAGTTGGATATATAGATATGTAGATTTTCTCTTTTTCATAATGTGGTCAAATATCAGGGCAAGAGAATTTAATTGTGTAAAAGATTGCTTGACCAAAAATACTTATACACAGACTAATGGAATAACTAATAGCAAAATGGAATACATACAATTGCATAAGGCTTTTTTCTCTAGATTGCTTCCAAATTCCTTCTTCCATTGCCATCTAACAATCAAATATATCAAGGATTCTAATTACTGAAACATAGCCTCTGAGTGTGTTGTTACCTGCGCAGAGCAGTTTCGTTGAAACTAGAAGTACGTGCTCGATCGCTCGAGTCCTGATTGAGGAGCTGCATACTGGCGTTTTCATCAAATTGCTGAAGGACATTGTGCCGGAGACCCTGATAGATAAACATAACAGTGGATGATATTGTGATGGAGACCCTGATAGATAAACATAACAGTGGACGATATTGTGCCGGAGACCCTGATAGATAAACATAACAGTGGATGATATTGTGCCGGAGACCCTGATAGATAAACATAACAGTGGATGATATTGTGATGGAGACCCTGATAGATAAACATAACAGTGGATGATATTGTGATGGAGACCCTGATAGATAAACATAATAGTGGATGATATTGTGATGGAGACCCTGATAGATAAACATAACAGTGGATGATATTGTGATGGAGACCCTGATAGATAAACATAACAGTGGATGATATTGTGATGGAGACCCTGATAGATAAACATAACAGTGGAGGATATTGTGCCGGAGACCCTGATAGATAAACATAACAGTGGATGATATTGTGATGGAGACTCTGATAGATAAACATAACAGTGGATGATATTGTGATGGAGACCCTGATGAATAAACATAACAGTGGAGGATATTGTGCCGGAGACCCCGATAGATAAACATAACAGTGGATGATATTGTGATGGAGACTCTGATAGATAAACATAACAGTGGATGATATTGTGATGGAGACCCTGATAGATAAACATAACAGTGGATGATATTGTGATGGAGACCCTGATGAATAAACATAACAGTGGAGGATATTGTGACGGAGACCCCGATAGATAAACATAACAGTGGATGATATTGTGATGGAGACTCTGATAGATAAACATAACAGTGGATGATATTGTGATGGAGACCCTGATAGATAAACATAACAGTGGATGATATTGTGACGGAGACCCTGATAAATAAACATAACAGTGGATGATATTGTGATGGAGACCCCGATAGATAAACATAACAGTGGAGGATATTGTGATGGAGACCCTGATAGATAAACATAACAGTGGAGGATATTGTGCCGGAGACCCTGCTAGATAAACATAACAGCGGAGGATATTGTGATGGAGACCCTGATAGATAAACATAACAGTGGAGGATATTGTGATGGAGACCCTGATAGATAAACATAACAGTGGAGGATATTGTGCCAGAGACCCTGATAGATAAACAACAGTGGAGGATATTGTGCCGGAGACCCTGATAGATAAACATAACAGTGGATGATATTGTGATGGAGACCCTGATAGATAAACATAACAGTGGAGGATATTGTGATGGAGACCCTGATAGATAAACATAACAGTGGAGGATATTGTGCCAGAGACCCTGATAGATAAACATAACAGTGGAGGATATTGTGCCGGAGACCCTGATAGATAAACATAACAGCGGAGGATATTGTGCCGGAGACCCTGATAGATAAACATAACAGTGGATGATATAGTGATGGAGACTCTGATAGATAAACATAACAGTGGAGGATATTGTGATGGAGACCCTGATAGATAAACATAACAGTGGAGGATATTGTGACGGAGACCCTGATAGATAAACATAACAGGAGAGGATATTGTGCCAGAGACCCTGATAGATAAACATAACAGTGGATGATATTGTGATGGAGACTCTGATAGATAAACATAACAGTGGATGATATTGTGATGGAGACCCTGATAGATAAACATAACAGTGGAGGCTATTGTGATGGAGACCCTGATAGATAAACATAACAGTGGAGGATATTGTGATGGAGACCCTGATAGATAAACATAACAGTGGAGGATATTGTGACGGAGACCCTGATAGATAAACATAACAGTGGATGATATTGTGACAGAGACCCTGATAGATAAACATAACAGCGGAGGATATTGTGATGGAGACCCTGATAGATAAACATAACAGTGGAGGATATTGTGATGGAGACCCTGATAGATAAACATAACAGCGGAGGATATTGTGATGGAGACCCTGATAGATAAACATAACAGTGGAGGATATTGTGACGGAGACCCTGATAGATAAACATAACAGCGGAGGATATTGTGACAGAGACCCTGATAAATAAACATAACAGTGGATGATATTGTGATGGAGACTCTGATAGATAAACATAACAGTGGATGATATTGTGATGGAGACCCTGCTAGATAAACATAACAGCGGAGGATATTGTGATGGAGACCCTGATAGATAAACATAACAGTGGAGGATATTGTGATGGAGACCCTGATAGATAAACATAACAGTGGAGGATATTGTGATGGAGACCCTGCTAGATAAACATAATAGTGGAGGATATTGTGATGGAGACCCTGATAAATAAACATAACAGTGGAGGATATTGTGATGGAGACCCTGCTAGATAAACATAACAGCGGAGGATATTGTGATGGAGACCCTGATAGATAAACAACAGTGGAGGATATTGTGCCGGAGACCCTGATAGATAAACATAACAGTTGAGGATATTGTGATGGAGACCCTGATAGATAAACATAACAGTTGAGGATATTGTGATTGAGACCGTGATAGATAAACATAACAGTGGAGGATATTGTGATGGAGACCCTGATAGATAAACATAACAGTTGAGGATATTGTGCCGGAGACCCTGATAGATAAACATAACAGTGGATGATATTGTGATGGAGACCCTGATAAATAAACATAAAAGTGGATGATATTGTGATGGAGACCCTGATAGATAAACATAACAGCGGAGGATATTGTGACGGAGACCCTGATAGATAAACATAACAGCGGAGGATATTGTGATGGAGACCCTGATAGATAAACATAACAGTGGATGATATTGTGATGGAGACCCTGATAGATAAACATAACAGTGGATGATATTGTGACGGAGACCCTGATAGATAAACATAACAGTGGAGGATATTGTGACGGAGACCCTGATAGATAAACATAACAGTGGAGGATATTGTGATGGAGACCCTGATAGATAAACATAACAGTGGATGATATTGTGATGGAGACCCTGATAGATAAACATAACAGTGGATGATATTGTGATGGAGACCCTGATAGATAAACATAACAGTGGATGATATTGTGATGGAGACCCTGATAGATAAACATAACAGTGGAGGATATTGTGATGGAGACCCTGATAGATAAACATAACAGCGGAGGATATTGTGACAGAGACCCTGATAAATAAACATAACAGTGGATGATATTGTGATGGAGACTCTGATAGATAAACATAACAGTGGAGGATATTGTGATGGAGACCCTGATAGATAAACATAACAGTGGATGATATTGTGACGGAGACCCTGATAGATAAACATAACAGTGGATGATATTGTGATGGAGACCCTGATAGATAAACATAACAGTGGAGGATATTGTGATGGAGACCCTGATAGATAAACATAACAGCGGAGGATATTGTGCCGGAGACCCTGATAGATAAACATAACAGTGGAGGCTATTGTGCCAGAGACCCTGATAGATAAACATAACAGTGGAGGATATTGTGATGGAGACCCTGATAGATAAACATAACAGTGGATGATATTGTGATGGAGACTCTGATAGATAAACATAACAGTGGATGATATTGTGATGGAGACCCTGATAGATAAACATAACAGTGGATGATATTGTGATGGAGACCCTGATGAATAAACATAACAGTGGAGGATATTGTGACGGAGACCCCGATAGATAAACATAACAGTGGATGATATTGTGATGGAGACTCTGATAGATAAACATAACAGTGGATGATATTGTGATGGAGACCCTGATAGATAAACATAACAGTGGATGATATTGTGACGGAGACCCTGATAAATAAACATAACAGTGGATGATATTGTGATGGAGACCCCGATAGATAAACATAACAGTGGAGGATATTGTGATGGAGACCCTGATAGATAAACATAACAGTGGAGGATATTGTGCCGGAGACCCTGCTAGATAAACATAACAGCGGAGGATATTGTGATGGAGACCCTGATAGATAAACATAACAGTGGAGGATATTGTGATGGAGACCCTGATAGATAAACATAACAGTGGAGGATATTGTGCCAGAGACCCTGATAGATAAACAACAGTGGAGGATATTGTGCCGGAGACCCTGATAGATAAACATAACAGTGGATGATATTGTGATGGAGACCCTGATAGATAAACATAACAGTGGAGGATATTGTGATGGAGACCCTGATAGATAAACATAACAGTGGAGGATATTGTGCCAGAGACCCTGATAGATAAACATAACAGTGGAGGATATTGTGCCGGAGACCCTGATAGATAAACATAACAGCGGAGGATATTGTGCCGGAGACCCTGATAGATAAACATAACAGTGGATGATATTGTGATGGAGACTCTGATAGATAAACATAACAGTGGAGGATATTGTGATGGAGACCCTGATAGATAAACATAACAGTGGAGGATATTGTGACGGAGACCCTGATAGATAAACATAACAGGAGAGGATATTGTGCCAGAGACCCTGATAGATAAACATAACAGTGGATGATATTGTGATGGAGACTCTGATAGATAAACATAACAGTGGATGATATTGTGATGGAGACCCTGATAGATAAACATAACAGTGGAGGCTATTGTGATGGAGACCCTGATAGATAAACATAACAGTGGAGGATATTGTGATGGAGACCCTGATAGATAAACATAACAGTGGAGGATATTGTGATGGAGACCCTGATAGATAAACATAACAGTGGAGGATATTGTGACGGAGACCCTGATAGATAAACATAACAGGAGAGGATATTGTGCCAGAGACCCTGATAGATAAACATAACAGTGGATGATATTGTGATGGAGACTCTGATAGATAAACATAACAGTGGATGATATTGTGATGGAGACCCTGATAGATAAACATAACAGTGGAGGCTATTGTGATGGAGACCCTGATAGATAAACATAACAGTGGAGGATATTGTGATGGAGACCCTGATAGATAAACATAACAGTGGAGGATATTGTGACGGAGACCCTGATAGATAAACATAACAGTGGATGATATTGTGACAGAGACCCTGATAGATAAACATAACAGCGGAGGATATTGTGATGGAGACCCTGATAGATAAACATAACAGTGGAGGATATTGTGATGGAGACCCTGATAGATAAACATAACAGCGGAGGATATTGTGATGGAGACCCTGATAGATAAACATAACAGTGGAGGATATTGTGACGGAGACCCTGATAGATAAACATAACAGCGGAGGATATTGTGACAGAGACCCTGATAAATAAACATAACAGTGGATGATATTGTGATGGAGACTCTGATAGATAAACATAACAGTGGATGATATTGTGATGGAGACCCTGCTAGATAAACATAACAGCGGAGGATATTGTGATGGAGACCCTGATAGATAAACATAACAGTGGAGGATATTGTGATGGAGACCCTGATAGATAAACATAACAGTGGAGGATATTGTGATGGAGACCCTGCTAGATAAACATAATAGTGGAGGATATTGTGATGGAGACCCTGATAAATAAACATAACAGTGGAGGATATTGTGATGGAGACCCTGCTAGATAAACATAACAGCGGAGGATATTGTGATGGAGACCCTGATAGATAAACAACAGTGGAGGATATTGTGCCGGAGACCCTGATAGATAAACATAACAGTTGAGGATATTGTGATGGAGACCCTGATAGATAAACATAACAGTTGAGGATATTGTGATTGAGACCGTGATAGATAAACATAACAGTGGAGGATATTGTGATGGAGACCCTGATAGATAAACATAACAGTTGAGGATATTGTGCCGGAGACCCTGATAGATAAACATAACAGTGGATGATATTGTGATGGAGACCCTGATAAATAAACATAAAAGTGGATGATATTGTGATGGAGACCCTGATAGATAAACATAACAGCGGAGGATATTGTGACGGAGACCCTGATAGATAAACATAACAGCGGAGGATATTGTGATGGAGACCCTGATAGATAAACATAACAGTGGATGATATTGTGATGGAGACCCTGATAGATAAACATAACAGTGGATGATATTGTGACGGAGACCCTGATAGATAAACATAACAGTGGAGGATATTGTGACGGAGACCCTGATAGATAAACATAACAGTGGAGGATATTGTGATGGAGACCCTGATAGATAAACATAACAGTGGATGATATTGTGATGGAGACCCTGATAGATAAACATAACAGTGGATGATATTGTGATGGAGACCCTGATAGATAAACATAACAGTGGATGATATTGTGATGGAGACCCTGATAGATAAACATAACAGTGGAGGATATTGTGATGGAGACCCTGATAGATAAACATAACAGCGGAGGATATTGTGACAGAGACCCTGATAAATAAACATAACAGTGGATGATATTGTGATGGAGACTCTGATAGATAAACATAACAGTGGAGGATATTGTGATGGAGACCCTGATAGATAAACATAACAGTGGATGATATTGTGACGGAGACCCTGATAGATAAACATAACAGTGGATGATATTGTGATGGAGACCCTGATAGATAAACATAACAGTGGAGGATATTGTGATGGAGACCCTGATAGATAAACATAACAGCGGAGGATATTGTGCCGGAGACCCTGATAGATAAACATAACAGTGGAGGCTATTGTGCCAGAGACCCTGATAGATAAACATAACAGTGGAGGATATTGTGATGGAGACCCTGATAGATAAACATAACAGTTGAGGATATTGTGATGGAGACCCTGATAAATAAACATAACAGTGGAGGATATTGTGCCAGAGACCCTGATAGATAAACATAACAGTGGAGGATATTGTGATGGAGACCCTGATAGATAAACATAACAGTTGAGGATATTGTGCCGGAGACCCTGATAAATAAACATAAAAGTGGATGATATTGTGATGGAGACCCTGATAAATAAACATAACAGCGGAGGATATTGTGATGGAGACCCTGATAGATAAACATAACAGCGGAGGATATTGTGATGGAGACCCTGATAGATAAACATAACAGTGGAGGATATTGTGATGGAGACCCTGATAGATAAACATAACAGTGGAGGATATTGTGATGGAGACCCTGATAGATAAACATAACAGCGGAGGATATTGTGATGGAGACCCTGATAGATAAACATAACAGTGGAGGATATTGTGATGGAGACCCTGATAGATAAACATAACAGCGGAGGATATTGTGCCAGAGACCCTGATAGATAAACATAACAGTGGATGATATTGTGACAGAGACCCTGATAGATAAACATAACAGTGGAGGATATTGTGATGGAGACCCTGATAGATAAACATAACAGTGGAGGATATTGTGATGGAGACCCTGATAGATAAACATAACAGTGGAGGATATTGTGATGGAGACCCTGATAGATAAACATAACAGTGGAGGATATTGTGATGGAGACCCTGATAGATAAACATAACAGTGGAGGATATTGTGATGGAGACCTTGATAAATAAACATAACAGTGGAGGATATTGTGATGGAGACCCTGCTAGATAAACATAACAGTGGAGGATATTGTGATGGAGACCCTGATAGATAAACATAACAGTGGAGGATATTGTGATGGAGACCCTGATAAATAAACATAACAGTGGAGGATATTGTGATGGAGACCCTGATAGATAAACAACAGTGGAGGATATTGTGCCGGAGACCCTGATAGATAAACATAACAGTTGAGGATATTGTGATGGAGACCCTGATAGATAAACATAACAGTTGAGGATATTGTGATTGAGACCGTGATAGATAAACATAACAGTGGAGGATATTGTGATGGAGACCCTGATAGATAAACATAACAGTTGAGGATATTGTGCCGGAGACCCTGATAGATAAACATAACAGTGGATGATATTGTGATGGAGACCCTGATAAATAAACATAAAAGTGGATGATATTGTGATGGAGACCCTGATAGATAAACATAACAGCGGAGGATATTGTGACGGAGACCCTGATAGATAAACATAACAGCGGAGGATATTGTGATGGAGACCCTGATAGATAAACATAACAGTGGATGATATTGTGATGGAGACCCTGATAGATAAACATAACAGTGGATGATATTGTGATGGAGACCCTGATAGATAAACATAACAGTGGAGGATATTGTGACGGAGACCCTGATAGATAAACATAACAGTGGAGGATATTGTGATGGAGACCCTGATAGATAAACATAACAGTGGATGATATTGTGATGGAGACCCTGATAGATAAACATAACAGTGGAGGATATTGTGATGGAGACCCTGATAGATAAACATAACAGTGGAGGATATTGTGATGGAGACCCTGATAGATAAACATAACAGCGGAGGATATTGTGCCAGAGACCCTGATAGATAAACATAACAGTGGATGATATTGTGACAGAGACCCTGATAGATAAACATAACAGTGGAGGATATTGTGATGGAGACCCTGATAGATAAACATAACAGTGGAGGATATTGTGATGGAGACCCTGATAGATAAACATAACAGTGGAGGATATTGTGATGGAGACCCTGATAGATAAACATAACAGTGGAGGATATTGTGATGGAGACCCTGATAGATAAACATAACAGTGGAGGATATTGTGATGGAGACCTTGATAAATAAACATAACAGTGGAGGATATTGTGATGGAGACCCTGCTAGATAAACATAACAGTGGAGGATATTGTGATGGAGACCCTGATAGATAAACATAACAGTGGAGGATATTGTGATGGAGACCCTGATAAATAAACATAACAGTGGAGGATATTGTGATGGAGACCCTGATAGATAAACAACAGTGGAGGATATTGTGCCGGAGACCCTGATAGATAAACATAACAGTTGAGGATATTGTGATGGAGACCCTGATAGATAAACATAACAGTTGAGGATATTGTGATTGAGACCGTGATAGATAAACATAACAGTGGAGGATATTGTGATGGAGACCCTGATAGATAAACATAACAGTTGAGGATATTGTGCCGGAGACCCTGATAGATAAACATAACAGTGGATGATATTGTGATGGAGACCCTGATAAATAAACATAAAAGTGGATGATATTGTGATGGAGACCCTGATAGATAAACATAACAGCGGAGGATATTGTGACGGAGACCCTGATAGATAAACATAACAGCGGAGGATATTGTGATGGAGACCCTGATAGATAAACATAACAGTGGATGATATTGTGATGGAGACCCTGATAGATAAACATAACAGTGGATGATATTGTGATGGAGACCCTGATAGATAAACATAACAGTGGAGGATATTGTGACGGAGACCCTGATAGATAAACATAACAGTGGAGGATATTGTGATGGAGACCCTGATAGATAAACATAACAGTGGATGATATTGTGATGGAGACCCTGATAGATAAACATAACAGTGGAGGATATTGTGATGGAGACCCTGATAGATAAACATAACAGCGGAGGATATTGTGACAGAGACCCTGATAAATAAACATAACAGTGGATGATATTGTGATGGAGACTCTGATAGATAAACATAACAGTGGAGGATATTGTGATGGAGACCCTGATAGATAAACATAACAGTGGATGATATTGTGACGGAGACCCTGATAGATAAACATAACAGTGGATGATATTGTGATGGAGACCCTGATAGATAAACATAACAGTGGAGGATATTGTGATGGAGACCCTGATAGATAAACATAACAGCGGAGGATATTGTGCCGGAGACCCTGATAGATAAACATAACAGTGGAGGCTATTGTGCCAGAGACCCTGATAGATAAACATAACAGTGGAGGATATTGTGATGGAGACCCTGATAGATAAACATAACAGTTGAGGATATTGTGATGGAGACCCTGATAAATAAACATAACAGTGGAGGATATTGTGCCAGAGACCCTGATAGATAAACATAACAGTGGAGGATATTGTGATGGAGACCCTGATAGATAAACATAACAGTTGAGGATATTGTGCCGGAGACCCTGATAAATAAACATAAAAGTGGATGATATTGTGATGGAGACCCTGATAAATAAACATAACAGCGGAGGATATTGTGATGGAGACCCTGATAGATAAACATAACAGCGGAGGATATTGTGATGGAGACCCTGATAGATAAACATAACAGTGGAGGATATTGTGATGGAGACCCTGATAGATAAACATAACAGTGGAGGATATTGTGATGGAGACCCTGATAGATAAACATAACAGCGGAGGATATTGTGATGGAGACCCTGATAGATAAACATAACAGTGGAGGATATTGTGATGGAGACCCTGATAGATAAACATAACAGCGGAGGATATTGTGCCAGAGACCCTGATAGATAAACATAACAGTGGATGATATTGTGACAGAGACCCTGATAGATAAACATAACAGTGGAGGATATTGTGATGGAGACCCTGATAGATAAACATAACAGTGGAGGATATTGTGATGGAGACCCTGATAGATAAACATAACAGTGGAGGATATTGTGATGGAGACCCTGATAGATAAACATAACAGTGGAGGATATTGTGATGGAGACCCTGATAGATAAACATAACAGTGGAGGATATTGTGATGGAGACCTTGATAAATAAACATAACAGTGGAGGATATTGTGATGGAGACCCTGCTAGATAAACATAACAGTGGAGGATATTGTGATGGAGACCCTGATAGATAAACATAACAGTGGAGGATATTGTGATGGAGACCCTGATAAATAAACATAACAGTGGAGGATATTGTGATGGAGACCCTGATAGATAAACAACAGTGGAGGATATTGTGCCGGAGACCCTGATAGATAAACATAACAGTTGAGGATATTGTGATGGAGACCCTGATAGATAAACATAACAGTTGAGGATATTGTGATTGAGACCGTGATAGATAAACATAACAGTGGAGGATATTGTGATGGAGACCCTGATAGATAAACATAACAGTTGAGGATATTGTGCCGGAGACCCTGATAGATAAACATAACAGTGGATGATATTGTGATGGAGACCCTGATAAATAAACATAAAAGTGGATGATATTGTGATGGAGACCCTGATAGATAAACATAACAGCGGAGGATATTGTGACGGAGACCCTGATAGATAAACATAACAGCGGAGGATATTGTGATGGAGACCCTGATAGATAAACATAACAGTGGATGATATTGTGATGGAGACCCTGATAGATAAACATAACAGTGGATGATATTGTGATGGAGACCCTGATAGATAAACATAACAGTGGAGGATATTGTGACGGAGACCCTGATAGATAAACATAACAGTGGAGGATATTGTGATGGAGACCCTGATAGATAAACATAACAGTGGATGATATTGTCATGGAGACCCTGATAGATAAACATAACAGTGGATGATATTGTGATGGAGACCCTGATAGATAAACATAACAGTGGATGATATTGTGATGGAGACCCTGATAGATAAACATAACAGTGGAGGATATTGTGATGGAGACCCTGATAGATAAACATAACAGCGGAGGATATTGTGCCAGAGACCCTGATAGATAAACATAACAGTGGAGGATATTGTGATGGAGACTCTGATAGATAAACATAACAGTGGAGGATATTGTGATGGAGACCCTGATAGATAAACATAACAGTGGATGATATTGTGACGGAGACCCTGATAGATAAACATAACAGTGGATGATATTGTGATGGAGACCCTGATAGATAAACATAACAGTGGAGGATATTGTGATGGAGACCCTGATAGATAAACATAACAGCGGAGGATATTGTGACAGAGACCCTGATAGATAAACATAACAGTGGAGGATATTGTGATGGAGACTCTGATAGATAAACATAACAGTGGAGGATATTGTGATGGAGACCCTGATAGATAAACATAACAGTGGATGATATTGTGACGGAGACCCTGATAGATAAACATAACAGTGGATGATATTGTGATGGAGACCCTGATAGATAAACATAACAGTGGAGGATATTGTGCCGGAGACCCTGATAGATAAACATAACAGTGGATGATATTGTGATGGAGACCCTGATAGATAAACATAACAGTGGAGGATATTGTGATGGACACCCTGATAGATAAACATAACAGTGGAGGATATTGTGATGGAGACCCTGATAGATAAACATAACAGCGGAGGATATTGTGCCGGAGACCCTGATAGATAAACATAACAGTGGATGATATTGTGATGGAGACCCTGATAGATAAACATAACAGCGGAGGATATTGTGCCGGAGACCCTGATAGATAAACATAACAGTGGAGGATATTGTGATGGAGACTCTGATAGATAAACATAACAGCGGAGGATATTGTGATGGAGACCCTGATAGATAAACATAACAGTGGATGATATTGTGACGGAGACCCTGATAAATAAACATAACAGTGGAGGATATTGTGCCGGAGACCCTGATAGATAAACATAACAGTGGAGGATATTGTGATGGAGACCCTGATAGATAAACATAACAGCGGAGGATATTGTGCCAGAGACCCTAATAGATAAACATAACAGCGGAGGATATTGTGCCAGAGACCCTGATAGATAAACATAACAGCGGAGGATATTGTGCCGGAGACCCTGATAGATAAACATAACAGTTGAGGATATTGTGCCGGAGACCCTGATAAATAAACATAAAAGTGGATGATATTGTGATGGAGACCCTGATAAATAAACATAACAGCGGAGGATATTGTGCCGGAGACCCTGATAAATAAACATAACAGTGGAGGATATTGTGATGGAGACCCTGATAGATAAACATAACAGTTGAGGATATTGTGCCGGAGACCCTGATAAATAAACATAAAAGTGGATGATATTGTGATGGAGACCCTGATAAATAAACATAACAGCGGAGGATATTGTGCCGGAGACCCTGATAAATAAACATAACAGTGGAGGATATTGTGATGGAGACCCTGATAGATAAACATAACAGTGGATGATATTGTGATGGAGACTCTGATAGATAAACATAACAGTGGATGATATTGTGATGGAGACTCTGATAGATAAACATAACAGTGGATGATATTGTGATGGAGACCCTGATAGATAAACATAACAGTGGAGGATATTGTGCCGGAGACCCTGATAAATAAACATAACAGCGGAGGATATTGTGCCGGAGACCCTGATAGATAAACATAACAGCGGAGGATATTGTGATGGAGACCCTGATAGATAAACATAACAGTGGATGATATTGTGATGGAGACCCTGATAGATAAACATAACAGCGGAGGATATTGTGCCGGAGACCCTGATAGATAAACATAACAGTGGATGATATTGTGACAGAGACCCTGATAGATAAACATAACAGTGGAGGATATTGTGATGGAGACCCTGATAGATAAACATAACAGTGGAGGATATTGTGATGGAGACCCTGATAGATAAACATAACAGCGGAGGATATTGTGCCAGAGACCCTGATAGATAAACATAACAGTGGATGATATTGTGACAGAGACCCTGATAGATAAACATAACAGTGGAGGATATTGTGATGGAGACCCTGATAGATAAACATAACAGTGGAGGATATTGTGATGGAGACCCTGATAGATAAACATAACAGTGGAGGATATTGTGATGGAGACCCTGATAGATAAACATAACAGTGGAGGATATTGTGATGGAGACCCTGATAGATAAACATAACAGTGGAGGATATTGTGATGGAGACCCTGATAGATAAACATAACAGCGGAGGATATTGTGATGGAGACCCTGATAGATAAACATAACAGTGGAGGATATTGTGCCGGAGACCCTGATAGATAAACATAACAGTGGAGGATATTGTGTCATCAATGTTGACAGATAAACATAAGTGGAGGATATTATGTTATAAATGTTGATAGATAAGCGTAATAGTGGAGGATATTGTCTCATAAATGTTGATAGACAAGCATAACAGTGGAGGATATTGTGTCATAAATGTTGATAGATAAGCATAATGGTGGAGGATATTGTGTCATAAATGTTGACAGATAAACAACAGTGGAGGATATCGTCTCATAAATGTTGATAGACAAGCATAACAGTGGAGGATATTGTGTCATAAATGTTGACAGATAAACATAACAGTGGAGGATATTGTGTCATAAATGTTGACAGATAAACATAACAGTGGAGGATATTGTGTCATAAATGTTGACAGATAAACATAACAGTGGAGGATATTGTGTCATAAATGTTGACAGATAAACATAACAGTGGAGGATATTGTGTCATAAATGTTGATAGATAAACAAAACAGTAGAGGATATTGTGTCATAAATGTTGACAGATAAACTTAGCAGTGCAGGAATTGTGTATAAATGTTGACAGATAAACATAATAGTGGAGGATATTGTCTCATAAATGTTGATAGACAAGTGTAACAGTGGAGGACATTGTCTCATAAATGTTGATAGACAAGCGTAACAGTGGAGGATATTGTGTCATAAATGTTGATAGACAAGCGTAACAGTGGAGGACATTGTCTCATAAATGTTGATAGACAAGCGTAACAGTGGAGGATATTGTGTCATAAATGTTGATAGACAAGCGTAACAGTGGAGGATATTGTGTCAGTTGATAGATAAACAACAGTGGAGGATATTGTGTCATAAATGTTGACAGATAAACATAACAGTGGAGGATATTGTGTCATAAATGTTGATAGATAAACATAACAGTAGAGGATATTGTGTCATAAATGTTGATAGATAAACATAACAGTGGAGGATATTGTGTCATAAATGTTGATAGATAAACATAACAGTAGAGGATATTGTGTCATAAATGTTGATAGACAAGCATAACAGTGGAGGATATTGTGTCATAAATGTTGATAGATAAACATAACAGTGGAGGATATTGTGTCATAAATGTTGATAGATAAACATAACAGTGGAGGATATTGTGTCATAAATGTTGATAGATAAACATAACAGTAGAGGATATTGTGTCATAAATGTTGATAGACAAACATAACAGTGGAGGATATTGTGTCATAAATGTTGACAGATAAACATAAAAGTGGAGGATATTGTGTCATAAATGTTGACAGATAAACATAAAAGTGGAGGATATTGTGTCATAAATGTTGACAGATAAACATAAAAGTGGAGGATATTGTGTCATAAATGTTGACAGATAAACATAAAAGTGGAGGATATTGTGTCATAAATGTTGATAGACAAGCATAACAGTGGAGGATATTGTGTCAAAAATGTTGACAGATAAACATAACAGTGGAGGATATTGTGTCATAAATGTTGACAGATAAACATAAAAGTGGAGGATATTGTGTCAAAAATGTTGACAGATAAACATAACAGTGGAAGATATTGTGTCAAAAATGTTGAGAGATAAACATAACAGTGGAGGATATTGTGTCAAAAATGTTGAGAGATAAACATAACAGTGGAGGATATTGTGTCATAAATGTTGACAGATAAACAACAGTGGAGGATATTGTGTCATAAATGTTGAGAGATAAACATAACAGTAGAGGATATTGTGTCATAAATGTTGACAGATAAACATAACAGTGGAAGATATTGTGTCAAAAATGTTGACAGATAAACATAACAGTGGAGGATATTGTGTCATAAATGTTGACAGATAAACATAAAAGTGGAGGATATTGTGTCATAAATGTTGATAGATAAACATAACAGTGGAGGATATTGTGTCATAAATGTTGATAGATAAACATAACAGTGGAGGATATTGTGTCAAAAATGTTGACAGATAAACATAACAGCGGAGGATATTGTGCCGGAGACCCTGATAGATAAACATAACAGTTGAGGATATTGTGCCGGAGACCCTGATAAATAAACATAAAAGTGGATGATATTGTGATGGAGACCCTGATAAATAAACATAACAGCGGAGGATATTGTGCCGGAGACCCTGATAAATAAACATAACAGTGGAGGATATTGTGATGGAGACCCTGATAGATAAACATAACAGTTGAGGATATTGTGCCGGAGACCCTGATAAATAAACATAAAAGTGGATGATATTGTGATGGAGACCCTGATAAATAAACATAACAGCGGAGGATATTGTGCCGGAGACCCTGATAAATAAACATAACAGTGGAGGATATTGTGATGGAGACCCTGATAGATAAACATAACAGTGGATGATATTGTGATGGAGACTCTGATAGATAAACATAACAGTGGATGATATTGTGATGGAGACTCTGATAGATAAACATAACAGTGGATGATATTGTGATGGAGACCCTGATAGATAAACATAACAGTGGAGGATATTGTGCCGGAGACCCTGATAAATAAACATAACAGCGGAGGATATTGTGCCGGAGACCCTGATAGATAAACATAACAGCGGAGGATATTGTGATGGAGACCCTGATAGATAAACATAACAGTGGATGATATTGTGATGGAGACCCTGATAGATAAACATAACAGCGGAGGATATTGTGCCGGAGACCCTGATAGATAAACATAACAGTGGATGATATTGTGACAGAGACCCTGATAGATAAACATAACAGTGGAGGATATTGTGATGGAGACCCTGATAGATAAACATAACAGTGGAGGATATTGTGATGGAGACCCTGATAGATAAACATAACAGCGGAGGATATTGTGCCAGAGACCCTGATAGATAAACATAACAGTGGATGATATTGTGACAGAGACCCTGATAGATAAACATAACAGTGGAGGATATTGTGATGGAGACCCTGATAGATAAACATAACAGTGGAGGATATTGTGATGGAGACCCTGATAGATAAACATAACAGTGGAGGATATTGTGATGGAGACCCTGATAGATAAACATAACAGTGGAGGATATTGTGATGGAGACCCTGATAGATAAACATAACAGTGGAGGATATTGTGATGGAGACCCTGATAGATAAACATAACAGCGGAGGATATTGTGATGGAGACCCTGATAGATAAACATAACAGTGGAGGATATTGTGCCGGAGACCCTGATAGATAAACATAACAGTGGAGGATATTGTGTCATCAATGTTAACAGATAAACATAAGTGGAGGATATTATGTTATAAATGTTGATAGATAAGCGTAATAGTGGAGGATATTGTCTCATAAATGTTGATAGACAAGCATAACAGTGGAGGATATTGTGTCATAAATGTTGATAGATAAGCATAATGGTGGAGGATATTGTGTCATAAATGTTGACAGATAAACAACAGTGGAGGATATCGTCTCATAAATGTTGATAGACAAGCATAACAGTGGAGGATATTGTGTCATAAATGTTGACAGATAAACATAACAGTGGAGGATATTGTGTCATAAATGTTGACAGATAAACATAACAGTGGAGGATATTGTGTCATAAATGTTGACAGATAAACATAACAGTGGAGGATATTGTGTCATAAATGTTGATAGATAAACATAACAGTGGAGGATATTGTGTCATAAATGTTGATAGATAAACAAAACAGTAGAGGATATTGTGTCATAAATGTTGACAGATAAACTTAGCAGTGCAGGAATTGTGTATAAATGTTGACAGATAAACATAATAGTGGAGGATATTGTCTCATAAATGTTGATAGACAAGTGTAACAGTGGAGGACATTGTCTCATAAATGTTGATAGACAAGCGTAACAGTGGAGGATATTGTGTCATAAATGTTGATAGACAAGCGTAACAGTGGAGGACATTGTCTCATAAATGTTGATAGACAAGCGTAACAGTGGAGGATATTGTGTCAGTTGATAGATAAACAACAGTGGAGGATATTGTGTCATAAATGTTGACAGATAAACATAACAGTGGAGGATATTGTGTCATAAATGTTGATAGATAAACATAACAGTAGAGGATATTGTGTCATAAATGTTGATAGATAAACATAACAGTGGAGGATATTGTGTCATAAATGTTGATAGATAAACATAACAGTAGAGGATATTGTGTCATAAATGTTGATAGACAAGCATAACAGTGGAGGATATTGTGTCATAAATGTTGATAGATAAACATAACAGTGGAGGATATTGTGTCATAAATGTTGATAGATAAACATAACAGTGGAGGATATTGTGTCATAAATGTTGATAGATAAACATAACAGTAGAGGATATTGTGTCATAAATGTTGATAGACAAACATAACAGTGGAGGATATTGTGTCATAAATGTTGACAGATAAACATAAAAGTGGAGGATATTGTGTCAAAAATGTTGATAGATAAACATAAAAGTGGAGGATATTGTGTCATAAATGTTGACAGATAAACATAAAAGTGGAGGATATTGTGTCATAAATGTTGACAGATAAACATAAAAGTGGAGGATATTGTGTCATAAATGTTGATAGACAAGCATAACAGTGGAGGATATTGTGTCAAAAATGTTGACAGATAAACATAACAGTGGAGGATATTGTGTCATAAATGTTGACAGATAAACATAAAAGTGGAGGATATTGTGTCAAAAATGTTGACAGATAAACATAACAGTGGAAGATATTGTGTCAAAAATGTTGAGAGATAAACATAACAGTGGAGGATATTGTGTCAAAAATGTTGAGAGATAAACATAACAGTGGAGGATATTGTGTCATAAATGTTGACAGATAAACAACAGTGGAGGATATTGTGTCATAAATGTTGAGAGATAAACATAACAGTAGAGGATATTGTGTCATAAATGTTGACAGATAAACATAACAGTGGAAGATATTGTGTCAAAAATGTTGACAGATAAACATAACAGTGGAGGATATTGTGTCATAAATGTTGACAGATAAACATAAAAGTGGAGGATATTGTGTCATAAATGTTGATAGATAAACATAACAGTGGAGGATATTGTGTCATAAATGTTGATAGATAAACATAACAGTGGAGGATATTGTGTCAAAAATGTTGACAGATAAACATAACAGTGGAGGATATTGTGTCATAAATGTTGACAGATAAACATAACAGTGGAGGATATTGTGTCAGTTGATAGATAAACAACAGTGGAGGATATTGTGTCATAAATGTTGAGAGATAAACATAACAGTGGAGGATATTGTGTCATAAATGTTGACAGATAAACATAACAGTGGAGGATATTGTGTCATAAATGTTGAGAGATAAACATAACAGTGGAGGATATTGTGTCATAAATGTTGATAGACAAACATAACAGTGGAGGATATTGTGTCATAAATGTTGACAGATAAACATAACAGTGGAGGATATTGTGTCATAAATGTTGACAGATAAACATAACAGTGGAGGATATTGTGTCATAAATATTGACAGATAAACATAACAGTGGAGGATATATTGTCACAAACATTTCTAGACAAAGACGGCATAATTCAATACATGCTATGAAACATGTGGTGTAATCATTCACCTGGAATACCATTATTTGAACCTTAAGCGTCTTTCCATCCAGATATTGTTTAAACAAGTCCAGTGATCAGTAGTCTGCTAAAGATTTACTGGAGATTAAATTGATGAAAATCCAAAAATGGTAACTGACCAGATTTCTGCATATAAGATCAAAGATCTCCCCTTTTATAGTTATTCCTGCAAAGTTTGGTTTAAATCAATCTAACATTTCAGGAGCAAGTAGTAATCTTTATCTATACAGAGGTTATAAATGTGGAGATCAACCATACTGACCAATGACCAATCAGACTTTTCTATATAAGATCAGAGCTGTACTGCCAACAAGGACTCGCTCAACCCTGAAGTCTCAGATTCTCAATTATATAATAACTATATACAAGGAAGCAGCTGATGAATAATTTTGATACTGTTTTGACAGGAACCTGTAGCTGCCATAGACACGAACAAATTCCAGTCAAATTAGTTTCAAAATATTCAAAAAATAATTATTAAATCATAAATGATATTTAGTGTTCAAGCTTTTAGGTCCTAGGGATTAAAATGGGATAAGATTTAAATCAGCTCAGCACAAGTTGTCATATAAAGCATTTACAAGAAAAGTACAAGATGGCTGCTCACCAAACTGACCAATCATATTTCTGTAAAGAAAATCAGAGTCCAAACTGCACTGGAGCATTCAATCAACACCTGCTTCAAATCAGTCCAACAATTCATGAAGATTTCAAAGGATCAGGCTGTTAACTAATCAGATTTCTGTAGACATGAGCGAATGACAACCGCTTTAGGGTCCTTCCAGCAAAGTTAGGTTTACATTGCCTCTACAATCCAGAAGTTGTCTTTTGACAGCTGTCATTGAAATTTCATAAAATCCAAGATGGCTGCTGACGATATTGACAGATGAGGAGGAATTCAAAGCAAAGGTGTACAGATGGATGGATCGATGGATTCTATAGCGTAAGATTTATGTGTTCGTTTGAGCGAGGTAAGTTGAAAAGGCCACCTAAAAATTATTGTGTGGTTCTGATTACTTCACCATCTGAAGTTAGGGTAGGTAGGTAGGGACATTTAATTTTATTTTTTGAGCTTGATAAAATAGGGTAGGTTAGTATTTTTGTTATATTTTTAGGAATTGTTTTGATACATAATTTCTCTTAATCCCTATAATGAAAGTCTCATTTTGTGTATTTCCAGGACATATTTGGGGGAAAATGTCATTTGTGAACAAACATTGAAGAGTTTGTTACATAAATCTTATCTTATGAGTGGGACAAACTCTTGCTATTTGCATTATATGGATACATGTAATATAGCTTGTTGTCAAATTTGCACATTGAAAAAGAATTCGACTTTTGGCATGGGTAACATTAGGGTGGGTAGGTATGCGGCATGTTTATTTTTCACTTTTTTGCTAAAAACTTTAGGCTTTATTGTAGCATTAAGACAGTACCGTGTGTATGAATTTAACAAAATCTTTTCTGAAAGGTAGTCGACATCGTATGAACCACATAGCAATCACGTGATGAGCGAGTGAGACGGTAAACTGACTGAATCTGTAAGAGAACAAGCAACAGCAGGTCAACGATATGAAAATCTAATGCAGCAATGGCTTCCAGTTAAATTAATTTCAATATATTCAACAGTTTTCCTCTTATATTTCTGTTTAGTGAATGTGCATTTGCACATCAATGGAAGGCTATTTTTGAAAATTTACAACTGGTATGACTGGTGCAAATAACTTTGACTAAGGTTAGTCTATGGCAGACAATTTACACATCTAAGCATTTCATATTCTGACTAAGTTCAATACAAAGAATTCTGGTGAAGGGATTAATGTATGATAGATTAGTTAAGACTTACTTGAAGGGATTAGTCTATGGCAGATAACACTTACATGAAGGGATTTGTCTATGGCAGATAGGCTTACTTGAATGGATTAATCTATGGCAGATAAGGCTTACTTGAGGGCATTGTTCTATGACAGATAAGCCTTACTTGAAGGGATTAGTCCATGGCAGATAAGGCTTACTTGAAGGGATTAGTGTATGGCAGATAAGGCTTACTTGAAGGGATTATTGCAAGGGAGTAGGATACGGACGATGTAATTTATTTGAAGGTATTAGGATATGGCAGATGATGCTTACATGAAGGGATTAGTGTATGGCAGATAAGGCTTACTTGAAGGGATTGGGATATGGCAGATAAGATTTACTTAAAGAGATTAGGATATGGCAGATGGCGCTTACTTGAAGGGATTAGGATATGGCAGATAAGGCTTACTTGAGGGGATTAGTGTATGGCAGATGTGACTTACTTGAAGGGATTAGCATATGGCAGATTACGCTTACTTGAAGGGATTAGTGCATGGCAGATAATGCTTACTTGAAGGGATTAGGGTATGGCATATAAGGGTTACTTGAAGGGATTAGGATATGGCAGATAAGGCTTACTTGAAGGGATTAGGATATGGCAGATGGCGCTTACTTGAAGGGATTAGGCTATGGCAGATGACGCTTACTTGAAGAGATTCGGATATGGCAGATAAGGCTTACTTGAAGGGATTAGTGTATGGCAGATAAGGCTTACTTGAAGGGATTAGTGTATGGCAGTGCAATGGCAAACACACTTCTGTATTGATCCTCCACAAAGTTAGCAAATATCTTAGGCAAACGAACCACATCTGACAGAGACAAAATAATGACGATGAAATGTCAAAATATTCATACAGCTACAATGAAAACCACAAGAAGAAATTAAAAACATATTGCGATAAACTTGATTGAAACACCTGTGTCAACCATATCATACCCACAATAAAAAAACATATCATACCCACCCTACCAACCGCATTATGCCAAACCCAACAACCACATCAGGCCAATACCAGCAACCACATTATGCCCACCCCCAACAACCACATCAGGCCCATACCAGCAACCACATCAGGCCCATACCAGCAACCACAACAGAACATTGCCTACATCAGGTTCAAAATTGTACTAAAAACATGTTTCTGTTTTTGTTTTGGAAACATGTTAAACTCTTTTTTTTTTTAGCTTTTTTACTATATATGATTCCTCAAGCTGCAATCAGTCCTTCTTTGCTTTTGCCCACTGTGTCGTGTCCTCAGCCGAAACCCTTAGCTTCCTCAGATCCATTCTTGACTTGAATGTACTGAGTGCTGTTTTCTTGAAGTCACCTCGTAGCACGCTTAGCAGATTTATGCGATGACGTCCTCTCCTGCCTTTGTATTTGCTGGCTCCCAGTAGGATGAATTCCAAGGCTCTCTGTGCTGGTGTCTCTTCTGGCATCCTTAGCGCATGGCCAAAGATGGGGCCATCTTTGCTGGCCGACTTTTACAGACAGCGGCGACATATATTATTATATAATATATATATATATATATATATATATATATATATATATATATATATATATATATATATATATATACATATATATATATATATATATATATATTATATTATAAATTATTATTATGTAATATATTATATATCATTACCAGAATCTTAGGGGTTCAATCGACCCTCAACCCCCACCCACCCATCCCCATTATAGTGTAACAATGTTTTGTCTAATATTACTTACTTGAAAGAAACGCAAGCACAGGTATTGCCATGGCAATAGTTGCTGATATCTTTGAGAGTTGTAAGAGTACAGCAGGGAGAAGCTTTAGCATGACATCCTGCATCTCGAGTGTGCTCAATCTCAATGCATTCACACACACCTTAGCACACTTAGATACCAGACCAAACTCCAAACACCGGATTACATCAATCTGTGACAAATACAGTCAGAACTGTGTAAGAGACCACCATCACTTAACTTTTACCCCTTTAACCACTCCAATGTCAAGATTCTATCTTTTACCGTGACTATAACAAATAAACTGACATGACTCACGTACATGTTTCAACAATTTCTACGACAGCAACAAATTTGATTTAATCTGAAAATTAAGGATTTTGACACGAGAGTGTTAATGGTTAAAGCATATTCTATTCCAGGCCAGCATTTGTATTCACCATTTACAGGTCAAGTAACGTCACGCTTAGTGAATGTCCAGTTACACGACAACAGCATATTCTATTCCAGGCCAGCATTTGTATTCACCATTTACAGGTCAGGTAACGTCACACTTAGTGAATGTCCAGTTACACGACAACAGCATATTCTATTCCAGGCCAGCATTTGTATTCACCATTTACAGGTCAGGTAACGTCACACTTAGTGAATGTCCAGTTACACGCCAACAGCATATTCTATTCCAGGCCAGCATTTGTATTCACCATTTACAGGTCAGGTAACGTCACACTTAGTGAATGTCCAGTTACACGCCAACAGCATATTCTATTCCAGGCCAGCATTTGTATTCACCATTTACAGGTCAGGTAACGTCACACTTAGTCAAGTAACGTCACGCTTAGTCAAGTAACGTCACGCTTAGTCAAGTAACGTCACGCTTAGTGAATGTCCAGTTACACGACAACAGAAGACAATATCAAACATAAATAACAAAGGAGCTACTATTTCTGAACATTGTTTGGCAGATGACGTGTCTAGGTTTTGTCTCTCCTAACACAGAAATGATCAATCTGGCCAAGAATGGCTTCTGCTCTGCTCTTGACCAATGCCCATCTGAAGACCAAGGTAACCTATTTTAGCAAACTTCCTAATGGTTCTGGGATGCTAGTGAGCAAGTTTGCAGAAATATTCTTCTATTGGTCTGCAATCGGATATTTCTTATGAGAAAATTTGTATTTTGTTCACGAAATCGGACAATTAAAAGGTTTAATGCTGACATAATTATTACACCTGTTTCCATAAAGTTAACGCATATGGTGGTAAGTATAATGGAAATTTGGAGGGAAATGAACACAAATTTATCCTATATATAGTACATGTGTACCTGCTTTCTCCGACTCAAATGATCGTGATACGACACCAAACAGGCCAGAACGGGAAACACAAGCACATGGAAGTCAGACAGGGTAAACTTAGCGGGCAGATTCTGGAGACGCTCATGGTATGCAAGCTTGCCATCGCTCACCTAAGTAAACAATTCTCATAAGTAATCAAAGTTGACATTAATGAAGATCATATGATAACAATGTAGTCAGTTATACGCGCTACTCGTCGAAGGTTGTTAAGCTTGACGCTTGGTCTTAATGAAGATCAGATGATAACAATGTAGTCAGTTATATGCGCTACTCGTCGAAGGTTGTTAAGCCTGACGCTTGGTCTTAATGAAGATCAGATGATAACAATGTAGTCAGTTATACGCGCTACTCGTCGAAGGTTGTTAAGCCTGACACTTGGTCTTAATGAAGATCAGATGATAACAATGTAGTCAGTTATATGCGCTACTCGTCGAAGGTTGTTAAGCCTGACGCTTGGTCTTAATGAAGATCAAACTGAACATCTTGTTTGTGATTCTCACTAATATTGTCAAATGGATAAAATACTTGCTAACCTTTTAACCCTCAAATTTGTTCAAGAAAATTTTAATTTTCTCATAAAAAATGTCTATTTGTAGAACAAGAGATTATTTTTTAAAATTTACAACTGGAATGACTGGCTTGGATACTAAGCCAGTCATTCCAGTTGTAAAATTTCAAAAATAATCTTCTGTTGGTCTACAAATGTACATTTCTTAGGACCACTGCAAAAGGCTTTTTGTCCAGCTTGAGGGTTGAAGGCTTAAGCTAACAACCAACACAAATGCAGTCAAGGAAAACATTCACAAGCGCAAGAGTTGAGAAAGAGGAATTTCAAACCGGAGTTCTGCTGAACTATGTCACGTCTGTCTTCTTTATAAATATTATCCTAGTTTCCCGTACTGACCATAGCGCATAGTCTTTGACAGAGGGCATCAATCTGCTTCTCATGGCCAGACAATATCAATGTCTTACTCTGCAGGGCTAATGGCAGCTGATCCAGGATCAGACGCAACACACCCCACACAGGCTCCTGGGAACAAAGAACAATATCAAAGATAAGTTAAATTCAACATGACTATTGTCTTTCAGACTGTTGTGCAAAGTATAAGTATTTTATTTGGTTTGAACAATATTTGAAGTTATTTGTATTTGCAAAACATTTGAGGTTAAGACTAATTGTAATTACTCGTTGCCGACGGCCGGTGTGAGTATTCAGGTTGGTGTTGTCTGTTTGTTTGTCTGTTTGTTTATTTATCTCTCTGTTTAGCCGAGTGATATCTCTGGAGTCCAAGATGTCAGAATCATCAAATTTGGTATATCGATTCATAGTGTAGATGTCTAGGTAAGACCAGAAATGTGGTTGCAGTGCAATGATGAAGACTGAATTTACGACTTTGCAATGAAATATGGAGCTTAACTACAACCATAAAATAAATATAGGCCTATTAATACACTTATCAATGACTACGACCGTTGACCTTTTGACCACAAAGTAATTGTCTCATCCCCTCCTCTCATTAGCAAGTGTAACAGTTTGGGTGCAGTGTGAATAACGGAACATGAGATATGAACTGCTAAGTTGAGGCACATTGGTAAAAGCAAAATGTTATTGTTGAGAAACCAATTGAGTTTTGTCATTATCACACTGACCGTGACCTTTCGATGCCAAGTTGTTTGTGTTATGCCACCTCATTAAAAGGAAAGATGTGCCCGAATGTGGAACCTGTATGCTTTACCAAAGACAACATATAAACTGCTAAGTTGAGCGAAACCGTTAATGTTAATGGTAAAAATGTCACAATAACCTTGACCGTTGCCATTTTGACCCCATCATTTTATGATTCCCTCCAATTACAAGGAAGTACTTGTCCAAGGTTGGATCCAGTATAATTAAACGAAGATGAGATATGAACTGCTAATTTGAACTATATGCAAAATGTTAATATTGAAAAAGCAAAGATTTAATCAATGTCACAGTAGGCTTGACCTTTTGACCCAAAGGTCATTATGTTATGCTCTCTTATTATATGGAAGCATGTGTCCAAGTTTGGGTCAAGTATCATCAACCCAAGTTGAGATATGAACTGCTAAGCTGAGCCAAGAGTAAAATGTAAATGTTGAAAAAAGGATTTTACCCAAGTTTAAAGCGACCTTGCCCTTTGACCTTTTGACCCAAGGTCATTGTGTAATGCTGTATCATTTTAAAGAAGCATATGTCCAAGTTTGGGTCCAAAATGATTAACCAGAGCTAAGATACAAACTGCTAAGTTAAGCTAAACAGAAGATGTTAATGTTGAGAAAAACAAGTGGCCCAAGGGGCCTGTGTCGCTCACCTGGAGCACTATGCATTTTTGTCAAGATTGTTGGTGGGTTGTTTAGGAGTAGTCTTTTAAATGAGTTTGTGAACAAAAATATGGCCGCCAAACACGCTACATTTTGATTGGTCCACTGAGACCATGTTTCTGACATAGCTCCTTCCATTGAAAAAACTAATGGCACTCAGTGCCCAATCATATCTCCCAAATTTCGGCCCAATCCGCTCAGTGGTTCTGGAGTTGTTTTGGCAAAAAACAGGTTATCCAAGATGGTCGCCAAACAATTTGGCCAATCAAGTTCCCTTGAACAAACTTGGTGCAGTACTTGGCCTAGATGATATTTCATGCGTTTTGAATTAATCCCCCAAGCGGTTTTGGAGAAGATTTTCAGACATTTCTAAAAATCAACCAAAATCCAAGATGGCGCGAGAAGAATACATTTTAAATTTCCCATTGCTTTAGTATGGGAGATTTTGGCGGGTAAATGATCTAAAATGGCCACTAAACCGTTTATCCAACAGACTCGAAAATGCCAAATTTGAAATCACAATACGCAAAAACATATATAAAATCAATTTCGGCCTCAAAATTCATCAAATAAAAAAATCCAGTATGGCCTACAAACACGTTATATTTTGATTGGTCCACAGCGGCCATGGTTTTTTTAGGGATCAACTTTGCTTGAACAAACTTCAATGGCCCTTAGTCCCTAATCATATATCACAAATTTCGGCCTGATCGCTTAAGCGGTTCTGGGGAAGACGTCGTTTTTGCGAAAACTAGGTCATCCAAGATGGACGTTGAACCATTTGGTCATTCAAGTTCCCTTGAGCAATCTTGGTTCAGCTCTTACCCTAGATCATATTTCATGACGTTTGCATCAATCCCCCAAGCAGTTTCGGAGAAGATCTTTAAAGATGTTTCCTAAAATCTGCAAAAATCCAAGATGGCCATTGGCTAAATTGGCCGATCGGCTTCATTTCAACAAACTTGGATCCCTATGGCCTAAGGATGCTTCCTGCCAAATATAATTGAAATCGGCCTAGTGGTTCTTGAGAAGTCGCTTAAAGGAAAAGTTGACAGATGGACGGACGACGGATGGATGGACGACAGACAGTCGCCATGGCATAAGCTCACTTGGCCTTTCAGGCCAGGTGAGCTAACAATGTTCTTAACAAGGTCACAGTGACCTGGAACTTTGACCTTTTGACCACAAATTCATTGTGTGATGCTGCGTCATTATACTGAAGAATAATTACAAGTTTGAGTACAGTAGGATTAACCAAACATGAGATATAAACAGTAAAGTTAAGCTAAATGGAAAATGTTAATGTTGAAAAAGACACAATTTTTACAAAGGTCACAGTGACCTTGGCCTTTGACCCAAGGTCATTGTGTGATGCTATGTCAATATAAAGAAACATGTGTCCAAGTTTGGGTCCAGTATGATTAACCAAACCTGAGATATAAACAGTCAAGTTGAGCTGAACGCAAATTGGCGGCCGCCGCTGTCACATGATGTGCAGGGTATCACTATAGCTCATTTTACGTCACAAAGTTGAGGTAAAAGGTGTTTGAGGTCAAACTGACAAATATCTCCGTTACAGAGTCACTAAGTGCATCCCAAAATTTTTAGCCATAAATCAGGAATTCAAGTAGGAACAATCATTAAATTTAGCACATCCATTCATGAGTTCTATGAAATTCAAGACAATCTATCAGATATCTAGGTCACGGGTTTATGAAGTGCATACTGGAATAAAATCTTTGGCCAGAACTCTGGAATGCAAGAAGGTAGAATCACCAGATTTATCACATGCCTTCATATTACAAGTCTTTGATTGCTTTCAGTTTGAGGGCTGCGAGTCAACTATCTAGGTAATGGGGGTTACTACATGCATTCTCCAGACAAAGCACAAAGGCATGAGCAGCATGTAATACTGGTGTGTGGTACTGAGCAGCATGTGATACTGGTGTGTGGTACTGAGCAGCATGTGATACTGGTGTGTGGTACTGAGCAGCATGTGATACTGGTGTGTGGTACTGAGCAGCATGTGATACTGGTGTGTGGAACTGGGCCATGTGGTACTGGTGTGTGGTACTGAGAAAAATGATATACTGTGGTGTGGCACTGAGCAGCATGTGGTACTAGTGTATGGTACTGGGACATGTGGTAGTGGGTCATGTGGTACTAGTATATGGTACTGGGTTGTGTGGTACTGATGTGTGATACTGGGCTGTGCCGTACCAGGCCGTATGGTACTGGGCTGCATTGTACTAGTGTGTGGTACTGGGATGTGTGGTACTGGGCTGTGTGGTACTGGGACATGTGGTACTAGTGTATGGTACTGGGACATGTGGTAGTGGGTCAGGTGGTACTAGTATATGGTACTGGGCTGCGTGGTACCGGGTGAAGTGGTACTGGGCTGTGTCCTACTAGGCCATATGGTACTGGGCTGCATGGTACTAGTGTGTGGTACTGGGCTGTGTGGTACTGGGCTGTGTGGTACTGGGTCGTGTGGTACTGGGCTGTGTGGTACAGGGTCGTATGGTACTGGGCTGTGTGGTACTGGGTCATATGGTACTGGGCTGTGTGGTACTGGGCCGTGTGGTACTGGACCGTGTAGTACTGTGTCATGTGCTACTGGGCAGTGTGGTACTGGGCTGTGTGGTACTGGGTCATGTGGTACTGGGAGGTGTCGTACTGGGCAGTGTCATACTGGACTGTTTGGTACTGTACTGGTGTGTTGTACTGGGCTGTGTGGTACTGTGTCATGTGGTACTGGGCTGTGTGGTACAGGGTTGTATGGTACTGGGCTGTGTGGTACTGGGTCATATGGTACTGGGCCGTGTAGTACTGCGTCATGTGCTACTGGGCAGTGTGGTACTGGGTCGTGTGGTACTGAGCTGGTGTGGTACTGTACTGGTGTGTTGTACTGAGCGGCATATGATACTGGTGTGTCGAACTGGGTCATGTGGTACTGGGCCATGTGGTACTCAGCCATGTGGTAATTGGCTGTGTAGTACTTGGCTGTGTGGTACTGAATTGGGTGGTACTGGGTCATGTGGTACTGGGCCATGTGGTACTCAGCCGTGTGGCACTTGGCTGTGTAGTACTGGGCTGCATGGTACTGGGCTGTGCGGGGTCTGGGCCGTGTGGTACGGAGGGGTGCAGAATGGAGGTATCTGGTATGTTACGCAATTATTTGATGTCATAATCAAAATATGTCACTTGTTAGCCAACATCACAATCAAATAACATAGGAAATAAACGAAATCTAGGATTTCTTTTTTCACGAGAGAGTTGATACTTACCTCCCTAATACTTTTGAATATTGCTAAATATTGGCTTTCACTCAATAAACACTCAGATTTAAAACAGTTAGGTGCCCCTACTGGGCAGGGAGTCAGAGCGTAGTCTGGCGGATGCCAGCCCCACCACCGCGCATGCGCAGACTAGCACTTCCTCTGACTAGATTATTGGCTGACACACATGCAACTATTAAGAGCCTGAAGACCGAGCCTCTGTGGGGTGGAGAGGCCGGGTCCGTATCTAGGGAGGTAAGTATCAACTCTCTCGTGAAAAAAGAAATCCTAGATTTCGTTTATTTCACTTCAAGAGTATACTTACCTCCATAATACTTTTGATATTGCCAGAATTCGAAAGTGAATCTGGCGGGAGGGAGGCGAGGTCAAAAGACCAGCTCATCCCTATACGCTTTTTCTGCGTTTAAGGCACTTCAACTTCTGAAACTGTCTGAAAAAACAGTCAGGATTTGACTAACCATCGAATAACACCACCGATGTATGAGAGATGACCGAATGTCATATGCGCTCCCCTCCCCTCCTTCCTGGGAGGAAGAGTCGACTGACCTCAATGTCCTATACGCTCTCTACGTACAAGTGCCATGTACTACAGGACAGAGACGAAAAAACTCCATTTTCGTAACTCTCAACAATGAACCACACAAATACACAAACCATCACCATATTAATAACGGGTAACGTGACAATACAATCAACAATGGACAACACATGAACAAGACTGACCTTGTTGAAAATGGCTGCTGACATCATCTTCCCATTGGTAAAGACTGATGCAGGCCCAAAAAAGTGGGTGTTTCCATAAATTAATTGTGAAATATATAAGTAATGAGGAAAACCCTCCTCAAAAAATATAAACCGAGTTATTTTTTCAAAATCGACAAGGCGAGAGGATTAGAGGTGTCACGGAGATAATGGTCTGTAAAACTTGACTCACAGTGCCACTGAGCCACCGACATAATATCATCCACAGGGACCCCATTAAATAGGGCCGTGGATGTCACTACGCCGCGGACACTGTGAGCCTTGGCCACGTCAACCTGCTTCCCGGTGGCGGATTTATGGCAAAACTGAATGCATTCCACAATCCACCTGGAAATGGTGTCCTTAGAAGCCCTGCCATGGGGTTCAATATATGACAACCATAACGCTGACTGGTCGGTGCGCCACTCCGCCGTACGTTGTTTGTACCGGCGCAGCGCCCGGACGGGACACCATGCTTTAGAATTAGGATCATATCTAGTTAAAGCAGGCAAAATAATAGGTTGACCTGGATATTTCAACGACTGATTTTTAGCCAAGAAATTAATCCTAGGTAGCAGCTTAAGGCCTTCCCCTGAAACCACAAAACGGTCATCCTCGGCTGATAAGGCATGAATTTCACTCCTACGCCTAGCCGAGGCCGCAGCAATTAAAAACACAGTCTTCAGTGTTAATAGTTTCATAGAAATGGAACTAAGTGGTTCAAAAGGCTTATCACCTAGTACTTGAAGCACTAGCGATAAACTCCAAGACGGAATCACAGGAGGATTCCTTGGTCTTAGATTGCCCATGCCTTTAATTAATACATTTAATGTATTTACTTCATCACTTCCCCTCTTAGCCAAGCAAGGAATAACAGACATTAATGCTGACTTATAACCAGCAATAGAGTTAGGCTTGAGGCTATAGGCATCATAGAGGTGACAGAGGAAATCAGCTACTACTTGAATAGATGAATCCATTGGATCAATACATCTTTTTGAGCACCATTCTGCAAATCTGTTGATTTTATAATTATATGCTCTGGAGGTTGACCCCCTCCTGGCTTTGGCCATAAACATGGCTGCTTGCTCAGAAAAGCCCTCCTTAATTCTAGATTCCTTGACAACATCCACGCAGTCAATCTGAACATTGACGGATTGTTGTGAAGGGCCTTGCCCTGGAAGATAATATCGTCCATCAGAGGCAGAGGAACCGGATTGCAGACCAGAAGGTCCAGCAGATCCGTATACCATGATCGGCTTGGCCAATCCGGGGCGATCAGAAGCACTTGGCATTCCTCTTGTCTGATTTTCTGAAGAATTTTTGGAATCAGGATTGCTGGAGGGAATGCGTATGCATACATTCTCCCCCAGCTGATAGCTAACGCATCTGTTGCGAAAGCGCTTGGATCCGGAATCGGAGAGACGTACGTCGTCATCTTCGCATTCTTCTTCGTTGCGAACAAATCGATGTTGGGTTTCCCCCAATGGTCGAACAGACGATCCGCCACACATTGATTTAGTTGCCATTCCGTGGGTAAAACACTCATCCTTCGGCTCAATGAGTCTGCTAGCAGGTTTAACCTTCCCGGAATATGAACTGCTTTCAAGGTAATCTGGTGATCCAGACACCAACAAAGCATTTTCCATGTCATCATACAGAGACTGGGCGACTTCGTTCCGCCCTGGCGGTTTATGTAAGTCACAACTGTTGAGTTGTCTGAACGAATAAGAACAATCTTGCCCTGAACTTTCTGTAAGAAATGTTCCAGGGCCAGGACTACTGCTTTTAGCTCCAGTAGATTTATATGTTCCTTTGACTGTTCCAGATTCCAAAGCCCTGATATCGTGTACTCTTCCAGGCAAGCTCCCCAGCCCTCCATCGATGCATCTGTATACACCGTCACCTGAGGGTGGGGAGGGGTTAGCAAAACCCCCGGCAAGAGATTCTCTGTATTCAACCACCATTGCAGGTGGTGAATGAGAGGCGCCAACACTGACACATTCGAGTCCAGCGAACCTGTACTCTGGGTCCATTGTGTCATGAGAAATAACTGGATCGGCCGCCTGCGTAAGGCGGCCTGAGGAATGACTGGTTCCAATGAAACCATCAACCCCAGCATTCTCAAGTAAACCCGTGCCAGGACATGACGACTGTCGCACACTGACTGAATTAATGAGATGAGTTTCTGAACTCTCTCCTGAGTAGGATAAACATATCCTGTCTCTAGATCGAAGAACATCCCCAGGTAAACAAACTTCTGGGATGGAGTCAGCTCTGATTTTGGGAAATTGATCATCCAGCCTAAGTCTGTGAGAGTTTTCAAAACAATCTCCAGATTGGCCGACAAACTTTCCCGGGTGTGCGCTTTCAACAGCCAGTCGTCTATGTACGTGTGGACTGCTATGCTTCTCCTGCGGAGGTATGCTGTGATCGCAAGAACCACACGGGTGAAAACCCGAGGAGCCGTGGAAATTCCGAAGGGCAACACCCTGAATTCCCACTGTCTGCCCTGGAATGCAAATCTCAGGAAGCGACAGAAACTCCCGTGGATGGGGATGTGGAAATAAGCGTCCTTCAAATCTATCGACGCCGTCCACATCCCCCTCTCCAACCCCGCCAACACCGAGCGCACCGTTTCCATCTTGAAACTGGGCGTCTCGATGAACTTGTTCAGTGGCTTGAGGTTGAGAATCGGTCTCCACCCTCCGGTGCGTTTTGTTACCAAGAACAGGGTTGAATAGAAGCCCGGACACCTTTGTGCCGGCTGAATAGCTCCTTTTTGTACGAGGGAATTTATCTCCTCCTCGATACACAACCTTTGATCTGGATCTCTCGGAATGGGAGTCCAGACTGGCACTAGAGACAGTCGCGACGGCGGGCCTGCCATCCACTCTGGATGATACCCCACGGAAAGCCATCGCAAGACTAAACGGTCCTGAGTTAACCGTTCCCACTCTTGCATGTGGTCGGCTAGCCGGCCTCCCACCGGTCCACCTAGGGACCGCGGTGGACACAAGGCATGCAAGAGCGGCACTGTCTCCGTCGCCATACACACCGGCGTGGTCCTTACCGCGGTAAGCGCCCTGTCAGGAACGATAACCACGCCCAGATCCTCGCGCGCCCCGCCCCGCCCCGCGCGCACCTCGGTGCACGGGCGGCTGCCTGGCTGACGGCGGCTGAGGAGCCTGCGCCCCCCTCACTGCTGGCCGAATCGCACGCGGCCGAGGCCGGCGCTGCGACGGCGGCTGGCCTCTGACTTGGCCAGCACCACCTCGAGCCTGCAGGGGACGATACGCAGGGGCCGCGGCGCGAACGTTAGCACGACGCAGCACCTCAAACTGTTCGCGCAGCGCCCTCTGGTTATTCACCAGGGTGACCGTCTCCTGGAGGTGGCGACATCCCTCACCTCCAAAAAGACCAGGACCCGTCATAGGCATACGGAGTAGCCTATTATACAGGTCCTGAGACGGGCACAGATTGTCCAGGGCAAACGTGCGTCTTGCCCGGACACTACTGGTCACCGCCCGCGTCATACAGTCCAGCGCCAGGTTAATACCATCCTGGATGGTTCGCTGGACCGCGAGCGGGCTTGGCTGGCGCGATGCGGATGCCGTTACTACCCCCTGTAACAGCTGGGAGACGTGGGACAGAGCGGCAATCGAAGCCCTCCCACTCTCCTCCGCATCACGCAACGCGGTATTCGCCGAACGCAACGCGTTCGCGCACAAGACCCCCGCGTCAGAACGGGAGCCTGGCCGCGTATCCTCACCCAAAGCCGCGCGGTCATCCACGCTGGGCTTGGGTACCACACCGTACCGCTGGTAGTCCAGGGGCACGATGCGACAACGCCTGGCCACCTCGCGAGGGGCCTTCGCGAGACGTCCACTCGTGTTAATGGACGACTCCGCCGCCTTGAACATGTCAACGACATGCTCCGCCAGCGGCAGAGACGGCATAGCGTTAGCAGTTGGTTTCCCAGCTAACCACGGCGTGTGAACACGGTGGCTAGCCGACTGCTCCACGGGCAGATCAGGCCTAACGCTCACCAACCACTGGCAAGCGTCATACCAATCCTCCTCCGTGGCTAACTGCGAGCGCTCTACAAGACGGGGTCCTTCGTCTTCCTCCTGAGCGCAAGCAGTAGAGCTTGACGGCGGGTACGCTGATACACCTGGCAAGCCAGGGAAAACATGCGGGCCTGACAGCACCGGCATGAGAATATCACTGGTTTGACCAGGAGCAGGCACCGCGGTAGAGCGCGGGGTATATATAGCCCCACCACGGGCCCGGCCAGCACCAGCTACACGCTCGGCAAGCCGAGGTATGCGGTACCGCTGGCCATCAGCAGCGCCCTGGGCCACCACCTGAACCGCGGACCTTACTCCAGGGTGAGTAATACCGTGGAAAAAAGCGCCTGTATTCCCCGCGAGGGGTGCACAAACGTCTTCATCCATGTCCACGTCGTCAGACGGCGACCCTAGCAGGTAATCCTCATCACCCTGGTCAGAAAGATTAGACCCCGGGTCAGCAAAGAGAGCTAACCCGGGCTGACCAGGAACGGTGCCATAGGAGGTACTGGCCACCGCGGCGTGCGGATACCCCTGGACTGATAAGCAGCCAGCGGGTTCCAGCGACAACCGTCCACGGTCCCCTATCGGCGCGGCAATAAGCCTGCTGCCAGGGTCGTGGAACGCCCCCTCTAATGGGGCCACCTCTGAATCGTCGGACAACGGAAGCGGACTAAGGAAAATCGATCCAGAGGCGGGGATTACCTGCTCCGAAGCCGATGATGAGGACAATAAAGGATCTGGTCCAGGAAGCATGCCACGAAGCAACCCTGGAACCAAATCCTTTATTGTCCTCTTCATCTCTCCCAACATCTCGGTCCGGAAGGTCTCCATATCCACCGCGGACGAGAGCTTCCCCTTACCCTTCCTACTTACAACCTCTCGTTTCCGCTTCTTCTTCTTCTCCTCCTCTACCACCTTGTCCGTCGCCTGTAAGCAGCACAAGAATTCGGACATTAACTCGCCCCCCCAGTGCTTACATATGTCACAATTAATCAAGGGACCACAAGGGCTACATCGATAACACAGATGCGGCCAGAATAAACGAAATCTAGGATTTCTTTTTTCACGAGAGAGTTGATACTTACCTCCCTAATACTTTTGATATTGCTAAATATCGGCTTTCACTCAATAAAACACTCAGATTAAAAACAGTTAGGTGCCCCTACTGGGCAGGGAGTCAGAGGTAGTCCGGCGGATGCTCGCCCCACCACCGCGCATGCGCCGACTACTACTTCCTCTGGCTCATTTATTGGCTAACACATGCAACTACCAAGAGCCTGAAGACCGAGCCTCTGTGGGGCGGAGAGGCCGGGTCAGTATCTAGGGAGGTAAGTATCAACTCTCTCGTGAAAAAAGAAATCCTAGATTTCGTTTATTTCACATCAAGAGTATACTTACCTCCCTAATACTTTTGATATTGCCAGAATTCGAAAGTGAATCTGGCGGGAGGGAGGCGAGGTCAAAAGACCAGCTCTTCCCTATACGCTTTCAAGCGTTTAAGGCACTTATGACGTCTGAAACTGTGTGAAAACACAGTCAGGATTTGATAAACCATCGGATAACACAACCGATGCCTGAGAGATGACCGATTTGTCATATGCGCTCCCCCCCCTCCCTTGGGAGGAAGATTAAATGACCTCAATGTCCTACACGCTCTCTTCGTACTAGTGCTAAGTACTATAGGACAGAGACGAAAAGGCTCCATTTTCGTATACTCTCTCTAAAGAACCACAACCCACATAAACCATCACCATATTAATAACACTGGGTAACGTGACAATACAAAACAATGAACAACACATGAACAAGACTGACCTTGTTGTACTAGGAAGCTGTCATCATGAATCCAGTAGAGAAGGATGATACAGTCCCGACAAGTGGTTGTCACCGTCGCTGAATGGCGAAGTATATAAGCAATGCGGAGGCACTCTTCACAAACATAAAGCGGTTATTGTTTCAAAATCGACAAGGCGAGAGGGTTAGAGGTGTCACGGAGGTAATGGCCTGTAAAACTTGACTCACAGTGCCACTGAGCCACTGACATAATATCATCCACAGGGACCCCATTAAAAAGGGCAGTGGATGTCACGACACCGCGGACACTGTGAGCCTTGGCCACGTCAACCTGTCGCCCGGTGGCGGATTTGTGACAAAATTGAATACATTCCACAATCCACCTAGAAATGGTGTCCTTAGACGCCCTACCATGGGGTTCAATATATGACAACCATAACGCTGACTGGTCGGTACGCCACTCCGAAGTACGCTGTTTGTACCGGAGCAGCGCCCGTACGGGGCACCATACTTTAGAATTAGGATCATATCTAGTTAAAGATGGCAAAAAAATAGGTTGACCTGGATATTTCAATGACTGATTTTTAGACAAGAAATTAATCCTAGGTAGAAGCTTAAGGCCTTCCCCTGTAACCACAAAACGGTCAACCTCGGCTGATAAGGCGTGAATTTCACTCCTACGCCTTGCCGAGGCCGCAGCAATTAAAAATACAGTTTTAAGAGTTAACATTTTCATAGAAATGGAACTAAGTGGTTCAAAAGGCTTATCACCTAGTACCTGGAGCACCAGTGATAAACTCCAAGACGGAATCAGTGGAGGATTCCTTGGTCTTAGATTGCCCATGCCTTTAATTAATACATTTAATGTACTTACTTCATCACTCCCCCTATTAGCCAAGCAAGGAATAACAGTCATTAAAGCTGACTTATAACCAGCAATAGAGTTAGGCTTGAGGCTATAGGCATCATATAGGTGACAGAGGAAATCAGCCACTACCTGAATAGATGATTCCATTGGATCAATACATCTTTTTGAGCACCATTCTGCAAATCTGTTGATTTTATAATTATATGCTCTGGAGGTTGACCCCCTCCTGGCTTTGGCCATAAACATGGCCGCTTGCTCAGAAAAGCCCTCCTTAATTCTAGATTCCTTGACAACATCCACGCAGTCAATCGGAACATTGACGGATTGTCGTGAAGGGCCTTGCCCTGGAAGATAAGGTTGTCCATCAGAGGCAGCGGAACCGGATTGCAGACCAGAAGGTCCAGCAGATCCGTATACCACGATCGGCTTGGCCAATCCGGGGCGATCAGAAGCACTTGGCACTCCTGCTGCCTGATTTTCTGAAGCACCTTTGGAATCAGGATTGCTGGGGGGAATGCGTATGCATACATTCCCTCCCAGCTGATAGCTAACGCATCTGTTGCGAAAGCGCTTGGGTCTGGAATCGGAGAGACGTACGTCGTCATCTTCGCATTCTTCTTCATCGCGAACAAATCTATGTTGGGTTTCCCCCAATGGACGAACAGACGATCCGCCACACATTGATTTAGTTGCCATTCCGTGGGTAAAACACTCATCCTTCGGCTCAATGAGTCTGCTAGCAGATTTAACCTCCCCGGAATATGAACTGCTTTCAAGGTGATCCCATGATCCAGGCACCAACAAAGCAGTTTCCATGTCATCATACAGAGACTGGGCGACTTCGTTCCGCCCTGGCGGTTTATGTAAGTCACTACCGTTGAGTTGTCTGAACGAATTAGAACAATCTTGCCCTGAACTTTCTGTAAGAAATGTTCCAGGCCCAGGACTACTGCTCTTAGCTCTAGTAGATTGATATGTTCCTTGGACTGATCCAGATCCCAAAGCCCTGATACTGTGGACTCTTCCAGACAAGCTCCCCACCCCTCCATCGATGCATCTGTATACACAGTCACCTGAGGGTGGGGAGGGGTTAGCAAAACCCCCAGCAAGAGATTCTCTGTATTCAACCACCATTGCAGGTGGTGAATCAGAGGCGCCAACACTGACACGTTCGAGTCCAGCGAACCTGAACTCTGGGTCCACTGTGTCATGAGAAACAACTGGATCGGACGCCTGCGCAAGGCGGCCTGTGGAATGACTGGTTCCAAAGAAACCATCAAGCCCAGCATTCTCAAGTAAACCCGTGCCAGGACATGACGACTGTCGCACACCGACTGAATAACCGAGATGAGTACTTGAACCCTCTCCTGAGTGGGGTACACATACCCCGTCTCCAGATCGAAGAACATGCCCAGGTAAACAAACTTCTGGGATGGAGTTAGCTCTGATTTCGGGAAATTGATCAGCCAGCCCAAGTCCGAGAGAGTTTTCAAAACAATCTCCAGATTGGCTGACAACGATTCCCGGGTGTGTGCTTTCAACAGCCAGTCGTCTATGTACGTGTGGACTGCTATGCTTCTCCTGCGGAGGTATGCAGTGATCGCGAGAACCACACGGGTGAAGGCCCGAGGAGCCGTGGAAATTCCGAAGGGTAACACCCTGAATTCCCACCGCCGGCCCTGAAATGCAAATCTCAGGAAGCGACGGAAACTCCTCTCTATGGGAATGTGGAAATAAGCATCCTTCAAATCTATCGACGCTGTCCACATCCCTCGCTCTAACCCCGCCAACACCGAGCGCACAGTCTCCATCTTGAAACTGGGTGTCTCGATGAACTTGTTCAACGGCTTGAGGTTGAGAATCGGCCTCCACCCTCCGGTGTTTTTTGTTACCAAGAACAGGGTTGAATAGAAGCCCGGGCACCTCTGTGCCGGCTGAATGGCTTCTTTTAGTATGAGGGAATTTATTTCCTCCTCTATACACAACCTCTGATCCGGATCCCGTGGAATGGGAGTCCAGATCGGCGCGAGAGACAGTCGCGATGGCGGGCCTGTCACCCAGTCGGGACGATACCCGACCGAAAGCCATCGCAAGACTAAACGGTCCTGAGTCAACCGCTTCCACTCTGGCAAGCGGGCGGCCAAACGGCCGCCCACCGGTCCACCTAGGGATAGAGGTGGACATAAGGAGGGCCAGAGTGGCACTGTTCTCTCGGCCTGAAACACCGGAGTGGTTCCCACCGCGGTAACCAGGCCATCAGGCCCGATTACCGCGACCAGATCCCCGCGCGCCCCGCCCAGCGCCGCGCGCACCACGGTGCGCGGGCGGCTGTCTGGCTGGGTGCGGCTGGGGAGCCTGCGCCCCCCTCACTGCTGGCCGAATCGCCCGTGGCCTAGGCCTACGTTGCGACGGTGGCTGGCCCCTGACCTGGCCAGCACCACCTCGAGCCTGCAGAGGACGATACGCAGGGGGTGCCGCGCGAACACGCTCCCGCCGGAGCACCTCAAATTGTTCCCGCAGCGCCCTCTGGTTATTAACCAGAGTGACCGTCTCCTGGAGGTGCCTGCATCCCTCACCTCCAAAGAGACCAGGACCTGTCATAGGCGTCCGCAGCAGCCTATTATACAGGTCCTGGGACGGGCACAGATTGTCAAGCGCAAACGTGCGCCTCGCCCGGACACTTCTGGTTACCGCCCGCGTCAAACAGTCCAAAGCCAGGTTGATACCATCCTGAATGGCTCTCTGGACTGTCACCGGGCTTGGTTGGCGTGATGCGGAAGCCGCTACCACCCCTTGTAGCAGCTGGGAGACGTGGGACAGAGCGGCAATCGACGCTCTCCCACTCTCCTCCGCATCCCGCAGCGCGGCATTTGCCGAACGCAACGCGTTCGAGCACAAGACTCCCGTGTCAGAACGGGAGCCCGGCCGCGCATCTTCGCCCAAAGCCGCGCGATCATCAACGCTCGGCTTCCGCACCACACCGTACCGCTGGTAATCCAGGGGCACGATGCGGCACCGCTTCGCCACCTCGCGAGGGGCCTTCGCGAGACGTCCATTCACCTTAATGGACGCCTCTGCCGCTTCGAACATGTCCACGACATGCTCAGCAAGCGGCAGAGATGGCATAGCGGTAGCCGCCGGCCTACCAGCTAACCACGGCCGATGGTCACGCTGGCTAGCCGGCAGCTCCACGGGTAGATCTGGCCGAACACTTACCAGCCACTGGCAAGCGTCCGACCAATCCTCCTCCGTGGCTAACTGCGAGCGCTCTACTAGACGAGGGCCTTCGTCTTCCTCCAGAGCACTCGCAGTTGATGTCGACGGCGGGTAAGCTGATACCCCTGGCAAGCCTGGAAAAGCATGCGGGCCCGAGAGAGCAGGCATGCTAAATTCCGCGGCTTGACCAGGAGCAGGCGCCGTGGCAGAGCGCGGGGTAAACACCGCTCTACCACGGGTCTGACCAGCACCAGCCATACCATCGGCAAGCCGAGGTATGCGGTATCCGTGGTCAACAGCACCGCCCGGGGACACCCTCTGGACCGTGAAATCTACTCCTGCGTGAGTAGAACCATGGAACACGTCGCCTGCATTCCCCGCGAGGGGTGCACAGACGTCGTATTCCATGGCCACGTCCTCAGAAGGCGACCCCAGCAGGAGATCCTCTTCTTCCTGGCCAGAAAGATTAGACTCCGGGTCAGCAAAGAGAGCTAACCCGGACTGGCCAGGAAAGGTGCCATAGGAGGGTTTGGCACCTTCGGCGCGCGGATACCCGGGGTCTGATGAGCAGACCGCGGGTCCCAGCAACAACCGTTGTCCACGGCCCCTCGGCGCGGCGCCATGCCTGCTGCCAGGGCCTTGGACTGCCCCCAACAAAGGGGCCACCTCTGAATCCACAACCGGACCGGACCTAAAGAGACCGGATTCAGAGGCGGGGATCACCTGCTCGTAAGCAGATGCCGAGGACAACAAAGGAGCTGGCCCAGGGAGCATGCCACGAAGCAACTCTGGGACCAGATCCTTTATTGTCCTCTGCATCTCTTGCAACATTTCGGACCTGAAGGCCTCCATATCCACCGCGGATGAGGCCTTCTTCTTACCCTTCTTACACACTTTCTCCTTCTTCTTCCTCTCTTCCTCCATTACCTTCTCCCTTGCCTGCAATGCGAGAAAATCAGACATTAATTCGCCCCCCCACAGCTTACATACGTCGCACTTCAGCAACGGTCCACAGGGACTGCAGCTGAAGCACAAGTGCGGGACGAAGCGGCTTTTAAGAAACCTCCCGCAGGACGGGCAACCAGGTCTCTGAAACAGGACAAAGGACAGGGACAATGAGCAAGATAGTTAAGGTTAGCGAACTCAAAACCAACTAAAAAGAGAGGACAGGATCATCAAGATCAGAAATCAAGAAGAACCAGCCATGGACAAAACGTTAATTGTTAATAAAAAGGCCAAGGCCGATTATGACGTCATCACTCTCGTGACCAAATTAATCGATCCGCAACAAGCACCAAGAGCAAGAACGAATTGTATAAGTAAACGGAACATTTCCGTTGAATTGGCATTTCGAGTACACAACAATCAGATATACAGAGATAACTCCTTCCAATTCTAGCATTGGCAAAAAGGGAAATTATCTCCCCTTTTGTTTACAATAATTAGATACCTGATCCTTGTATAGACAAACCATCCAACGTGATGAACCGGAGAACTCCACCATAGTACGCCTCTACATTCTCTCCACCTCAGGGGAAGGAATTGGAGCAAGAGGGCAAAGTGAGAAGACCTTTATAACAGGCCTCCAACTCACTGAACATAGATTTTTTGGTTAGATAACCTAACAGTATTAGTAGGAAATGGAACCGTGGTGGAGAGAAAACATATCCTCTTGTGCCGAGAAGTCCATCAAAGCGTCTATGCGATACCTGTGGACAAAACACAAAGAGAAATGAGACATATGAAGCACCATGTTGTAAAAAACCAACATAATCAGGCGCTAATCACGGTAAGCGCGAGTCCCGGAAATACATTAAACCGGGACAAAACACGCTAGCATATCAAAGAATTCACCTGATAAAGCGATCCCGCTCCTTCTAAAGGCGAATCCTCCCTTTCCGACATGCTTCCACCAAAAAATAATCGTCAAACGTGAGCAAAAAACAAGGCAACGCGCAGAAAAGTATGAAGAACACAAAACCGCATGTAACCCTTTGCCAATAAATGAGCAAAGAGGAAGTAGTAGTCGGCGCATGCGCGGTGGTGGGGCGAGCATCCGCCGGACTACCTCTGACTCCCTGCCCAGTAGGGGCACCTAACTGTTTTTAATCTGAGTGTTTTATTGAGTGAAAGCCGATATTTAGCAATATCAAAAGTATTAGGGAGGTAAGTATACTCTTGATGTGAAACTTTATATGCATAAAACGTCCACAGGACGCGCAACCCAGTCCCTGAAACAGGCCAAAGGACAAGGAGTATGAGCAACTAGTTAAGCTTAGAAACTCAATCCAACTCAAAGAGAAGGAAAACGATCATAAAGATCAATATACATCAGAAACCAGCATAGCGCTTGAATTGCTGATAAATACATAGCCAGGCTGATTATGACGTCATTAATCCCGTGACAGGAAAAATACGATCCCAACAAAACATCCAAGTGCAAGGACGAATTGTATGCTGAATGGATAAGTTGACTACACAACCATCAGATACATATAGATAACTCTTTTCTGGCAAAAATGTTAATTATCTCCCTTTGTTTGTTTACAATAATTAACATCACCACATTATCAATAACTAGATACCTGACACTTTGTATAGACAAACCATCCAACGTGACGAACCGGAAACTCCACCATCTGCACGCCTCTTAACTCTCTCCACCTCATGGGGAAGGAATTGGATCAAGAGGGCAAAGTGAGAAGACCTTTATACCAGGCCTCCAACTCACTGGACATAATTTTTCATTTGGTTAGATAACCTAACAGTGTTAGTAGGAAATGGAACCATGGTGGAGAGAAAACTAACTCTCTGCTACTGTGATGTCACCACCTAGCGTCATACAGACCTGTGGACATAAACAGAAAGAGAAATTAGTCCTAGGTAGCACCGAGTTGATATAACCCAACCAACCAAGGCGCTTATCACGGTAAACGCGAGTCCCGGAAACACAATACACCGGGAAGAAAACTCGCTAATTTTACTAGAAGTCACCTGATTTAAAGGTCCTCCGTCCTCCTGTGGCGAAGTATTCCTTTCCGCCATCCAAAAAAGTGACTAACACTCCAAACAAACACCACTTAAACAGTTTAAGAGTACGAAAAAGCTATTGCACAAAAAAACATGTGTGATCTCTCTGCCAATAATCTAGCAAAGAGGAAGTGCTAGTCTGCGCATGCGCGGTGGTGGGGCTGGCATCCGCCAGACTACGCTCTGACTCCCTGCCCACTAGGGGCGCCTAACTGTTTTAATCTGAGTGTTTATTGAGTGAAAGCCAATATTTAGCAATATCAAAAGTATTAGGGAGGTAAGTATACTCTTGAAGTGAAAGTGGTATTGGTCCGATAGTAAGCATCTGAAATATATGTCTTTAACCCTTGGATTTGTTCAAAAAATTACAATTTTCTCATAGAAAATGTCCACTTGCAGGCCAAGAGACTATTTTTGAAAATTTAGCACTGGATGAACTGGCTCGGTTATTGAGCCAGGCATTCCAATGATAAATTTTCAAAAAAGTTCTTCTTTTGGTCTGCAAATGGACATTTCTCAAGACCACTGCAGAAGCTGTTTTTGGCTGATATGAGAGTTAAAGGGTTAATGAATTTACAATTTAAGAAACATTCAGTGGAATACTTTGAACTATTTTGACTGGGAGCTGTTGTCAGATTCAACAGCTTACCTGCATAATCATCTTGAATTCTTGAAATTGAGATTGCACAAATTCATGGTTCAGAGTGCTAAAACCGATTCACAGTGCTTATCTAGAAATGTGCAGGGCAAACTCACATGTTGCAGACACATAATAAACAACTCAAACGCTTCAGCATAGTTCAGCACAGCAGGTTTACTCTGAGACCAGGATGTAGGTGATGAGGGGGCAGTCGGGCTTGATGGGGCACTCTTCTCACCAGACTCCCTGTGGTATACAAGCAATCAGTATCAAATTATTCTATTACTCTATCAATACATTGTTAGGGATACAATAAGAAAAAAGCAGATATTTGGCTGGCAATACAGTAAAATAAGAATAATAAATTCATTAAATAACTTAGCCAATTTGCATTTTATATATGCATTTGAACTGTCTCATTAAAGGACAGTATTTTAATTTCAAGGATGCCTGCTGAATTTCTGCAGACTACAGTTTCCATGGGGTTTAACTCTGGATATGTTGAATATTTTGAAAACAATTTGACTGAAAGTTGTTGGTGGTGTTTTCAAAATATTCAGCAGGTCCAGAGTTATTGCCCATTAAAATTATTATCTGGTGGCTTGCAGCAGTCAGAAAGTTAAACTGGCAGTTTTTCCTGGATTAGGTCTTAGGCAACAAAAGCTACCAGTTAAATTAATAATTATATACTCAAACAGATATAAAGAAATTGTTGTAATCTAGTTTGTATATTAGTTTTATTAGCAATGACGTCCTAAATATTAGGCTGCTCGGTTTTGGGGGTGGAGGTATGGAGAAGCTATGCCAAGTAAGGGCAGGCTACATTGCAGTGTAATGAATCATATGATATAGTAAAATATAGCATGATATTGTATGGTATGGTATGGTATTGCTATGGTATGATATGGCTATGGTATGGTATGGCTATATTATGGCTATGGTATGGTTATGGTATGATATGGCTATAATATGGCTATGGTATGGTAGATATGGCGATGGTATCCGAAGCATAGTATGGTAGGGCAAGAGGTGAGAGGAAAAGCTAGGAGAGGATAAAGTAGAATAGAGTAGATGATCAACTCAAACATGAAAGGGTAGGATAGTAGAGGATATGGGATGTGAAGGAAAGCTCGGAGCGGCTAAGGTAGGATAGAGTAGATATAGTAGGATCAGAAAGACTATAATATAGCAGAAAAGGATATAGTACAGTAAAGATTGATAGACTAATATATGGTTATTAGAATACAATGTATGGACTAGCTATAGCTGATATATGACATACCTATGATAACATACAATGTATGGACTAGCTATAGCTGATATATGACATACCTATGATAACATACAATGTATAGACTAGCTATAGCTGATATATGACATACCTATGGTAACATACAATGTATGGACTAGCTATAACTCACATATGCCATACCTATGATAACATACAATGTATAGACTAGCTATAACTGATATATGACATACCTATGATAACATACAATGTATGGACTAGCTATAGCTGATATATGACATACCTATGGTAACATACAATGTATGGACTATAGCTGGACTGGTGAATGTGGTGTTTGGCAGGGAAACCAAGACAACACAAGCTGTTTGCTCGGATCTGTAGCAGGCATTCTAGTATCTAAAACATGAAAACAGAAAGAAAACAGGAATCAACAACACATTAACAAATACATTACAGCCCAGAAATAACTTAACATGTTCCCAAACAGTACAATTTTGAACACAATGTAAGAAATGTTCTATTGAATATTTTGGACTTAATCTGATTGGAAGCCATTACTTGGTCTGTAAGGGTTAACGTACAAGAAATGTAAATTTTCTTATAACTATTTATCATTCATAGGCCATGTGAAAATATCTGACAAACTTACTATTGGAGTAAATTATGGAAAGGATTATCAAACATTCTTCTCTTGATCTGCAAATAGATCTTTCTCAAGACCACTGTAGAAACTATTTTTGGTTAATGAATGAAATACTTAACTGAAAACTGTTAAGGTTTCCAACAAGGGTACAAAAGTGCTTAGATATATTCTTACCATTTCCCTGATAACAGCTGCAGCTGGAGCGACAGAGGCAATCTGTGGATTCGCATACTGACTGTTCAAGTGCTGGATCAGCAATTCATATACCTTCATACAATGACTAGGAGGGTATGTGTACATTTTGAACTGTCAAAAATACAATAATAATAATGATGATGATGATGATGATGATGATGATGATGATAATGATGATGATAATAATAATAATAATAATAATAATAATAATAATAATAATAATAATAATAATAATAATAATAAATCTAGTATGACATCTGCATATACATTGAAGCTCCAGATAATAAATTGAAAGCAAAGTTATTGAATGAAAATGAGTTTGCATAACTTAAATACAGCCTAGCCCCATAACCTACATTCTAAATGGATTTCATTAACAGACACAAACTGGATGTTAACTTATCATCTAAAGACAAAATCTTCATGGACTAACTGACAAATAATTGTCTTCATAGACCAATAATCAACCTACAGGTAGGTGGCCCTACCCCAAAAATGCTGGCGCCCCTTAGAATGCTGGTGAACAAACAAAATTGTCTAGAGTGAATGAAAAACTGGTCAAGCATTTTCCATTCTATTACTCAAATAGGCTATATAAATAGGAAAACTAAAAATACAAAAAGTACAATTTTATTATTATTATTATTGTTATTTGATGACAAAAAACGTTTTCTGCAAATCTTAAAGCCAGCATTTTCAATACAAACAGAGGTATCTCTTCATCACCTCAGTGAAAACTCACAAAAGGGAGTAATTTCTATTGGAAATGTACATAGCTATTGGAAGGTAGATAAAAAGAATGGCAGTGTGTCTGTTTGATCAAGGGGTAGTTCATTGTTCGGAGTGCAGGATTAACCTCTGCAATTGCTCTCAATGCAATATTGCACTGCGTCACTTAGGTGCAGTACTATATGTTGTTCTGTAATTGGCACCTGAGCCATGGCAATATACACTCGGCATAATTATTATGCTAAATGCTGGCTTCATTTTGAATTTACATGAAAAGAATTTTAAAGACTTCTATCAAAACCTACCTGTAAAAGAACTAGATTGACCGTGTGTCACATGTCGAGCCCTTTAGTTTTTCCACATATCACACATGATGCGTGACCGTGTCCCAAAGTAAGGATTTCCACATATCACACATGATGCGTGACCGTGTCCCAAAGTAAGCATTTCCACATATCACACATGATGCGTGACTGTGTCCCAAAGTAAGCATTTCCACATATCACACATGATGCGTGACCGTGTCCCAAAGTAAGCATTTCCACATATCACACATGATGTGTGACCGTGTCCCAAAGTAAGCATTTCCACATATCACACATGATGTGTGACCATGTCCCAAAGTAAGCATTTCCACATATCACACATGATGTGTGACCGTGTCCCAAAGTAAGCATTTCCACATATCACACATGATGTGTGACCGTGTCCCAAAGTAAGCATTTCCACATATCACACATGATGTGTGACCGTGTCCCAAAGTAAGCATTTCCACATATCACACATGACATGTGGCCGTGTCCCAAAGTAAGCATTTCCACATATCACACATGATGTGTGACCGTGTCCCAAAGTAAGCATTTCCACATATCACACATGATGCGTGACCGTGTCCCAAAGTAAGCATTTCCACATATCACACATGATGTGTGACCGTGTCCCAAAGTAAGCATTTCCACATATCACACATGATGTGTGACCGTGTCCCAAAGTAAGCATTTCCACATATCACACATGATGCGTGACCGTGTCCCAAAGTAAGCATTTCCACATATCACACATGATGCGTGACCGTGTCCCAAAAGTAAGGATTTCCACATATCACACATGATGCGTGACCGTGTCCCAAAGTAAGCATTTCCACATATCACACATGATGCGTGACCGTGTCCCAAAGTAAGCATTTCCACATATCACACATGATGCGTGACCGTGTCCCAAAGTAAGCATTTCCACATATCACACATGATGCGTGACCGTGTCCCAAAGTAAGCATTTCCACATATCACACATGACATGTGGCCGTGTCTCAAAGTAAGCATTTCCACATATCACACATGACATGTGGCCGTGTCCCAAAGTAAGGATTTCCACATATCACACATGACATGTGGCCGTGTCTCAAAGTAAGCATTTCCACATATCACACATGACATGTGGCCGTGTCTCAAAGTAAGCATTTCCACATATCACACATGACATGTGGCCGTGTCCCAAAGTAAGGATTTCCACATATCACACATGATATGTGGCCGTGTCTCAAAGTAAGCATTTCCACATATCACACATGACATGTGGCCGTGTCCCAAAGTAAGGATTTCCACATATCACACATGATGTGTGACCGTGTCCCAAAGTAAGCATTTCCACATATCACACATGATGTGTGACCGTGTCCCAAAGTAAGGATTTCCACATATCACACATGATGTGTGACCGTGTCCCAAAGTAAGGATTTCCACATATCACACATGATGTGTGACCGTGTCCCAATGTAAGGATTTCCACATATCACACATGTGTGACCGTGTCCCAATGTAAGCATTTCCACATATCACACATGATGTGTGACCGTGTCCCAAAGTAAGGATTTCCACATATCACACATGATGTGTGACCGTGTCCCAAAGTAAGGATTTCTACATATCACACATGATGTGTGACCGTGTCCCAATGTAAGGATTTCCACATATCACACATGTGTGACCGTGTCCCAATGTAAGGATTTCCACATATCACACATGATGTGTGACCGTGTCCCAATGTAAGGATTTCCACATATCACACATGACATGTGGCCGTGTTGCAAAGTAAGCATTTCCACATATCACACATGATCTGTGACCATGTCTCAAAGTAAGGATTTCCACATATCACACATCATGTGTGGCCGTGTTGCAAAGTAAGGATTTCCACATATCACACATCATGTCTGGCCATGTCGTAAAGTAAGAACTTCTTAAAATAGCACACTCCTTGATGACTCAAATGTCTACTGAAAAATTCTAACATTCTTGTAATTTGTTAACAGGAGACAAATCAAACAGAATTAAACCAAGGTACGAACCGCATACAAATATGTAAACAATGTGAAAATCATTTTCACTATTATCGGGTCTGGATGGCAAATTCAAATCTATATTCATTTTAAGCTTGTAATGTATGATTTACCTGTATTATGTCACACAGTCAACAATATTCAGCTTATATTATATATCATTGTCACACCTGCAGAAGTTCAACGAGTCCACTGATGGCCTTTTTAACATCCTCAAGGTCATCACTACTGCTCGGTGCAGCTGCATCTAAGGATGACGAGTCAATGACAGCTGTCATTAGGGGCTTCTGAATCACCTGTCATAACAAAATTCAAGAACAGTATTTAAAGGTAAACATGTAATACCTTTGTTTTATTGAGGCTCGGCAAAATCTGGTCATCTTATTACCATAACAACACGGCTACAACAAACAGATGAAATACAGGCTATACTATAACACACAGCATACCTAAACTCCCCTCAACAATTGTTATCATTGTTGATCAAAGTGTTCCATAATACACATCACATGTGACCTAAACTCCCCTCATCAGATGTCATCATTGTTGATCAAGATGGTCCATAATACACATCATACCTAAACTCCCCTCATCAGGTGTCATCATTGTTGATTGAGATGTTCCATAATACACATGAGACTTAACCTCCCATCATCAGGTGTCATGTTGGTTGATCAAGATGTTCCATAATACACATCATACTTAAACTCCCCTCATCAGGTGTCATCATTGTTGATCAAGATATTCCATAATACACATCATACTTAAACTCCCCTCATCAGGTGTCATCATTGATCAAGATGTTCCATAATACACATCATACTTAAACTCCCCTCATCAGGTGTCATCATTGTTGATCAAAGTGTTTCATAACACACATCATACTTAAACTCCCCTCACCACGCGTCATCATTGTTGATCAAGTTGTTCGATAATACACATCATACTTAAACTCCCCTCCTCAGGTGTCATGATAGTTGATCAAAATGTTTCATAAAACGCATACCGAAACTCCTCTCACCAATAGTCATGATGGTTGATCAAGATATTCCATAATACACATCATATCCAAACTCCCCTCATCAGGTGTCATCATTGATCAAGATATTCCATAATACACATCATATCCAAACTCCCCTCATCAGGTGTCATCATTGATCAAGATATTCCATAATACACATCATACCCAAACTCCCCTCATCAGGTGTCATCATTGATCAAGATATTCCATAATACACATCATACCCAAACTTCCCTCAGCAATTGACATGATTGTTGATCAACTGCTCTACAATGCACATCATACCCAAACTCCTCTGACCAATTGTCATCATGATCGCAATAAGAACAAATCTCACTTAGCGCTTAACCTCACTTTTGTTAATGACTTCAAAGCACAAAAATACAACACATATGATGAGGATTCTCTTCAAACTAGAACCTGCCATAATAACTACACACATATTTGAAGCGCAGTGTAGCACCATCTTACCATTTCCAAGATCTTCAGTAGGTCATGACATCTGTTTGTGGCGCATCCCTGGGCTAAAGACAGGATCATGTCTACAGCACAGTTTCTCACAATTGGATCTGGATCCTGGTCAATGTGGCACAAATGAGGGATAACAACGTGCTCCAGTAGTTCATCCTGCAGAGGAGAACATTACACAGATTAAACGAAATCAAGGATTTCTTTTTTCACGAGAGAGTTGATACTTACCTCCCTAATACTTTTGATATTGCTAAATATTGGCTTTCACTCAATAAAACACTCAGATTAAAAACAGTTAGGTGCCCCTACTGGGCAGGTAGTCAGAGGTAGTCCGGCGGATGCCAGCCCCACCACCGCGCATGCGCCGACTACTACTGCCTCTGACTAATTTATTGGCTAACACATGCAACTACCAAGAGCCTGAAGACCGAGCCTCTGTGGGGTGGAGAGGCCGGGTCCGTATCTAGGGAGGTAAGTATCAACTCTCTCGTGAAAAAAGAAATCCTTGATTTCGTTTATTTCACATCAAGAGTATACTTACCTCCCTAATACTTTTGATATTGCCAGAATTCGAAAGTGAATCTGGCGGGAGGGAGGCGAGGTCAAAAGACCAGCTCTTCCCTATACGCTTTCACGCGTTTAAGGCACTTATGACGTCTGAAATGTGTGAGAACACAGTCAGGATTTGACAAACCATCGGATAACACAACCGATGCATGAGAGATGACCGAATGTCATATGCGCTCCCCCCCCCCTCCTGGGAGGAAGACTAGATGACCTCAATGTCCTATACGCTCTCTACGTACTAGTGCCAAGTACTATAGGACAGAGACGAAAAGGCTCCATTTTCGTATACTCTCTATGATGAACCACCTCCCACATAAACCATCACCATATTAATAATAATGGGTAACGTGACAATACAAGTAACAATGAACAACACATGAACAAGACTGACCTTGTTGAACTTGGAAGCTGTCATCATGATCCCAGTAGAGAAGCCTGATGCAGTCCCGACAAGTGGTTGTTACCATCGCTAAATTGCGAAGTATATAAGCAATGCGGAAGCACTCCTCACAAAATGTAAAAGCGATTAATGTTTCAAAATCGACAAGGCGAGAGGGTTAGAGGTGTCACGGAGGTAATGGTCTGTAAAACTTGACTCACAGTGCCACTGAGCCATGGACATAATGTCATCCACAGGGACCCCACTAAACAGGGCAGTGGATGCCACGACACCGCGGACACTGTGAGCCTTGGCCACATCAACCTGTCTCCCGGTGGCGGATTTGTGACAAAACTGAATACACTCCACAATCCACCTAGAAATGGTGTCCTTAGACGCCCTGCCATGGGGTTCAATATATGACAACCATAACGCTGATAGGTCGGTACGCCACTCCGAAGTACGCTGTTTGTACCGGAGCAGCGCCCGGACGGGGCACCATGCTTTAGAATTAGGATCATATCTAGTTAAAGATGGCAAAAAAATAGGTTGACCTGGATATTTCAATGACTGATTCTTAGCCAAGAAATTAATCCTAGGTAGAAGCTTAAGGCCTTCCCCTGTAACCACAAAACGGTCATCCTCGGCTGATAAGGCGTGAATCTCACTCCTACGCCTTGCCGAGGCCGCAGCAATTAAAAATACAGTTTTAAGCGTTAACATTTTCATAGAAATGGAACTAAGTGGTTCAAAAGGCTTATCTCCTAGTACCTGAAGCACCAGAGATAAACTCCAAGACGGAATCAGTGGAGGATTCCTTGGTCTTAGATTGCCCATGCCTTTAATTAATACATTTAATGTACTTACTTCATCACTCCCCCTATTAGCCAAGCAAGGGATAACAGTCATTAATGCTGATTTGTAACCAGCAATAGAGTTAGGCTTGAGGCTATAGGCATCATATAGGTGACAGAGGAAATCAGCCACTACCTGAATAGATGAGTCCATTGGATCAATACATCTTCTTGAGCACCACTCTGCAAATCTGTTGATTTTATAATTATATGCTCTGGAGGTTGACCCCCTCCTGGCTTTGGCCATAAACATGGCCGCTTGCTCAGAAAAGCCCTCCTTAATTCTAGATTCCTTGACAACATCCACGCAGTCAATCTGAACATTGACGGATTGTCGTGAAGGACCTTGCCCTGGAAGATAAGGTCGTCCATCAGAGGCAGAGGAACCGGACTGCAGACCAGAAGGTCCAGCAGATCCGTATACCACGATCGGCTTGGCCAATCCGGGGCGATCAGAAGCACTTGGCACTCCTGCTGCCTGGTTTGCTGAAGCACCTTTGGAATCAGGATTGCTGGAGGGAATGCGTATGCATACATTCCCCCCCCCCCCCCCCCCCCCCCCCCCCCCCCAGCTGATAGCTAACGCATCTGTTGCGAAAGCGCTTGGGTCTGGAATCGGAGAGACGTACGTCGTCATCTTCGCATTCTTCTTCGTTGCGAACAAATCGATGTTGGGTTTCCCCCAATGGTCAAACAGACGATCCGCCACACATTGATTTAGTTGCCATTCCGTGGGTAAAACACTCATCCTTCGGCTCAATGAGTCTGCTAGCAGATTTAGCCTTCCCGGAATATGAACTGCCTTCAAGGTGATCCCATGATCTAGGCACCAACAAAGCAGTTTCCATGTCATCATACAGAGACTGGGCGACTTCGTTCCGCCCTGGCGGTTTATGTAAGTCACTACTGTTGAGTTGTCTGAACGAATTAGAACAATCTTGCCCTGAACTTTCTGTAAGAAATGTTCCAGGCCCAGGACTACTGCTCTTAGCTCTAGTAGATTGATATGTTCCTTGGACTGATCCAGATCCCAAAGCCCTGATATTGTGGACTCTTCCGGACAAGCTCCCCACCCCTCCATCGATGCATCTGTATACACAGTCACCTGAGGGTGGGGAGGGGTTAGCAAAACCCCCGGCAAGAGATTCTCTGTATTCAACCACCATTGCAGGTGGTGAATCAGAGGCGCCAACACTGACACGTTCGAGTCCAGCGAACCTGAACTCTGGGTCCACTGTGTCATGAGAAACAACTGGATCGGGCGCCTGCGCAAGGCGGCCTGCGGAATGACTGGTTCCAATGAAACCATCAACCCCAGCATTCTCAAGTAAACCCGTGCCAGGACATGACGACTGTCGCACACCGACTGTATTACTGAGATGAGTCTTTGAACCCTCTCCTGAGTGGGATAAACATATCCTGTCTCTAGACAGGAGCCGTGGAAATTCCGAAGGGTAATACCCTGAATTCCCACTGTCTGCCCTGGAATGCAAATCTCAGGAAGCGACGGAAACTCCTCTCTATGGGAATGTGGAAATAAGCATTCTTCAAATCTATTGACGCTGTCCACATTCCTCGCTCTAACCCCGCCAACACCGAGCGCACAGTCTCCATCTTGAAACTGGGCGTCTCTATGAACTTGTTCAATGGCTTGAGGTTGAGAATCGGCCTCCACCCTCCGGTGTTTTTCGTTACTAAGAACACGGTTGAATAGAAGCCCGGGCACCTCTGCGCTGGCTGAATGGCTTCCTTTTGTATGAGGGAATTTATTTCCTCCTCTATACACAACCTTTGATCTGGATCCCTCGGAATCGGAGTCCAGATCGGCACGAGAGACAGTCGCGATGGCGGGCCTGTCATCCACTCGGGACGATACCCGACTGAAAGCCATCGCAAGACTAAACGGTCCTGAGTCAACCGCTTCCACTCTGGCAAGTGGCCGGCCAAACGGCCGCCCACCGGTCCACCTAGGGAGAGAGGTGGACATAAGGAGTGCGAGAGTGGCACTGTCTTCTCGGCCTGAAACACCGGAGTGGTTCCCACCGCGGTAACCGGCCCATCACGCCCGATTACCGCGACCAGATCCCCGCGCGCCACGCCCAGCACCGCGCGCACCACGGTGCGTGGGTGGCTGCCTGGCTGGCTGCGCCTGGGGAGCCTGCGCCCCCCTCGCTGCTGGCCGAATCGCACGCGGCCTAGACCGACGCTGCGCTGGTGGCTGGCCTCTGACCTGGCCAGCGCCACCTCGAGCCTGCAGGGGACGATACACAGGGGGTGCTGCGATAACGCACTCCCGCCGGAGCACCTCAAACTGCTCACGCAGCGCCCTCTGGTTGTTGACCAGAGTCACCGTCTCCTGGAGGTGCCTACATCCCTCACCTCCAAAGAGACCAGGACCTGTCATAGGAGTTCGCAGCAGCCTATTATACAGGTCCTGGGACGGGCACAGATTGTCAAGGGCAAACGTGCGCGTCGCCCGGACACTCCTGGTCACCGCCCGCGTCAAACAGTCCAGAGCCAGGTTGATACCATCCTGGATGGCTCTCTGGACTGTGACCGGGCTTGGCTGGCGTGAAGCGGATGCTGTTACCACCCCCTGTAACAGCTGGGAGACGTGGGACAGAGCAGCAATCGACGCTCTCCCACTCTCCTCTGCATCACGCAGCGCGGTATTAGCCGAACGCAACGCGTTCGAGCACAGGACACCCGTGTCAGAACGGGAGCCTGGCCGCGCATCTTCGCCCAAAGCCACGCGATCATCTACGCTGGGCTTAGGCACCACACCGTACCGCTGGTAATCCAGTGGCACGATGCGGCAACGCCTAGCCACCTCGCGAGGGGCCTTCGCGAGACGCCCATTCGCCTTAATGGACATCTCTGCCGCCTCGAACATGTCAACGACATGCTCAGCCAGCGGCAGAGATGGCATAGCGGTGGCAGTCGGCTTACCAGCTAACCACGGCCTATGGTCACGCTGGCTCGCCGACTGCTCCACGGGCAGATCTGGCCGAACACTTACCAGCCACTGGCAAGCGTCCGACCAATCCTCCTCCGTGGCTAACTGCGAGCGCTCTACTAGACGAGGGCCTTCGTCTTCCTCCTGAGCGCACGCAGTTGTACTAGACGGCGGATATGCTGATACCCCTGGCAAGCCAGGGAAAGCATGCGGGCCTGAAAGAACAGGCATGCTAAACTCCCTGGCTTGACCAGGAGCAGGCGCCGTGGTAGAGCGCGGGGTAGACACCGCCCCACCACGGCCCTGGCCAGCACCAGCGATACTCTCGGCAAGCCGAGGTACGCGGTAACCGTGGCCATCAGCACCGCCCAGGGTCACCTTCTGGACTGTGAATTCTACTCCTGCGTGAGTAGAACCATGGAACACGTCGCCTGTATTCCCCGCGAGGGGTGCACAGACGTCGTACTCCATGGCCACGTCCCCAGACGGCGACCCTAGCAGGTAATCCTCTTCCTCCTGGCCAGAAAGGTTAGGCTCCGGGTCAGCAAAGAGAGCTAACCCGGACTGGCCAGGGAAGGTGCCATAGGAGGCTTTGACACCCGCGGCGCGCGGATACCCAGGGTCTGATGAGCAGACCGCGGGTCCCAGCAACAACCGTTGTCCACGGCCCCTCGGCGCGGCACCAAGCCCGCTGCCAGGGTCGTGGACCGCCCCCATCAACGGGGCCACCTCTGAATCCCCCTCAAACAACGGAATGGACCTATGGAACTCGGATTCAGAGGCGGGGATCACCTGCTCCGAAGCAGATGCCGAGGACAACAAAGGACCTGGCCCAGGAAGCATGCTGCGAAGCAACTCTGGGACCAAATCCTTTATTGTCCTCTGCATCTCTCCCAACATTTCGGACCGGAAGGCCTCCATATCCACCGCGGATGAGGCCTTCCTCTTACCTTTCTTACCACCCTCCTTCTTCGCCTTCCTCTCCTCTTCCACCACCTTCTCCCTTGCCTGTAACGACAAAAAATCAGCCATTAGCTCACCCCCCCACTGCTTACAGACATCGCATTTTAGCAACGGTCCACAGGGACTGCAGCTAAAACACAAATGCGGTGCAAAACGGTCCTTTAAAAACCGACCACAGGACGGGCAACCAGGTCTCTGAAACAGGACAAAGGACGAGGACAATGAGCAAGATAGTTACGGTTAGAAAACTCAAAACCAAACTAAAAGAGAGGGACAGGATCATAAAGATCACTAATCAAGAAGAAACCAGCATTGGACAAAACTTTAAATGTTAATAAAGCGCAAGGCCGACTATGACGTCATCAATCCCTTAACAGAAATTAATCGGTCCGCAACAATCATCCAAGTGCAAGGACGAATTGTATTCATAACTAGAACATCCGCAAAAGGATATTCAGACTACACATCATCAGATACAGAATGATAACAATGGTAAAAAAAGTCATTATTTTTTCAAATAATTCATATTACCTCATATCATTAATTAGATACCTGACACCATGTATAGACAAACCATCCACCGTGATGCACTGGAGCACTCCACCAAGACTACGCCTCTTCACTCTCTCCACCTTGGGGGAAGGAATTGGATCAAGAGGGCAAAGTGAGAAGACCTTTATAGTAAGCCTCCAACTCACTGAACATAGACTTTTTGGTTAGATAACCTAACAGTATTAGTAGGAAATGGAACCGTGGTGGAGAGAAACAAACCCTCCTGTGCTGAGAAGTCCACCAATAATCCAAACTGATACCTGCGGACATAAACACAAAGAGAATTTAGTCTTATAAAGCACCATGTTGGAAAAACCCAACTCAAACAGGCGCCATCACGGTAAGCGCGAGTCCCGGAAACACATTACACCGGGGAAAAAACTCGCTAGAATATCATTGAAATCACCTGATAAAGATCTCCAGTCCCCTCCTCTGGTGAATTCGTTCTCTCTGACATCTTTCCTCAATAGAATTGAACTCAACAGACGTGAAAATAGGCTCAAACGCGTAGAAAACTTGTAGATAACTGCAAGCGCATGTGAACCCTTTGCCAATAAATTAGCAAAGAGGCAGTAGTAGTCGGCGCATGCGCGGTGGTGGGGCTGGCATCCGCCGGACTACCTCTGACTACCTGCCCAGTAGGGGCACCTAACTGTTTTTAATCTGAGTGTTTTATTGAGTGAAAGCCAATATTTAGCAATATCAAAAGTATTAGGGAGGTAAGTATACTCTTGATGTGAAAAGCTTTTGATCATGAATCTCGCATATGTATTCAATCATCGAAATCAGAATCCAAGACCAAACATGATCCCTCAAAGTTAACTAATGACAATCACACACCCCACCCCCAGACATCCTATAGGGAAACAATAGCTGTGCAGATGGTTAAACTTGACATCAACGGACCTTTCCAGTTTATCCATCCATTATATGACATCATAAACAACTACGTGACACATAGGATGTCATCATAATCAATTACAGCATGAATGACTCGATTTTAATCTGTCTTAAATGCTATTTACTATTGTATGCCTGTTACTATTTAATAAACAGGCTGTCAAATATTTTGAAACTAATTTGACTGGGCACTGTTGCTGCCATAGGCAACTACAGCACCAAGTCAAATTAGTTTCAAAATATTCAACAGCTTACCTGTATAGTTTTCTGGAAATTGAGTTCAGAGATCGATCGATCACAACACAGCCGAAGTGTGGGTGGAGCTTAGCTACAGATGAGCGGATTGTAGTTAAAACTGGAAAGGTCCATTGCAAGCCAAACCAAACACTAGCCAAAGTCTAACAATGTGAAGACATATCAGTGCAGTCAAAAACACCAACCACAAGCGAACCGTATGTCGATGATTCACTTGTGACAAAGTTGTTCACTCAACAAAGATTAAAAATTTGCATACCACCAAAACAGTTAGAATGAAAACAAACCTGAACTAAGAAAGAATGGTAACACAATTTTACACCAAATCAGTCAACTTATGAAAAGCTGGCCATCAAAAGAGCAGAGGACTTGGTAAATTAGTTAACTTCCACTGATGACTGTCATAAAATTTTCAAAGCAGCCAAGCCATTAAGAAACAGCACAGCACAGTAACCTCTCAACAAGAACAAGAGGGGGCCTGTGTCGCTCACCTGGAGCACTGTGCATTTTTGTCAAAATTGTTGGTGAGTTGTTTAGGGGTAGTCTTTTAAATGAGTTTGTGGTCATTTTTGCACATCCAATATGGCCGCCAAACACGCTACATTTTGATTGGTCCACTTCTGCCATGTTTCTGACTAAGCTCCTTCCCTTGAACAAACTTTAATGGCACTCAGTGCCTAATCATATCTCCCAAATTTTGGCCCAATTCGATCAGTGGTTCTGATGTTGTTTTGGCAAAAAATAGGTTATCCAAGATGGCCGCCAAACCATTTGGCCAATCAAGTTCCCTTGAACAAACTTGGGTCTACCGTTGCCACAGATGATGTGTTATGAGTTTTGGAATCAATTCCTCCAGCGGTTTCGGAGATTTTTAAAAGTGTTTCTAAAAATCAGCCATTTTGACTGGCGGCCATCTTTGGAACTTAGATCTCTATGCCCTTGGCCCAGTGGTTCTTGAGAAGAAGTCGTTTAAAGAATTCCCCATTGCGATGGGCCCATTGCTTTACTATGGGAGCCTATGACGGGAAAACAAACCAAGATGGCAGCAACACTGTTTATCCTAGTCTCGAAAGTGGCATATTTGAACTCGCCACACTGATAAGCATATATAAAGCAATTTTCACCATCAAAATACATCAAATAAAAAAAAGCCAATATGACCAACAAACACTAAATTTTGATTGGCTGATGGTGGCCATGTTTTTTAACGTAGAAACTTCCCTTGAACAAACTTGAATGGACCTTGGTCCCTCAGCATATTTACCAAATTTCAGGTCTATCCCTTCAGCGGTTCGGGAGACGAAGTCGCTTTCGCGAAAACTATGTCATCCAAGATGGCCACAAAGCAAATCGGCCAATCAGGTTGCCTTGAACAAACTTGGGTCTACCGTTACCACAGATGATGTGTTATGAGTTTTGAATCAATTCCTCCAGCGGTTTCGAAGAAAGTTTTTTAAAGTGTTTCTAAAAATCAGACATTTTGGACGGCGGCCATCTTGGATTTTGACCGATCCGCTTCATTTGATCTCTATGCCCTATGAATGCTTCCTCCATAATATAATTGAAATTGGCCCAGTGGTTCGTGAGAAGAAGTCGTTTAAAGAATTCCCCATTGCTTTACTATGGGAGCCTATGACGGGGAAACAAACCAAGATGGCAGCCAAACCGTTTATCCGACAGTCTCGAAAGTGCCATATTTGAACTCGCCACATTGCTAAGCATATATAAAGCAATTTTCTCCATCAAAATACATCAAATACAAAAAAGCCAATATAACCAACAAACGCTAAATTTTGATTGGTTGATGGCGGCCATGATTTTTAACGAACAAACTTCCCTTGAACAAACTTGAAAGGCCCTTGGTCCCTAAGCATATTTATAAAATTTCAGCTCTATCCCTTCAGCGGTTCGGGAGAAGTCGTTTTCGCGAAAACTAGGTCATCTAAGATGGCCGCCAGGCAAATCGGCCAATCCGGTTGCCATGAACAAATTTGGGTCTACCGTTGCAACAGACGATGTGTTATGAGTTTTGAATCAATTCCTCCAGCGGTTTCGGAGAAGATTTTTTTTAAGTGTTTCTAAAAATGGGCCATTTTGGCCGGTGGCCATCTTGGATTTTGGCCGATCGGCTTCATTTGAACAAACTCGAATCTCTATGCCCTAGGGCTGCTTCCTGTGAAATATAATTAAAATCGGCCCAGTGGTTCTTGAGAAGAGGTGGTTTAAAGAAAAGGTTGACGGATGACAGATGACATACAGACGCCGGACGGTCGCCATCGCATTCTGGCCAGGTGAGCTAACAAACCGTCCACATGCAACGCTACACATGTTACTAGAGATGCAGTATGCAAATGATGGTGAGTTCAAAGATGAATAAAAGGGTCCACATGACGAAATGTGTCAAATAGCGGCATAACAGCTCAAAGCCACAAACCTATTCATGAGTCCATGCATGTACACCTATCCAACACAAATTAGACAAACAATGAAGGTACATGTACCTTACTTCAAGGTTTAGAGAGGGGCAGAAAGAGCAGAATATTGGCCTCATTTCTCTGTTCAACTGAAATTGCCAATCATGGTGTAACAGGAAGCAGTGTTTTCCAGTCATTCTGAAGATGTGGCTTTGAGACACTTAAAATTCCCATGAACATCAAGATGATGCTATACTTGTCTCAATAATGCTAACCAACTGTGACAGCTTTGGCAGCTCCAATCGCCACCTTGAACCGACGTGATGGTTGTTATCGCAAACACCATGATGATTCACCCCGGACAACAGAGCCTAATCTCAAACTCAGCACTGTACAAACTGTGCAGCATTGTTACACTCTCAGTGATGGTATTTGAGCTGTGATTGGCAATGCTTGGACACATTCTTTGGATGCCAGAGAATGCATTTGCTCAGAAAGCATTGAAGCTTTTAGTAATGTGTGCTAGAACTTTATACGGCATGCACAGGATGTCATAACAGCAATTTTCTAAGTGTCTTGTAATCAGAACTAAAAAACCCTGTAATCAAAGACCATTAAAACAAAAAAGAATATAAAGTATCTTAGGATGCCCACCAAGGAGAAGACAGCAGGGAAGGTCAAAGAAAACTGATTGCAGCTGAAAGACGTTTCTACAGCCACAGAAAACAGTCACACGTCGTCGCCGTCCTCATCATCATCATGATCATGATCAGCAGCTTATAAATGTTGTAATTTGTGGGGAAAACTGTTTAATCATTAGAATTGTATAACTACATGCATGACAAGCTGTGTGATTGTATACTCAGTGATATTATGCATCTGTCAACATGATGCTCTATAAGACAAGTTGTTTGATTGTATACTCAGTGATATTGCTTATATTTCACATTTGTCAATATGGTGTATATGACAAACTGTGTGATTATATACTCAGTGATATTACACATTTGTCGATATGATGCTCTATAGGAAAAGCTGTGTGATTGCATACTCAGTGATATTGCACATCTGTCACCATGATGCTCTATAGGACAAGCTGTCTGATTGTATACTCAGTGATATTGCACATCTGTCAACATGATGCTCTATAGGACAAGCTGTCTGATTGTATACTCAGTGATATTACACATCTGTCAACATGATGCTCTATAGGACAAGCTGTCTGATTGTATACTCAGTGATATTGCACATCTGTCAACATGATGCTCTATAGGAAAAGCTGTGTGATTGTATACTCAGTGATATTGCACATCTGTCAACATGATGCTCTATGGGACAAGCTGTCTGATTGTATACTGATATACAGATATTGCTTATATTGCACATCTGTCAACATGATGCTGTGTATGACAAGTTGGCCAACAATCTGATCAAATGAGCTTTGTTACCGCTAGTATGCATGCGTCATCAAATTTGCTTGAATTGTTTTTATTACATTTTTTGTACCTTATTGTATCAAAACAATATTGTGAAGAGAAGTATTACACCTACAAAGTCATCGAGTCGGGAGGCAGGGGTGGTGGTGTGGGCAGCGACGTGTGGATGAGTGGTGGTAAAATAGACAAAACAACTCCATGTGTGTATCGATACAAAAACAACATCTCAGTTCTTGGAGAATATCTCTGAGGAAATATCATTTTAGCCCTTTAACCCTCAAATTTGTTCAAGAAAATTTCAATTTTCTCAAGGAAAATGTCTATTAGTAGATCAAGAGTTTGAAAATTTATCACTGGAATGACAGCCTCGGTTATTGAGCCAGTAATTCCAGTGGTAGGTTAAAAAAAATAGTCATCTCTTTGTCTGCAAATGGACATTTCTCAAGACCACTGCAGAAGTAATTTTTGGCTGATATGAGTGCTAAAAGGTTAAGCAAAAATGATAGCTACAACTCTGTAAGCAGCCACATCATTAAGAATGTACATCTACAGTGGGAGGCATAATTCTGTGAATGCTAGGTGCTAGTTCACAATATCTATGGTATATATATATATATATATATATATATGCACATTAACAGCTAGTATCTGGTGAGGGTGATGGAAGGAGGAAACAAAACAATGGAGAATCATACCTCATAAACGTGCTTGTTGGTCGACAGAACATTAGATAACACTTGTAGAGCTTTATTTCGAATTGGAGTACGGCTCTCATGTCTGAGGACAAAATACATTATTTATAAACGCATTCAAATAGTTTCCGAAAATCATGGTCCCGATCCCAGGATGATTCATAATAATGACAAATTTGAACTTTTTACCTCTCCAGATGTAGAATTTGTTTGAGTGTAGCTTTCGTGACCATCTCTGTCAATTGTTCAGCACTGACTGATGGTCGCTGGCAATGCCACTCTGGTCAGTTCATGTGCAGTCATATAGTAAAAATTAGACAGCTACACTCAAACAATTTCTACATCACGGAGAGGTAACTAATTTTTCCTTATTAATATTAAAATACATTTAAATCGGACAATAATCAACCTGAAGATAAATCAACAAATTCCTGGTAATAATTAAATGAAAAGCTGAATGTGTGCATATGCATACACCTCAGCAAGATGCGTAGACGGACCGACTCACTCCTAAAACCTCTTTAGACCTACGTAATCAATACACATTCAGTTTCATTAAATTACTCCAAGTAGAAATGTTATCAAAATAAAACCAAAATCTGCATGCACAGGGGCATGCTGCACATGTGCACACACGCACGCACGCATGCATCCACAGGCACGCATGTATGCACATATACACCCACAGGTCGGCCACACATACAGATGGATGGATGGACTGACACTTCTTTCACGCCACACAATCATCCTAGCTAGCCATAAAGATTCAAGAAAAATAATCAACTAAAACAGCAAATATGTGTATGCGCAGAATGAACAACAGAGCTCCTAACACACAAATTCTCACTTGATCATAAGCCAACTAAAAATCGGCAAACCCATTCAATTTCTGCCATTATGTGAGAGGATAAGATGGAGATTTATTTGATAGATGAACCTACCGGAAGTATTTATCGAGTAGATCATAAAGAGAAGCAATCCAGTTTTCTTTACCGGGATGAATGGACTGAGCGTGGTAACTGATCAACGCCATCACTGAGGACTCCTGTAAAGAAAATACACACAGTGTAATGGAGAGAGCGCATCTGTCACTCAACTATGATGTCAATCAATTACGTCATATGTAGGTTATCGTCACAATCACGATGCCTAATACATAATGTATCTAGCTCCGTCATGAATATTGAAACGTCTGTTAAGTGTACAAATTGCATGTCTTTGATGCATCTACTATTTCATTAAAATTCTGTTGAATATTTTGACAGCAATTTGACTTGGTGCTTTTGCTGCCATAGGCAACAACAGCACCAAGTCAAATTACTGTCAAACTATTCAACACAGTACCTTTATAGCTAGCTTGAAAATGGGATTCTGGGAAATCAAGCTTCAAAGAATATAATATTCGATTTCAACATGCGCAAAAAGGGGGAAGACCTTAGTTAGAAATGTATCATCTATTATCCATGATCTGAATGTATCCTCTATTATCTATGGTCTAAATGTATCCTCTATTATCTATGGTCTAAATGTTTCCTCTATTATCTATGGTCTAAATGTACCGTATTTCACTTAATTGTAGCCTATGCTCTAATAGAAGCCGACCCCCTAACTTTAACATATGAGCTCCAATGATTTCTTAGCAGTTTCAAAATGCCAAAACTCTGTATTAGAAGCCCACCCCCTAACTCAGAAGATTGTGTAGGAAAATCTTTTTTAAGAGCCAATTTTTTAAGAATAGTGTGTATAATAATAACAATCGTGTCACAGGGTGTGTCTACTTCAGATCGATCTCTGCCCTGATACATTTCTGGCCCCTCTAGAAGTCAATACAGGCCTCGGATTCAAAAAAGCATCCGCTTTTGTTTCTACGAGAATTCTTAATACTTACCAGATGTACTATTATGATAATGTCTATTATCTAGTCTAGCTCAAAATAAACAATTAAAACTCCGCACTCTCCTGGTCCTGCCCATACTGTGTCCGGGAATTACCATAGCCGCAGGTACCGAATCAATTCCCAATGACAGTCAGATTCGTCTTATATTTGCCTTGACAAACAGCGAAAGCAGCTCAGCCTCACCTCAGAGGGGCGGCTGAGGGCGGGCCATAGTACATCTGGTAAGTATTAAGAATTCTCGTAGAAACAAAAGCGGATGCTTTTTTTATTCTACTTCGAATAATACTTACCAGATGTACTATTATGATAAACTCCGGATTTCAACAGCCAAGAAATACCGGTGGGAGGAGGTGAGGCTCAAACCAGCACTCATCTACCATCCAACAGAGAAGGTTTTGAAGTGACTAGAACCCTGGCATACGCTTGGGTTCCGCCATCTGACTCACAGAGTGCTAAACTTCCATGGTCTAGACCGCGCTCCCCTCCCACCCTCTTTTGTCCACACAAAATCCAGAGGGCTGTCCAAAAAAGGGGATGCAATACCCTCCAGACCTGTGTCAGCCCCAAGTCTCAGCTAGGGCAGTCCAGTAGAGTGCAAAGAAGCTACCACAACTTCTAATTTTGAAAAACTATCAGTATATCGATTAAGTTTTCAAATTGGAATGAGTCTAATATCTGTTTGAGAGGATACACATGTAAGTATACTCTTCTTACACCAGACTATTTACCTAAGCAGTCTGGTATTTCGACTGTAAGTAAATTATTATTATTAGTCACTTAATTAATGTAAACACTCACCATTTTGAGTGCTTGTTCTTTCTTGATCATCCCAGGAGCTCAGCCCAATCCACGGTCATTCACTGGTCATGTGCATGGCACTTTTTCAGTGCAGGAGGAAGTAACTTGCGATGTTTGTGAAATAGTGGTCGGATGTGGCTAAACTAAGATTCGACAAATTGGTGACGGCTACCGGATTAAGTGCGCTGGAGATGTCGTGAAGGTAGAAATCAGTAAATGACGACTCGGCATGCCATTGTGCTACAGACATCACTTCCTCTAATGGGACACCCTTAAAAAGGGCCGATGATGCTGCTAATGCTCGGACCTGATGGGCGTTCGCACGATCAATCTGCTTTCCTGTAGCAATTTTGTGCGACATCTGAATAGCATCAACTATCCAACGAGAAATAGTATCTTTCGAGGCACGCAAATGAGGAGCTTTGAGACATAACCACAGAGATTTTGGGTCGTCTCTCCACTCCTCAGTATGTTTCTTATACATTTTCAGACATCTGACAGGACACCAAGCAGAAGAGTTTGTGTCATGTCTAATTAAACTTGGCAAATTGATCGGTTGACCTGGATATTTAAGTGACTGATTCTTTGCCAGGAAACAAAGACGTGGAAGTAGTCTTAAACCTTCACCCGTGACGACAAAACGGTCTTGCTTGGCAGATAGCGCATGAATCTCGCTTCTCCTTCTCGCCGATACTGATCTAATCGGTTCAAAGGGAGCATGCCCTAAAACCTGTAGAACAAGAGATAGATTCCATGCTGGGATAGGAACTGACTGTCTAGGTCGCAGATTGCTCATTCCTTTAATAACTTCATTTAAAGTGTCATTCTCTACTCCTTCAATGGCCAGACTAGGAAGGACTGAAACTAATGCAGACTTATATGCTGCTAGGGTTGAAGGTACAAGTTTTTCAACTTCGTATAAATGACAGATAAAATCTGCTACGTGTTGAACAGATGCAGAAAAGGGATTAATATCTCTTCTCTGACACCACTCTGCAAATTTGTTGATTCTATAATTATATGTCTTGGTGGTTGACCCTCTTCTGGCTGAAGCGACAAACTTTGCTGCTTGCTCAGAAAAGCCACCCTCAATTGCACGCTGCTTGATAACATCCATGCAGTCAATTTGAACATTTCTGGTCTGTCGTGAAGACACAGACCCCTGTTCTGAGTGATTAGATCCCTTCGGTCTGGAAGAGGGATTGGATTGCAGACCAGAAGGTCCAGCAGATCCGTAAACCATAATCGGCCTGGCCAATGAGGGGCGATCAGTAGTCCTTGGCATATTCCCTCTCTTATCTTTGACAGAACTTTCGGGATGAGAATCGTTGGAGGGTACGCATATGCGTACATTCCCTTCCAACTTATTGCCAGGGCGTCTACTGCCAAGGCTAGCGGGTCCGGGATCGGTGACACGTATGTGACCATCTTCGCGTTTAGTTTCATCGCAAACAGATCCACATTTGGTTTGCCCCAATGTTTGAATAGAACCTCCGCTACCGATTGGTTGAGCTGCCATTCCGTCGGACGATAAATCATCCTTCGACTGAGCGCATCTGCTAGGATGTTCAGTCATCCTGGAATGTGTGCTGCCAGAAGAATAATATTCCTCTCTTGGCACCACAGCAGAAGGTTCCAAATCATCATGCACAACTCTGGTGACCTCGTCCCGCCTTGGCGGTTCAAATAAGACACCAGTGTTGAGTTGTCTGTCCTTATTAGGACAATCTTGTCTCGGATTAAAATCTCAAATTTTCGAAGTGCTAATACCACTGCTAATAATTCGAGAACATTGATATGTTTCTGCGCATTTGTCCGATCCCATTTCCCTGACACTGATCGATTGTTCAATACCGCTCCCCAACCCGTCGTCGATGCATCTGTAAAGATGGACATCTCCGGTTGAGGAGGATGTAGAGCAACACCTCGCAGGAGATTCTGTTCTGATAACCACCACTGAAGATGGAATATCAATGGTTCTTTTACTGGAATTCTCAGAGATAACGGATCCATTTTCTGAGACCAGAATGACATTAGATACATCTGAATCGGCCTGCGTCTGAGTGCCGCATAAGGAACCACTTTCTCCAGAGACACTAGTAAAGGCAGTATTCTGAGAAATTGGCGTACCGTCAGATAGGCTCCTAGAGAAACCGACTCCAGAACTGCAATCAGACTCTGCTCTCCGCCGGAAAAGCTACATCGTCCCTGAGATTGAAAAATATTCCCAGATAAACAAACTCCTGGGATGGAGTCAATCCTGATTTCTCTAGATTCACAATCCATCCTAGATCCTTTAGTAAGGCTAGGACTACCTGAAGATTGTTGCGCATAGTGACTGGATTCCCCGCCTTCAGCAGCTATGTTTCTACTGCGAAGATAAGAAGTCATGGCGAGGACCACTTTGGTGAAGACCCTCGGTGCTGTGGTCAGGCCGAACGGAAGCGCATTGAATTCCCAAACATTGTCTTGGAACGCAAAGCGAAGGTATTTCTGAAAAGGAATTGACATTGGAATATGAAAATATGCATCCTTCAGATCTATCGACACTGCCCACGTGCCTTTTCTCAACACCGACATAACTGCCGCTACAGTCTCCATCTGAAATTTGGGTGACAGAATAAACTTGTTTAACGGTTTGAGATTGAGAATCGGTCTCCACCCTCTGGTGCATTTCGGAACGAGGAACATCATCGAATAGAAGCCTAGGGATGACTGATTGCGGACTAAGTGAATCGCATTCTTCCGCTGAAGATCTTCGATTTCTGAGCAAATGGCATCTAGACGATCGGATTCCCTTGGAACGGGAGTCCACACTGGAGTCGATGTTAACGGAACTAACGATTGACGGATGAGCCAGTCCGGTTCATAGCCGTTTCTTAACCACTGACAGACTAAACAATCTTGCACGACCTGTTCCCACTGGTTTGAGAACAGTTGAAGTCTGCCTCCGACGGAAGGAATCTGCACACAACTCGCGATCGATATTGCACGAGACGACGTTAATTCGTCTAGGTGAAGATCCTCGACTCACCTCGTTCCTGGTGATACCGGAGCGGATCCCGCCGGAAACCCGTCAGGACCGTCCCCACCGGCCACCCCGTGGTTTCTTGGAAAACGATGGTCCGGAACCGCCACCACAGCTATCCTTATGGTAGCCGCCGCGACCCGAACCGTCACCCATCCTATCCTCCCCATACGGCCTCTGTTTAGAGGACTTGTATGAGGAAGAACGACCACGACCGTGCGAACCGGATACCCGATGGGTATTACGGCCAGAAGGACGGAAGGGCGATCTTTGGCGCTGCCTCTGCTGCTCCTGTAGGTGCTGCTTATAGGACTGCTGCGGCTGAGTCCTTTTCGTCGACTTCCATGACTTGCCGACTACTTCTTGTTCCACAACCATTGATGCGACATTGGATAAGGCTTGCCGTGCCGAGCCGCCGAACAAGCCTGGACCTATGAATGGCGCGGAAGACAACGCAGCCCTCATTTCCGGTCCTGGTTCTACAAAATCGAGAACCATTCTCCATCGCTCAGCCAATGATCTTGTGATCACCCTGGCCTGGCAATCTTGAGATAGGCGCATGGTGTCCCGGACAACTCCGGGAGCAGCCTCTGGCACTACCCCACCTTCCGCCGTACAGCCGTGCGAAAGCGCCGCCATGGCAGCTCTCGCCGCATCCTCAATGAGGGTCAACTCATTGAATGGATCTTTATTTGACTGCGAAACTAACGGACGAGAACGTCCCTTAGCTTTGCCAGCCAATGACCTATTCAGTGCCTCTCTCTCCCTGACGGAAAGCCGTGGGACTCGGGCATACCGATGGTAGGCCTGCTCCGGAAAGTAGACCCTACTCCTAATCCCTTTCGGGGCCTTTGGAAGCGTAAAGTCCGGCTGGACCATATGATACACCGCCACCTCCAACATGTCAGAGGTCAACGTATCCAAAGGCAGAGCAGGCATGTCAGAAGAGCCACTGGACACAGCACTAGCCGCTCACTCTGACATCCGCTCCATTGCTGGATCACGCTGAGATCCGCTCCATTGCTGGATCACGCTGAGATCCTTGATCCGATGCCAACCCAAGACGACCGGACATCCATTCAAGGACTTGCACCCATTCAGCCTCGGTGGAACAGGACGACTCCAAGGGACTGCCGTTCTCATCTTCTTTCTCGCCCTTGGATGAGAAAGACACCAACGATCCACGCTGAGGACTGCGGACTTGTTTACTAGTGTAAACAACGTCCAGGGACCGTGTACTTGCAGCTCCAACATCCAACGACTCGTCGGACACGGACTCACTGAAATCCATCGGCTCCAGCATGGGAGCCGGGACCACAGCCGCATTAACCACGGTGGCCGACGGAATTCTGATAGGACCCGTAACCACCGGCGCCGGGATGCCGTCAGAAGCCATCAAACACGACTCCAACGGCAGCACGGGCTGAACAAAATCCAGATGGAAGATGCCCGACTGAACGTCAACATCTCCACCCGGCTGGCAAACCCGTACATAACCTGAAGGAGAACCTTGGGATGTACCAGGTACAGCCATCGTGGAAAGATCTGGCATGCCGGAATCCTCAATGAGCAAAAGCTCCTCCTCCTCTGCCGTCGGCTCTTGAGCCAACGCAACAGGAGGTACAGGTGCAACATCCTCCGCAGCACTGGCCGGACCACCGAAAGGTAGTCCTGCACCAGACTGCATCGACGGGATCGTGGATTGCAGGGACTCAAACATGACCTTAAACTGGGCTGCCCATACACCCAAAGCTGAGTCCATTCTCTCATTCAGGCGCTCCTCCCTGCCTCTGTTGGACGCCTGATCTGCCTTGGCCGCCTTGTCCTTTGCGATTCTGTCCAGTCGCGCACGCCGATCACAGTCGAACTCCGCCACTAACTCCAACGACCACTTCACACAAACATCGCAAGGACTCCCAACCTTGCAGTTCGCGCAAGCTACACAGTGACCAGCAAATCTGCGCTTCATGAACCGATTACATTTTCTGCACAAAGTGTCCAGGCCCTTAGCCTTCTGCGAACACAAAGGAAGAATTAAAACGTTGCACATGACATACATGACGAGCAAATGCACAATGACTTGATTGTAATATTAAAATTACTTAGAAACATTAACTTTCTCTTAAATTAATGATAATCAAGATTTAAGGCAGGAAATATTTGAAACTTTTTAGAGTGAAAATTAATAAACATGGCTTGGTAATTAACTAACCGTTAAAATAACCAAGAAAAAGCGTACCGATTGCTACAAACACCTTCATCAATGAAGTGAAAGCTAAAAATCGGCACAATCAGAGTGCATAGACACGCCAAGCCGAAAGCAAACATAAATCATGGGTGCTACCATCTTGGCTAAGAGCGCATCCATCTTGGAAGGAACCGAGTCGCAAGAGAAATTAACCGAGTACCCGCATAATGCTTAAACAGTTAAGGGTACCAGAGTGACTCCAACAATGGCTACCATTTTAAGATAATGCGCCAATTTAAGGAAATTTTAATCATTCATTACGGCACAAATGTATAAATTCTAGATTGATACAACCTGCCCCTGAGATGATTTTCCTTTCCCTTCCATGAAGCCAGCGATTGAGAAGCGAAAAAACTCGTAAATCTGAATAAAATTGTGAATTTTATTGAGCACAAAACATGCAACTTGTAGAGTCAGCAAAATAGATGAATCTGACTGTGATTGGGAATTGACTCGGTACCTGGGGCTATGGTAATTCCCCGACACAGTATGGGCAGGACCCGGTGAGTGCGGAGTTTTAATTGTTTATTTTGAGCTAGACTAGATAATAGACATTATCATCATAGTACATCTGGTAAGTATTATTCGAAGTAGAATTGTAAATCTCGACCACCTATTAGATTAATACTAATAGTAGGCCACGTATGTTCAAGATATAATAAAGTTTATTCCACACTTTTGTAGTCAAAATGCGCATAAAAGTTTTGGCGTGATTAAATTTTAAGACCAAATTTATGTACCAAACAAGCGCGGGAGAAAATGTGCATCAATTTTATAATGCCAATCAACATTAAATGATCCAAATTGAATTATTGCGAACGGCAATATAGCTGGCTTCTTAAGTTGGCGCGCCAACGGCTCTTTTGAGATGGGAGGCGGCGTGTTCTCGCGAGATATTATACGCTAACGGGAGTTTATCAAACGGGTACCCCTTATTCAGATCAGTATAATACTCAGTTCCTATCGTGCAATGATAATATATAGAAATTCCCGAGTTCTGATTCCTTGATTCTAGAATATTTATATCCGAGTTTTCGCTCTAAAATAAACTTCAATTGGCGGCGAAGCACGTGATTTGTATTTTTTCGTGACGCCATTTTATATCAAATTGTGGATTAATTTTGATGTAATGAATGACCTTTATTAAAGGATACGCAATATTTAGGCGCTCAAGTCAAATAATTTCACTTCCCCGGTGATGTTTTGAAGTATATATTAAACAGGCGTAGGCGGTGGGAATTTTTACGGGAGAAAATGCGTTGAATTTCCGTGGTATCAGTTTTAGAAAACTTTTTGGGGAAAACTCTGTAATATAAGCTCACCCCCTTTCTCAGAGATGTTGGGTTGGAAATAGAACACCTCTTGTCCTAATAGAAGCCTAGGCTTCAACTAAGCGAAATATGGTATCCTCTATTATCAATGGTCTAGATTTTATCCTTTATTATCTATGGTCTAAATGTATCCGCTATTATCCATGGCATAAATGAATCCTCTATTATCCATGGCATAAATGAATCCTCTATTATCCATGGCATAAATGTATCCGCTATTATCCATGGCATAAGTGAATCCGCTATTATCCATGGTATAAATGTATCCTCTATTATCCATGGCATAAATGTATCCTCTATTATCCATGGTCTAAATGTATCCACTATTATCCATGGCATAAATGAATCCTCTATTATCCATGGCATAAATGTATCCTCTATTATCCATGGTATAAATGAATCCTCTATTATCCATGGCATAAATGTATCCTCTATTATCCATGGTCTAAATGTATCCTCTATTATCCATGGTATAAATGTATCCTCTATTATCCATGGCATAAATGTATCCGCTATTATCCATGGCATAAATGTGTCCGCTATTATCCATGGCATAAATGTATCCTCTATTATCCATGGCATAAATGAATCCTCTATTATCCATGGCATAAATGTATCCTCTATTATCCATGGTCTAAATGTATCCTCTATTATCCATGGTATAAATGTATCCTCTATTATCCATGGCATAAATGTATCCGCTATTATCCATGGCATAAATGTGTCCGCTATTATCCATGGCATAAATGTATCCTCTATTATCCATGGCATAAATGAATCCTCTATTATCCATGGCATAAATGTATCCTCTATTATCCATGGCATAAATGTATCCTCTATTATCCATGGCATAAATGTATCCTCTATTATCCATGGCATAAATGTATCCTCTATTATCCATGGTATAAATGTATCCTCCATTATCCATGGCATAAATGTATCCGCTATTATCCATGGCATAAATGTATCCGCTATTATCCATGGTATAAATGTATCCTCTATTATCCATGGCATAAATGTATCCGCTATTATCCATGGCATAAATGTATCCTCTATTATCCATGGTATAACTGTATCCTCTATTATCCATGGTCTAAATGTATCCTCTATTATCCATGGTCTAAATGTATCCTCTATTATCCATGGTATAACTGTATACTCTATTATCCATGGCATAAATGTATCCGCTATTATCCATGGCATAAATGTATCCGCTATTATCCATGGCATAAATGTATCCGCTATTATCCATGGCATACATGTATCCTCTATTATCCATGGCATAAATGAATCCTCTATTATCCATGGCATAAATGAATCTGCTATTATCCATGGTATAAATGTATCCTCTATTATCCATCGCATAAATGTATCCTCTATTATCCATGGTATAAATGTATCCGCTATTATCCATGGCATAAATGAATCCTCTATTATCAATGGCATAAATGTATCCTCTATTATCCATGGCATAAATGAATTCTCTATTATCCATGGTATAAATGTATACTCTATTATCCATGGCATAAATGTATCCGCTATTATCCATGGCATAAATGTATCCGCTATGGATAATAGAGGTCACATTTAGACCATATATAATAGAGGATACATTTAGACCATGGATAATAGCGGATACATTTATGCCATGGATAATAGAGGATACATTTATACCACGGATAAATACTCTATTTATGTATCCATGGCATAAATGTATCCGCTATTATCCATGGTATAAATGTATCCTCTATTATCCATGGCATAAATGTATCCGCTATTATCCATGGCATAAATGTATCCACTATTATCCATGGCATAAATGTATCCTCTATTATCCATGGCATAAATGAATCCTCTATTATCCATGGCATAAATGTATCCGCTATTATCCGTGGTATAAATGTATCCTCTATTATCCATGGCATAAATGTATCCGATATTATCCATAGTATAACTGTATCCTCTATTATCCATGGTCTAAATGTATCCTCTATTATATATGGTCTAAATGTAACCTCTATTATCCATGGTCTAAATGTATCCTCTATTATCCATGGTCTAAATGTATCCTCTATTATATATGGTATAAATGTATCCTCTATTATCAATGGTCTAAATGTATCCTCTTATCTATGGTCTAAATGTATCCGCTATTATCCATGGCATAAATGAATCCTCTATTATCCATGGCATAAATGAATCCTCTATTATCCATGGCATAAATGAATCTGCTATTATCCATGGCATAAATGAATCCTCTATTATCCATGGTATAAATGTATCCTCTATTATCCATGGCATAAATGTATCCGCTATTATCCATGGCATAAATGTATCCACTATTATCCATGGCATAAATGTATCCTCTATTATCCATGGCATAAATGAATCCTCTATTATCCATGGCATAAATGTATCCGCTATTATCCGTGGTATAAATGTATCCTCTATTATCCATGGCATAAATGTATCCGATATTATCCATGGTATAACTGTATCCTCTATTATCCATGGTCTAAATGTATCCTCTATTATATATGGTCTAAATGTAACCTCTATTATCCATGGTCTAAATGTATCCTCTATTATCCATGGTCTAAATGTATCCTCTATTATATATGGTATAAATGTATCCTCTATTATCAATGGTCTAAATGTATCCTCTTATCTATGGTCTAAATGTATCCGCTATTATCCATGGCATAAATGAATCCTCTATTATCCATGGCATAAATGAATCCTCTATTATCCATGGCATAAATGTATCCGCTATTATCCATGGCATAAATGAATCCGCTATTATCCATGGTATAAATGTATCCTCTATTATCCATGGCATAAATGTATCCTCTATTATCCATGGTCTAAAAGTATCCTCTATTATCCATGGCATAAATGTATCCTCTATTATCCATGGCATAAATTAATCCTCTATTATCCATGGCATAAATGTATCCTCTATTATCCATGGTCTAAATGTATCCTCTATTATCCATGGCATAAATGAATCCTCTATTATCCATGGTATAAATTTTTCCTCTATTATACATGGCATAAATGTATCCGCTATTATCCATGGCATAAATGTATCCGCTATGATCCATGGTATAAATGTATCCTCTATTATCCATGGCATAAATGTATCCGCTATTATCCATGGCATAAATGTATCCGCTATTATCCATGGCATAAATGTATCCTCTATTATCCATGGCATAAATGAATCCTCTATTATCCATGGCATAAATGTATCCGCTATTATCCATGGTATAAATGTATCCTCTATTATCCATGGCATAAATGTATCCGCTATTATCCATGGTATAACTGTATCCTCTATTATCTATGGTCTAAATGTATCCTCTATTATCCATGGTCTAAATGTATCCTCTATTATCCATGGTCTAAATTTATCCTCTATTATCAATGGTCTAAATGTAACCTCTATTATCCATGGTCTAAATGTATCCTCTATTATCCATGGTCTAAATGTATCCTCTATTATATATGGTATAAATGTATCCTCTATTATCAATGGTCTAAATGTATCCTCTTATCTATGGTCTAAATGTATCCCATATTATCCATAGTCTAAATTTATCCCCTATTATCTATGGTCTAAATGTATCCTCCATTATTCATGGTCTAAATTTATCTTCTATTATCCATGGTCCAAATTTATCCTCTATTATCCATGGTCTAAATATATCCTCTATTATCCATGGTCTAAATGTATCCTCTATTATCCATGGTCTAAATGTATCCTCTATCATCCATGGTCTAAGTGCATCCTCTATTTTCCATGGTCTAAATTTATCCTCTATTATCCATGGTCTAAATGTATCCTCTATTATCCATGGTCTAAATGTATCCTCTATTAGCCATGGTATAAGTGCATCCTCTATCATCCATGGTCTAAGTGCATCCTCTATTATCCATGGTCTAAATTTATCCTCTATTATCCATGGTCTAAATTTATCCTCTATTATCCATGGTCTAAATGTATCCTCTATTATCCATGGTCTAAATGTATCCTCTATTAGCCATGGTATAAGTGCATCCTCTATCATCCATGGTCTAAGTGCATCCTCTATTATCCATGGTCTAAATTTATCCTCTATTATCCATGGTCTAAATTTATCCTCTATTATCTATGGTCTAAATGAATCCTCTGTTATCCATGGTATAAATGTATCTTCTATTATCTATGGTCTAACTGTATCTTCTATTATCCATGGTCTAAATATATCCTCTATTATCCATGGTCTAAATGTATCCTCTATTATCAATGGTCTAAATGTAACCTCTATTATCAATGGTCTAGATTTATCCTTTATTATCTATGGTCTAAATGCATCCTCTATTATATATGGTATGAATGTATCCGCTATTATCAATGGTCTAAATGTATCCGCTATTGTCCATGGTCTAAATGTATCCGCTATTATCCATAGTCTAAATTTATCCTCTATTATCTATGGTCTAAATGTATCCTCTATTATCCATGGTCTAAATGTATCCTCTATTATCCATGGTCTAAATATATCCTCTAATATCCATGGCATAAATGTATCCACTATTATCCATGGTATAAATGTATCCTCTATTATCCATGGCATAAATGTAACCTCTATTATCAATGGTCTAGATTTATCCTTTATTATCTATGGTCTAAATGTATCCTCTATTATATATATGGTATAAATGTATCCGCTATTATCAATGGTCTAAATGTATCCGCTATTGTCCATGGTCTAAATGTATCCGCTATTATCTATGGTCTAAATGTATCCTCTATTATCCATGGTCTAAATTTATCTTCTATTATCCATGGTCCAAATTTATCCTCTATTATCCATGGTCTAAATATATCATCTATTATCCATGGTCTAAATGTATCCTCTATTATCCATGGTCTAAATGTATCCTCTATTATCCATGGTCTAAATATATCCTCTATTATCCATGTTTTAATGTATCCTCTATTATCCATGGTCTAAAGTAACCCTCTATTATCCATGGTCTAAATGTATCCTCTATTATCCATGGTCTAACTGCATCCTCTATTATCTATGGTCTAAATGTATCCTCTATTATCCATGGTCTAAATGTATCCTCTATTATCCATGGTCTAAATTTATCCTCTATTATCCATGGTCTAAATATATCCTCTATTATCCATGGTCTAAATGTATCCTATTATCCATGGTCTAAATGTATCCTCTATTATCCATGGTCTAACTGCATCCTCTATTATCCATGGTCTAAATGTATCCTTTATTATACATGGTCTAAATGTATCCTTTATTATCCATGGTCTAAATGTATCCTCTATTATCCATGGTCCATGGTCTGGTGATGAATTTAATAGCGGGAAAGAGATTTACCACTAAAAAAGGGTAGGCCGATAATGTTGATTTCATCCCTCATGTATTATACTGATAGATTATGGTATATAGATTCCATTCCTTTATCTGTATCACAATGACTTGCTTTTTATCATCGCATTAACTATTTTGTCTCCTCAGCAATGGCCTGTGATGGCATTACGTGTGGATACAACACATTCTTTTTTATGTAATAGTTATCATGTTTACAACTTTGAAACTAATTTGACTCGAAGCTGTTGTTGAAAAGGCAAGATATCCAACAGCTTATCTATATGGCTGCTTTCGCACAACCATGCCAAACTATACAATGCACCTCTACGACTGAACACAGAACACAGACAAGGCACACAAAGAAAAGTAAATCAGGTTCCCATTTATATACGGGAGATATGTATCAATATTTACCTACTAAAGACTGATTATCTTTCTATGATGTATGAAAAAACTCTACAAATGCTATGCATAGTTTATTTCTGACATATTTTATCACACGAATGGATATGATGGGGCTACATTGCCTTTAATTTAAGCGCCACTTTAGGGATCATTTCAATCTGTGGATATTAGCATACGATATAATAATTAGTTTTTAAATAAACATGGTTTTCAGAATCGCATAATTAAGCAAGCCTACATGTAAATGCGCCTCACCTCTCTGGCAAACAAATAACTTAATAATGACATACTGCATCACTGGTAGAACATACCGGCCGCTTGCTTGCACACATCTCAACAAGTTTGAAAAATCGTGTCACTGATCCCATGAAATGGCTGCGCTCGTGCAGAGCCTCAATCTCTGTCAATGTGTCATGGATCTCTGCTTGAAGGGGTGGATGGATCTGTAGAGAAACAGACACACAGGGTATATATAACAGTCATACATGCTGAGGAGAAACACAGACAGACTGGGTATATATAACAGTCAAACACGTAGAGAAACAGACACACAGGGTATATATAACAGACATACATGCTGAGGAGAAACACACACAGACAGGGTATATGTAACAGTCAAACTAAACGAAATCTAGGATTTCTTTTTTCACGAGAGAGTTGATACTTACCTCCCTAATACTTTTGATATTGCTAAATATCGGCTTTCACTCAATAAAACACTCAGATTAAAAACAGTTAGGTGCCCCTACTGGGCAGGGAGTCAGAGGTAGTCCGGCGGATGCTCGCCCCACCACCGCGCATGCGCCGACTACTACTTCCTCTGGCTCATTTATTGGCTAACACATGCAACTACCAAGAGCCTGAAGACCGAGCCTCTGTGGGGCGGAGAGGCCGGGTCAGTATCTAGGGAGGTAAGTATCAACTCTCTCGTGAAAAAAGAAATCCTAGATTTCGTTTATTTCACATCAAGAGTATACTTACCTCCCTAATACTTTTGATATTGCCAGAATTCGAAAGTGAATCTGGCGGGAGGGAGGCGAGGTCAAAAGACCAGCTCTTCCCTATACGCTTTCAAGCGTTTAAGGCACTTATGACATCTGAAACTGTGTGAAAACACAGTCAGGATTTGATAAACCATCGGATAACACAACCGATGCCTGAGAGATGACCGATTTGTCATATGCGCTCCCCCCCCTCCCTTGGGAGGAAGATTAAATGACCTCAATGTCCTACACGCTCTCTTCGTACTAGTGCTAAGTACTATAGGACAGAGACGAAAAGGCTCCATTTTCGTATACTCTCTATAAAGAACCACAACCCACATAAACCATCACCATATTAATAACACTGGGTAACGTGACAATACAAACAATGAACAACACATGAACAAGACTGACCTTGTTGTCCTAGGAAGCTGTCATCATGAATCCAGTAGAGAAGGATGATACAGTCCCGACAAGTGGTTGTCACCGTCGCTGAATGGCGAAGTATATAAGCAATGCGGAGGCACTCTTCACAAACATAAAGCGGTTATTGTTTCAAAATCGACAAGGCGAGAGGGTTAGAGGTGTCACGGAGGTAATGGTCTGTAAAACTAGACTCACAGTGCCACTGAGCCACTGACATAATATCATCCACAGGGACCCCATTAAAAAGGGCAGTGGATGTCACGACACCGCGGACACTGTGAGCCTTGGCCACGTCAACCTGTCGCCCGGTGGCGGATTTGTGACAAAATTGAATACATTCCACAATCCACCTAGAAATGGTGTCCTTAGACGCCCTACCATGGGGTTCAATATATGACAACCATAACGCTGACTGGTCGGTACGCCACTCCGAAGTACGCTGTTTGTACCGGAGCAGCGCCCGTACGGGGCACCATACTTTAGAATTAGGATCATATCTAGTTAAAGATGGCAAAAAAATAGGTTGACCTGGATATTTCAATGACTGATTTTTAGACAAGAAATTAATCCTAGGTAGAAGCTTAAGGCCTTCCCCTGTAACCACAAAACGGTCAACCTCGGCTGATAAGGCGTGAATTTCACTCCTACGCCTTGCCGAGGCCGCAGCAATTAAAAATACAGTTTTAAGAGTTAACATTTTCATAGAAATGGAACTAAGTGGTTCAAAAGGCTTATCACCTAGTACCTGGAGCACCAGTGATAAACTCCAAGACGGAATCAGTGGAGGATTCCTTGGTCTTAGATTGCCCATGCCTTTAATTAATACATTTAATGTACTTACTTCATCACTCCCCCTATTAGCCAAGCAAGGAATAACAGTCATTAAAGCTGACTTATAACCAGCAATAGAGTTAGGCTTGAGGCTATAGGCATCATATAGGTGACAGAGGAAATCAGCCACTACCTGAATAGATGATTCCATTGGATCAATACATCTTTTTGAGCACCATTCTGCAAATCTGTTGATTTTATAATTATATGCTCTGGAGGTTGACCCCCTCCTGGCTTTGGCCATAAACATGGCCGCTTGCTCAGAAAAGCCCTCCTTAATTCTAGATTCCTTGACAACATCCACGCAGTCAATCGGAACATTGACGGATTGTCGTGAAGGGCCTTGCCCTGGAAGATAAGGTTGTCCATCAGAGGCAGCGGAACCGGATTGCAGACCAGAAGGTCCAGCAGATCCGTATACCACGATCGGCTTGGCCAATCCGGGGCGATCAGAAGCACTTGGCACTCCTGCTGCCTGATTTTCTGAAGCACCTTTGGAATCAGGATTGCTGGGGGGAATGCGTATGCATACATTCCCTCCCAGCTGATAGCTAACGCATCTGTTGCGAAAGCGCTTGGGTCTGGAATCGGAGAGACGTACGTCGTCATCTTCGCATTCTTCTTCATCGCGAACAAATCTATGTTGGGTTTCCCCCAATGGTCGAACAGACGATCCGCCACACATTGATTTAGTTGCCATTCCGTGGGTAAAACACTCATCCTTCGGCTCAATGAGTCTGCTAGCAGATTTAACCTCCCCGGAATATGAACTGCTTTCAAGGTGATCCCATGATCCAGGCACCAACAAAGCAGTCCCCATGTCATCATACAGAGACTGGGCGACTTCGTTCCGCCCTGGCGGTTTATGTAAGTCACTACTGTTGAGTTGTCTGAACGAATTAGAACAATCTTGCCCTGAACTTTCTGTAAGAAATGTTCCAGGCCCAGGACTACTGCTCTTAGCTCTAGTAGATTGATATGTTCCTTGGACTGATCCAGATCCCAAAGCCCTGATACTGTGGACTCTTCCAGACAAGCTCCCCACCCCTCCATCGATGCATCTGTATACACAGTCACCTGAGGGTGGGGAGGGGTTAGCAAAACCCCCAGCAAGAGATTCTCTGTATTCAACCACCATTGCAGGTGGTGAATCAGAGGCGCCAACACCGACACGTTCGAGTCCAGCGAACCTGAACTCTGGGTCCACTGTGTCATGAGAAACAACTGGATCGGACGCCTGCGCAAGGCGGCCTGTGGAATGACTGGTTCCAAAGAAACCATCAAGCCCAGCATTCTCAAGTAAACCCGTGCCAGGACATGACGACTGTCGCACACCGACTGAATTACCGAGATGAGTACTTGAACCCTCTCCTGAGTGGGGTACACATACCCCGTCTCCAGATCGAAGAACATGCCCAGGTAAACAAACTTCTGGGATGGAGTTAGCTCTGATTTCGGGAAATTGATCATCCAGCCCAAGTCCGAGAGAGTTTTCAAAACAATCTCCAGATTGGCTGACAACGATTCCCGGGTGTGTGCTTTCAATAGCCAGTCGTCTATGTACGTGTGGACTGCTATGCTTCTCCTGCGGAGGTATGCAGTGATCGCGAGAACCACACGGGTGAAGACCCGAGGAGCCGTGGAAATTCCGAAGGGTAACACCCTGAATTCCCACCGCCGGCCCTGAAATGCAAATCTCAGGAAGCGACGGAAACTCCTCTCTATGGGAATGTGGAAATAAGCATCCTTCAAATCTATCGACGCTGTCCACATCCCTCGCTCTAACCCCGCCAACACCGAGCGCACAGTCTCCATCTTGAAACTGGGTGTCTCGATGAACTTGTTCAACGGCTTGAGGTTGAGAATCGGCCTCCACCCTCCGGTGTTTTTTGTTACTAAGAACAGGGTTGAATAGAAGCCCGGGCACCTCTGTGCCGGCTGAATGGCTTCTTTTAGTATGAGGGAATTTATTTCCTCCTCTATACACAACCTCTGATCCGGATCCCGTGGAATGGGAGTCCAGATCGGCGCGAGAGACAGTCGCGATGGCGGGCCTGTCACCCAGTCGGGACGATACCCGACCGAAAGCCATCGCAAGACTAAACGGTCCTGAGTCAACCGCTTCCACTCTGGCAAGCGGGCGGCCAAACGGCCGCCCACCGGTCCACCTAGGGATAGAGGTGGACATAAGGAGGGCCAGAGTGGCACTGTTCTCTCGGCCTGAAACACCGGAGTGGTTCCCACCGCGGTAACCAGGCCATCAGGCCCGATTACCGCGACCAGATCCCCGCGCGCCCCGCCCAGCGCCGCGCGCACCACGGTGCGCGGGCTGCTGTCTGGCTGGGTGCGGCTGGGGAGCCTGCGCCCCCCTCACTGCTGGCCGAATCGCCCGTGGCCTAGGCCTACGTTGCGACGGTGGCTGGCCCCTGACCTGGCCAGCCCCACCTCGAGCCTGCAGAGGACGATACGCAGGGGGTGCCGCGCGAACACGCTCCCGCCGGAGCACCTCAAATTGTTCCCGCAGCGCCCTCTGGTTATTAACCAGAGTGACCGTCTCCTGGAGGTGCCTGCATCCCTCACCTCCAAAGAGACCAGGACCTGTCATAGGCGTCCGCAGCAGCCTATTATACAGGTCCTGGGACGGGCACAGATTGTCAAGCGCAAACGTGCGCCTCGCCCGGACACTTCTGGTTACCGCCCGCGTCAAACAGTCCAAAGCCAGGTTGATACCATCCTGAATGGCTCTCTGGACTGTCACCGGGCTAGGTTGGCGTGATGCGGAAGCCGCTACCACCCCTTGTAGCAGCTGGGAAACGTGGGACAGAGCGGCAATCGACGCTCTCCCACTCTCCTCCGCATCCCGCAGCGCGGCATTTGCCGAACGCAACGCGTTCGAGCACAAGACTCCCGTGTCAGAACGGGAGCCCGGCCGCGCATCTTCGCCCAAAGCCGCGCGATCATCAACGCTCGGCTTCGGCACCACACCGTACCGCTGGTAATCCAGGGGCACGATGCGGCACCGCTTCGCCACCTCGCGAGGGGCCTTCGCGAGACGTCCATTCACCTTAATGGACGCCTCTGCCGCTTCGAACATGTCCACGACATGCTCAGCAAGCGGCAGAGATGGCATAGCGGTAGCCGCCGGCCTACCAGCTAACCACGGCCGATGGTCACGCTGGCTAGCCGGCAGCTCCACGGGTAGATCTGGCCGAACACTTACCAGCCACTGGCAAGCGTCCGACCAATCCTCCTCCGTGGCTAACTGCGAGCGCTCTACTAGACGAGGGCCTTCGTCTTCCTCCAGAGCACTCGCAGTTGATGTCGACGGCGGGTAAGCTGATACCCCTGGCAAGCCTGGAAAAGCATGCGGGCCCGAGAGAGCAGGCATGCTAAATTCCGCGGCTTGACCAGGAGCAGGCGCCGTGGCAGAGCGCGGGGTAAACACCGCTCTACCACGGGTCTGACCAGCACCAGCCATACCATCGGCAAGCCGAGGTATGCGGTATCCGTGGTCAACAGCACCGCCCGGGGACACCCTCTGGACCGTGAAATCTACTCCTGCGTGAGTAGAACCATGGAACACGTCGCCTGCATTCCCCGCGAGGGGTGCACAGACGTCGTATTCCATGGCCACGTCCTCAGAAGGCGACCCCAGCAGGAGATCCTCTTCTTCCTGGCCAGAAAGATTAGACTCCGGGTCAGCAAAGAGAGCTAACCCGGACTGGCCAGGAAAGGTGCCATAGGAGGGTTTGGCACCTTCGGCGCGCGGATACCCGGGGTCTGATGAGCAGACCGCGGGTCCCAGCAACAACCGTTGTCCACGGCCCCTCGGCGCGGCGCCATGCCTGCTGCCAGGGCCTTGGACTGCCCCCAACAAAGGGGCCACCTCTGAATCCACAACCGGACCGGACCTAAAGAGACCGGATTCAGAGGCGGGGATCACCTGCTCGTAAGCAGATGCCGAGGACAACAAAGGAGCTGGCCCAGGGAGCATGCCACGAAGCAACTCTGGGACCAGATCCTTTATTGTCCTCTGCATCTCTTGCAACATTTCGGACCTGAAGGCCTCCATATCCACCGCGGATGAGGCCTTCTTCTTACCCTTCTTACACACTTTCTCCTTCTTCTTCCTCTCTTCCTCCATTACCTTCTCCCTTGCCTGCAATGCGAGAAAATCAGACATTAATTCGCCCCCCCACAGCTTACATACGTCGCACTTCAGCAACGGTCCACAGGGACTGCAGCTGAAGCACAAGTGCGGGACGAAGCGGCTTTTAAGAAACCTCCCGCAGGACGGGCAACCAGGTCTCTGAAACAGGACAAAGGACAGGGACAATGAGCAAGATAGTTAAGGTTAGCGAACTCAAAACCAACTAAAAAGAGAGGACAGGATCATCAAGATCAGAAATCAAGAAGAACCAGCCATGGACAAAACGTTAATTGTTAATAAAAAGGCCAAGGCCGATTATGACGTCATCACTCTCGTGACCAAATTAATCGATCCGCAACAAGCACCAAGAGCAAGAACGAATTGTATAAGTAAACGGAACATTTCCGTTGAATTGGCATTTCGAGTACACAACAATCAGATATACAGAGATAACTCCTTCCAATTCTAGCATTGGCAAAAAGGGAAATTATCTCCCCTCTTGTTTACATTATAATTAGATACCTGATCCTTGTATAGACAAACCATCCAACGTGATGAACCGGAGAACTCCACCATAGTACGCCTCTACATTCTCTCCACCTCAGGGGAAGGAATTGGAGCAAGAGGGCAAAGTGAGAAGACCTTTATAACAGGCCTCCAACTCACTGAACATAGATCTTTTGGTTAGATAACCTAACAGTATTAGTAGGAAATGGAACCGTGGTGGAGAGAAAACATATCCTCTTGTGCCAAAAAGTCCATCAAAGCGCCTATGCGATACCTGTGGACAAAACACAAAGAGAAATGAGACATATGAAGCACCATGTTGTAAAAAACCAACATAATCAGGCGCTAATCACGGTAAGCGCGAGTCCCGGAAATACATTAAACCGGGACAAAACACGCTAGCATATCAAAGAATTCACCTGATAAAGCGATCCCGCTCCTTCTAAAGGCGAATCCTCCCTTTCCGACATGCTTCCACCAAAAAATAATCGTCAAACGTGAGCAAAAAACAAGGCAACGCGCAGAAAAGTATGAAAAACACAAAACCGCATGTAACCCTTTGCCAATAAATGAGCAAAGAGGAAGTAGTAGTCGGCGCATGCGCGGTGGTGGGGCGAGCATCCGCCGGACTACCTCTGACTCCCTGCCCAGTAGGGGCACCTAACTGTTTTTAATCTGAGTGTTTTATTGAGTGAAAGCCGATATTTAGCAATATCAAAAGTATTAGGGAGGTAAGTATACTCTTGATGTGAAAATGTAGAGACACAGACAAACAGGGTATATATAACAGTTAAACATGTAGACACGGACAGGCAGGGTATATATAACAGTCAAACATGTAGAGACAGACAGACAGGGTATATATAACAGCTAAACATGTTGCGACATGGACAGGCAGGGTATATATAACAGTCAAACATGTAGAGACACGGACAGGCAGGGTATATATAACAGTCAAACATGTAGACACACAGACAGGCAGGGTATATATAACAGTCAAACATGTAGAGACACGGACAGGCAGGGTATATATAACAGTCAAACATGTAGACACGGAGAGGCAGTGTATATATAGCAGTCAAACATGTAGACACACAGACAGGCAGGGTATATATAGCAGTCAAACATGTAGACACACAGACAGACAGGGTATATATAACAGTCAAACATGTAGACACACAGACAGACAGGGTATATATAACAGTCAAACATGTAGACACAGACAGACAGGGTATATATAACAGTCAAACATGTAGACACACAGACAGACAGGGTATATATAGCAGTCAAACATGTAGACACACAGACAGACAGGGTATATATAACAGTCAAACATGTAGACACAGACAGACAGGGTATATATAACAATCAAACATGTAGAGACACGGACAGGCAGGGTATATATAACAGTCAAACATGTAGACACGGACAAACAGGGTATATATAACAGTCAAACATGTACAGACACACAGACAGACATGGAACATGACCGTTAGATAAATATCATTTGCACATATTTTAAAGGTCTATAGGAGCATTTTGGCCTGATTTGTTATAAATCAGTCAAAAGATGACAAAAACTACTGATTGAATAATTTATGATTGGTTCCAATGGCAAAATTCAGCTTTGGCTTATAGTATCCAGAAAGCAGCCGCCTGACTGACCAAGTTCTTACATGGATCGCATCTTATGTCCCAAGGTACACACCTACCAAGTTAAGGTCAATACCTCATCAAATGTACCACCAAACTAGCATCATTCTCCATTCGGTCCAATACTTGAGAACTTTCGCAAGGGGTATAACTCTTTCATCAAATCAATCTCAATGCAGATATTAGATGACGATTGGAATAGATGAAACATGTTTGATATAAATTTCTCCAGAAATATACAAAATCGCATCATGTCGTCGTGGACTATGGACAGACAGGCATCCGAGGCGAACAATTTGACAATTTATCAGCATAGTGGCTTATAAAATGGTATTCTTGTGTATCTGACCTGGACACTGTTCAGTAGCCTCTCGATGATGTCCAATATCAGCTCCCAGCACACCAGCTGCAGATCTTTCCCATACTTCTTCACCAGTCTATGAACAGATAAAGCCACCTCGTACAGAACAACACTGCTGTTACTGGCCAAACTCTGAAAAACAAGCAATACAATACATACAAATGAAATACATATGCACACACTCTCACGCATGCACACACTCACGCATGCACACACTCACGCACATACATGCAAATGGACATCACATGCATACACACGAATGCACATATACGTGTTTGACTGTTTGTAAGGTGTCAAACGAGGACTTTGACTTTCACAGTTCTCACTTGTGTGTCGTTACACATCATTTCTTAATACATGCACGCACAATACAACATGACCCCGCTCCACACTCTCTTTGATCCACACATGCACGCACATGTATACACAGGGTAAATACACAGGCACACTCACATGTGCGCACCCGCGTATGCATTGCAAGTATGTATGATTACTGTATTCTGCGGCTGTAGTAGTAGAAACATCCTACAGCTGCAATCAGTCCTTCTTCGCTTTTGCCCACTGTGTCTTGTCCTCAGCCGAAATTCTTAGCCTCCTCAGGTCCATTCTTGACTTGAGTGTACCGAATTTTGCTTTCTTGAGGTCACCTCGTAGCACGCTTAGCAAGTTTAAGCAATGACGTCCTCTCCTGGCTTTGTATTTGCTGGCTCCGAGTATGGTGAATTCCAAGGCTCTCTGTGCTGGTGTCTCATCTGGCATCCGTAGCACATGGCCAAACATGGCACATCTTTCCTGGGCGACTTTTACAGACAGCGGCGACGTATTACACATCTTGTATAGTGCATCGTTGGAAATTATGCTGTCTGGCCATCGGTGTCCAGTGATGGTGTATAGGTGTTTGCGGTGGCAGGCATCGAGTTTATCTAGAGCTGCCTTTGGAGCTGCCCAGCTGTTACAGTTATACACCATCAAGGATACACAGGTTGCATTGTATAAATGTAGCCTCTTTATCAAGGGCATCTTTGATCTATGAATCCATAGCTTCCAGGACTGGAAAGCAATGTTCCCCATGACGCAGCGTGCAGAAATGTCAGCAGTACTGCAAAGCAGTGAGCCCAGGATTTTACTTTTCCTCCATGGTTTGCCGCCAAGTTTCATGCTTTGTAGATAGGTATATGTTGGTGAACTCTGTTGGATTCATTCATAAAAAGATTCTCAAATTTTAGTTTGCTTGCAGCTATTGGGAGAAGTTCGTCAAGGGGTTTCTTTTCCTCGTCTATGAAGTCCACATCGTCGGCATACTCCATCTCTAGCGGCATGCCCAGTATTGACACGGGGGGGGGGGGGGGGGGGGGGGGGGTTTGGCGACTACATTACCAGTTGGTTAAAGAACTAAGAAATATGTAGTGGCAATTTATTTAAAAATCTAAAATTATTCTTAATTTTGCTAAATAAGAACTTTAAGATGTGTGTGTATTTCCTTAAAGCTATCGTTAGCCGAGAAAACTACCAGATTAGGCTAATAAAAATGGTCAGAGTGATGCTGCCAGGAGACACTCTGCAATCTTGTGTTGAGTTGTGACATCAAAATTCCCTATAAACATGTATACCGGTCTAGCCACAGGCCTGTCCAAATTGGAAATGTGCGTAACCCATTTTGGGGTTGCGCAAATGTGTTTTGGGCAACCCATTCTGTTTTGCGTAACCATGTTTCCTGCATTTATCTACAACATGACAGGAATTGCGGGAACGGAAAAGAGGTTGGGTCATAAATGTTTGCATAACCTTCGCGCGAACTTAAAATGGGTTACGCCAATTTGGACATGACTACCGACACAAGCAAGTACATGCACAGATAGATATACAGGGAGCAGATGATAATTACCAATGGATTGATGAATATACACATGATCAATTAGTAGATTTATGCAGCTTCTGAAATGGCAGTACACTCGTGTCAAAACTTTCAATTTTCAAATTAAATTGAAAGATGAACTGGAGTTCATTTTTCAACAAATTTGGTGGGAGATGGTGCTGTCGTAGACAGCAACATCTTCCACTAAAATTGTTGAAAAATGTACACCAGTTTCTTTGATATTGACACAATAAAAGATAGAATATTGACATCAGCGTGGCAAGGGTTGATGGTTGTATTCCTGAAACCTTTAATGGCCAAGATGACCAAAACAGGCTTCTACACTGATATAAGCAATGCCCATTTTCTGACCAAGCGAAGACTTTTTGAACATTTATCCATTGCAATGGCTGTTTGAATTTTTTTAAAAACAAATATTGCCAGTAAATTGCTAGACGTTCTAGTGCATGAAACTCATAGAATCAAGAGGCTGAGAGTATCTTTTGGGCTTCATTTTCAACTTTTCTCAGATGTCTACAGACATCAGGCTCAACAATATCAAAATCTGTCACCATTTGCATACATCTTACCTGCTTAAATGACGGTAGCACTGAAACAGGTGTGTTTTTAAGGGAGGTAACTCTCTGTGCACCCCATAATGCCATACCGATGTAGAACACAGCTCCCCTCTGTAGCTTGTAATCTATTGGCTGCTTCCTAGGTTAGAAATAATACTTTGTTTATCAAAAAGTAAATCAATGGTGTTATAAAAGTGATCAAATTCTATTTCTTGATAGATCAAGAATATTATGTATATATTTATGTCTGTGAGATAGACTTCTAACATACATATACTTGCAACAATAAGCTGTTTATAACCACCACAACATAGCTTTACCTATAGCTTTATGCCAATACATACTACTTTAGATAACAGTAATTGAGGAATCTGAAAACACATGTATTACCAAAATGCACGAAATCAAATTGGTCTTGACAAACTGGTGTTGAGTTGTTGATGTGTTATGCATTCAGTTTCTTCCCAGAAACACATACAGTACAACACAGAAATAACCTATAGGCGATCACAAACGAGAATTAGATTTCAATAAAAAATAAAGATTTTTACTGGCAGATTTTCACAGTCTATCAGTGTTAAAATTGTGTGTAAAGTTATGAATTTTGACACGTCATAAAATTTGCGTTATGACGTCATCATGTGAATTGTCTACCATTCAGATTGAGATTACGCCACATGTTTTCACATTCACACACACTTTCACAATCACAAACACTTTCACATCCACACACACACACTTTCACATCCACACACACTTTCACATTCACACACTTTTTCACATTCACACATGTTTACACATTCACACATGTTTTCACATTCACACATGTTTTCACATTCACACATGTTTCACATTCACACATGTTTTCACATTCACACATGTTTCCACACACACACACACACACTTTCACAATCACACACACTTTCACATCCACACACACTCACATGTTTCACATTCACACATGTTTCACATTCACACACACTTTCACATCCACACACATGTTTCACATTCACACATGTTTTCACATTCACACATGTTTTCACATTCACACATGTTTCACATTCACACATGTTTCACATTCACACATGTTTTCACATTCACACGTTTTCATATTCACACATGTTTCACAGTCACACATGTTTCACAGTCACACATGTTTCACATTCACACATATTTTCACATTCACACATGTTTTCACATTTACACATGTTTTCACATTTACACATGTTTTCACATTCACACATGTTTCACATTCACACATGTATTCACATTCACACACATTTTCACATTCACACATGTTTTCAGTCACACACTGTCACAATAACACACATGTCCACATTCACACCCGTTTTCACATTCACACCCGTTTCCACATTCACACACATTTTAACATTCACACACATTTTCACATTCGCACATGTTTTCACATTCACACATTTTTTCGCTTTCACACGTTTTCACATTCACACATGTTTTGACATCCACACATGTTTCACATTCACACCCGTTTTCACATTCACACCCGTTTCCACATTCACACACATTTTAACATTCACACACGTTTTCACATTCGCACATGTTTTCACATTCGCACATTTTTTCAGTTTCATACATGTTTTCACATTTACACAAGTTTTCATATACATTTTCAAATTCACACACGTTTTCACATCCACACACTTTTTTACATTCACACATGTTTCACATTCACACATGTTTCACATCCACACATGTTTCACATTGACACGTTTTCACATCCACACATGTTTCACATTCACACATGTTTCACATTCACACATGTTTTCACAGTCACACATATTTTCACATTCACACATGTTTTCACATCCACACATGTTTCACATTCACACATGTTTTCACTTCCACACATGTTTTCACATTCACACATGTTTCACATCCACACATGTTTCACATTCACACATGTTTCACATTCACACATGTTTCACATCCACACATGTTTCACATTCACACATGTTTTCACAGTCACACATATTTTCACATTCACACACGTTTTCACATCCACACATGTTTCACATTCACACATGTTTTCACATCCACACATGTTTCACATTCACACACGTTTCACATTCACACATGTTTTCACAGTCACACCTATTTTCACATTCACACATGTTTTCACATCCACACATGTTTCACATTCACACATGTTTTCACTTCCACACATGTTTTCACATCCACACATGTTTCACATTCACACATGTTTCACATTCACACGTTTTCAGTTAATTCTAAGCTGCACTGGTATTTGTACATGGCATAAAGTTTTATGATCTCTAACTTGTCCTTCGTCTATCGAGAAATCTATAAGGCACTAAATCCATTTCATTGACTCTACATTAGCATTAAGGCTGCAATGATACACATTGCGGGATGATACTCATCCAAAGTACAATAGTAATTAACAGTAATGGACTGTCACTCAAGTATATGATGTCATAATCAATTATGTCACATGTATGCTGATGTCTCAATCTATATGTGCAATGAATGATGTATCTAGTGCCATCATGAACATTGAATAGTCCGTAAAGTGTACAAATTGTATGTCTTTGCTATTTAATAAACATGTTGACACTGACTGGGTGCTGTTGCTGCCATATTCAACAGCTTACCTTGAAATTGGAATATCATTCGTCAGTCAGTTAGTGTGTCAGTCAGCCAGTTAGTCAGTCAGTCGGTGTCAGTCAGTCAGTTAGCTAATTTTGTGGTTTGCATAGCTACGGCTCTGTTTAGCATGCCACCATCTCCATCATGACCACAATGTCATGTTTTTTATGTTGAGGATTATTGTAGCCTGATTGAAGATTGTTTAAAACTGATGGCACGTCTGCCCTAAATGGCTGCAATGCCTGCAGGAAAATCTTCTATAGATATTAGTTGTGACACCAAAAGGTTTTCGGAATTATTATCGCATGAGGCACACCTTTCATTGTTTATAATCACAGCACTTTACATTATTTACTTCCACATACTTGACAAAGTAGCATAACTGGTACATTAGTGTTTACATAATATTGATGACGGATGCATCTGCCTAAGGAAAGATTTTAACCAGCCTGTCCTCGATCTGCACATATCTTTTGCTTATTTACATTCTATAAACTCTTCTATTACCATCTACAAACTCTTCCGTTACCGCCTACAAATGCTTTTATTGACCTCTATAAACTCTTCCATTACCATCTACGAACTCTTCTGTTACCGCCTACAAATGCTTCTATTGACCTCTATAAACTCTTCCATTACCATCTACCAACTCTTCTGTTACCGCCTACAAATGCTTCTATTGACCTCTATAAACTCTTCCATTACCATCTAACAACTCTTCTGTTACCACCTACAAATGCTTCTATTGACCTCTATAAACTCTTCCATTATCATCTACCAACTCTTCTGTTACCGCCTACAAATGCTTCTATTGACCTCTATAAACTCTTCTGTTACCATCTACCAACTCTTCTGTTACTGCCTACAAATGCTTCTATTGACCTCTATAAACTCTTCCATTACCATCTACCAACTCTTCTGTTACCACCTACAAAAGCTTCTATTGACCTCTATAAACTCTTCCATTACCATCTACCAACTCTTCTGTTACCAACTACAAAAGCTTCTATTGACCTCTATAAACTCTTCCATTAGCATCTACCAACTCTTCCGTTACCGCTTACAAATGCTTCTATTGACCGCTATAAACTCTTCCATTACCATCTACCAACTCTTCTGTTACCGCCTACGAATGCTTCTATTGACCTCTATAAACCCATCCATTACCATCTACCAACTCTTCTGTTACTGCCTACAAATGCTTCTATTGACCTCTATAAACTCTTCCATTATCATCTACCAACTCTTCTGTTACCGCCTACAAATGCTTCTATTGACCTCTATAAACTCTTCTGTTACCATCTACCAACTCTTCTGTTACTGCCTACAAATGCTTCTATTGACCTCTATAAACTCTTCCATTACCATCTACCAACTCTTCTGTTACCACCTACAAAAGCTTCTATTGACCTCTATAAACTCTTCCATTACCATCTACCAACTCTTCTGTTACCAACTACAAAAGCTTCTATTGACCTCTATAAACTCTTCCATTAGCATCTACCAACTCTTCCGTTACCGCTTACAAATGCTTCTATTGACCGCTATAAACTCTTCCATTACCATCTACCAACTCTTCTGTTACCGCCTACGAATGCTTCTATTGACCTCTATAAACCCATCCATTACCATCTACCAACTCTTCTGTTACTGCCTACAAATGCTTCTATTGACCTCTATAAACTCTTCCATTACCATCTCCCAACTCTTCTGTTACCGCCTACAAATGCTTCTATTGACCTCTATAAACTCTTCCATTACCATCTCCCAACTCTTCTGTTACCGCCTACAAATGCTTCTATTGACCTCTATAAACTCTTCCATTACCATCTACCAACTCTTGTTATTGCCTACAAATGCTTCTATTGACCTCTATAAACTCTTCTGTTACCATCTACCAACTCTTCTGTTACCTTCTACAAACTCATTCCAGAATCAGAAGGGTTAGGTAGGCTGCATGAAGTACTACACAATAGCTTCTATGAAATATACATTATTTTAACATTAGAATAAAATGTATTGCATCATTATGAGTTCTTCCATGATGGCTTACCTATCCTGCAGCATACAGCACATAGTATATACAGTCCTATGACCAAGATGTGTACCAAGTAATTTCTTCATTAACTGAAAACAAAACATGGATCAAAGATTAGCTCTTTCAACTGGGCTTGCACGATTATTACTTTGACATGTTTGAGTGATTGCGATCGATTATTTAAGAATAATCGTGATTACTCAATTAATCATCCTGGTTACAAATTACACCCATATAACAACAAAGTTGGTATATCAATGATGAAAGATGCAATGGTGTTTAGAAATGCCCATTTGCAGGTAGGCTTGCACGATTTTTCGATTTAATCGTGAAGATCGATTTATTTTTAAAATACCGATTTTTACGATGTAATTGAGGAAAAATCGGAAAATTGTCAAAAAGTTCATGTTTTTAACAAATCTGAAGTGTGTACTTTTCCGTCGCATTTTATCAGTACATGAGTAAAATTATAATTGATTCATGCCTGTGTTCATTGTGTTTATATCCCGCCGCACCATGCACATGTCGAATAATTACTAATCACAAGACAAAGCGCTACAATAAACAAGCTAACAATAGCGAGGTAACACCTTTGTCATTGAGAAAACTAGCTAGTTACTCCGTAGAATCGCCATATAATTTTCTTTCTTTCGCTGCACAACCTGAGTCTGTCACGAAATGCTAAGTATATACTTAGTTGCAGAGTGTTAGGCAATCAGTGAACATAATTCTTTTTAATTCTAGACGTAGCAATTTCATGCGGTGTAATAATTTTTCCTTATTGATTCGGTTGTCATGTCAAATTAAAGAAAATAAAGCAACAGCATTCCATATTGTTTGATTTTGAACTGTGCGTTCTCTTGATTACTCTTAAATGTAAATCGTACATTCTGAAAGCAACTATAAACTGCACTATAGGACGAGTTTACTCCGTTACACTCGTACCTACTCAAAGCTACCGTCCTATGTATGTGGATTGCGCAGTATCTCCCCAGGTACTAATATTAGCATCTTCGCGTTACTCCGGTAATGACCTAAACTTGTCCAACAAAGGGCGGCTTAAGCGGAAGCTGATACATCGTGTAATTTAAATTTTTTTCCCGGGGACATTTTATCTCAAATTTTGATGAAATAAATAATGTTTATTAAACTATACGCAATATTTAGGCAGTCCCAATTAATAATTTCACTCCCGCGATGATGGACATAAGGTATACATTAAGCATAGACATAGGATGGTAAGAATTCGTCGCATGTGTTCTAATTTCGTGATATTTTGTATCATTTATTTCAACTTTTTCTAGAAACAAGTCATATTACCCCGGTTTATACTTTTTGGAATTTGGACCTACGATTTAATCGAAAATCGCAATTTTTTTATAAAATCGATCACGATGGTTCAAAGCAAAAATCGCGCAAGCCTATTTGCAGGCCAAGAGAAGACTATTTTCGAAAGTGTATCACTGGAATGCCTGGCTCGAGTATCGACCCAGACATTCCAATGATAAATTTCCAAAAAATAGTCTTCTCTTGGTCTGCAAATGGACATACATTCGCTAAGCAAAATGTAAATAAAAAGGTAGATTTTGAAACATTTTATGCAGTGGATTTATTCACGATTATTCGATTATTTCGTTTTTAATCATATAAATTCAGGATTTAAAAAATAATCGCGATTTTCGATTTAATCACCTAATCGTGCAAGCCTACTTTCAACTTTGCACCACAGATAAAATAAATTCTTAATGACCCAGACAACATTTTGTTGAATATTTTGAAACTAATTTAACTAGAAGCTAGAATCCAGCAAAATTTGTTTCAAAATATCCAACAGCTGAGCTGCAAAGTTGCTTTGAAATTGAGCCACTCATACATCAGAGAAAAAACAAATATGAGAATTATGAAGAATATTACACAGCACAGAATATGAATAACTACAGATCTCATGAAATGCTTTATCTGATGTTTGCACACAAGTACTTTGTCGTCTATTCTATATCAGTTTTAATATTTGCTACAGTCCGAAGTACGATTTCCAATATTGAAGATGATATAGAGTATTAAGCTAAATATGAGTGCGAATATATGCAACATATAAGCTGGCCAAAATTGGCTTCTGTAATAGTCTCGAGAAATGTCCATTTACAGACGGGTCAATGGAACTATTTTTTTAAATTTACCACTGGAATGACTGGCTTGATAAGCGAGCCAGTCACTTCAGTGGTAAATCTGAATTTTCTTGGTCTACAAATGGATAATTGAGGGATAAAGGATTAAGAGTGTAATTAATAACTAGTGTACCTCCCATGAATCTTTGCAAAACTGTGGTATATTGACCATCCTGCACAGAGCAGCGATAAAGTGATAGAGGCATTCTTTAGGCAGGTAACTGTAGCAGATTACTGAATTCAGCAGCTCCAAACAGTACTGAGGGGGCAAAAAAAAAGGTACAAACAGTACTGTTGAGGGTAAAATAAAATCAGACAGTATTGAGGGGGGGGGGGGGGGGGTCAAATAAAAGCACAAACAGTAGTGAGAGGTCAAATAAAAGCACAAACAGTACTGAGAGGTCAAATAAAAGCACACATAGTACTGAGAGGTCAAAGAAAAGCACAAACAGTACTGAGAGGTCAAAGAAAAGCACAAACAGTACTGAGAGGTTAAAGAAAAGCACAAACAGTACTGAGAGGTCAAATAAAAGCACAAACAGTACTGAGAGGTCAAATAAAAGCACAAACAGTACTGAGAGGTCAAATAAAAGCACACATAGTACTGAGAGGTCAAAGAAAAGCACAAACAGTACTGAGAGGTCAAATAAAAGCACAAACAGTACTGAGAGGTCAAATAAAAGCACACATAGTACTGAGAGGTCAAAGAAAAGCACAAACAGTACTGAGAGGTCAAAGAAAAGCACAAACAGTACTGAGAGGTTAAAGAAAAGCACAAACAGTACTGAGAGGTCAAATAAAAGCACAAACAGTACTGAGAGGTCAAATAAAAGCACAAACAGTACTGAGAGGTCAAATAAAAGCACACATAGTACTGAGAGGTCAAAGAAAAGCACAAACAGTACTGAGAGGTCAAAGAAAAGCACAAACAGTACTGAGAGGTTAAAGAAAAGCACAAACAGTACTGAGAGGTCAAATAAAAGCATAAACAGTACTGAGAGGTCAAATTAAAGCACAAACAGTACTGAGAGGTCAAATAAAAGCATAAACAGTACTGAGAGGTCAAAGAAAAGCACAAACAGTAGTGAGAGGTCAAATAAAAGCACAAACAGTACTGAGAGGTCAAAGAAAAGCACAAACAGTACTGAGAGGTTAAAGAAAAGCACAAACAGTACTGAGAGGTCAAAGAAAAAGCACACATAGTACTGAGAGGTCAAAGAAAAGCACAAACAGTAGTGAGAGGTCAAATAAAAGCATAAACAGTACTGAGAGGTCAAAGAAAAGCACAAACAGTACTGAGAGGTCAAATAAAAGCACACATAGTACTGAGAGGTCAAAGAAAAGCACAAACAGTAGTGAGAGGTCAAATAAAAGCACAAACAGTACTGAGAGGTCAAAGAAAAGCACAAACAGTACTGAGAGGTCAAATAAAAGCACAAACAGTACTGAGAGGTCAAAGAAAAGCACAAACAGTACTGAGAGGTCAAAGAAAAGCACAAACAGTACTGAGAGGTTAAAGAAAAGCACAAACAGTACTGAGAGGTTAAAGAAAAGCACAAACAGTACTGAGAGGTCAAAGAAAAGCACAAACAGTACTGAGAGGTCAAAGAAAAACACAACTCAGAAACTGCATCATGAGAAAAGTACAAATATATATCTAATGAATATAAATGGATTAAAATGCTAATAATTAATTGCAACTTGCAACTAGTATAAGTTGGTCACGGTAACTGCACAGGTAACCAGGGGAATATTTTGGAACTAATATCACTGGGTGTTGTTGATGCCCAGTCAAATTAGTGTCACAATATTCAACAGAATGTGTAATAAATAGTAAAGACATACAATTTGTATACTTGACGGACTATTCAATGTTCATGATGAAGCTAGATAGGTCATTCATTATGCATTATGATTGTAACGTCAGTGACATAATTGATTATGACATCATATACTTGAGTGACAGATTGGCTCCATCTAATTGCCACTTAATTGTCTGTGTTAAGACCTGAGCTGCATAATCATCCTCTTTAACTCTTTCATGACGAAACCGGCCTCTAGAGTGGTCTTGAGGCATACCTATTTACAGGCCAAGAGGAAGAGGATTTTTGAAAATTTACCATTGAAATGACTGGCTCAGTTAATGATCCAGTCATTGAAAATTTACCATTGAAATGACTGGCCTCAGTTAATGATCCAGTCATTGAAAATTTACCATTGAAATGACTGGCTCAGTTAATGATCCAGTCATTCTAGTGATAAATTTAAAGTCGTCTCTTGGTCTGCAAATGGACATTTCTCAGGACAATTGCAGAGGCCTGTTTTGGCCGTCTTGAGCTTTAGTGTTAAATCCATTAATTCTGTGCCAGGTTTAACCTAATGATGTTCATCTATTCCTAGAATAAATATTGATGGAAGTCAACAAAACACAACATTGACTTGCACCGTAATAGTATTAGGCAAAATTCCAAATTCAGCTCAAATCCTGCACCTTTCCCCCACTCACCCCCCCCCCCCCCCAACCCCAACAATATCTGTTTTTATACCAGTTATTACGTTTGAAATGACATGGGAGATATAAAATGAGTTCTAGCAAAACAACACTCATCTATTCAGACTCTGGATCTCACTAAGTGAAGACTAAACATCAGACGTCAATTATTAAGTCAGTTCTTTATCGACATTGTAGTTTTCACAGTCAAATCTATTTCTAGGTAAAGTTAAGTTATTGTCAGGGAAACCGATTAGTCATGTACATACCTACACATGTAGTGCTATATGATATCAAACATTGAACTAATGTAATTTGGAACATACCGTGACCTCATCTTCAGAACGTGTCCTATTCGTAATCATACAAGTTTGCCTGTAAGAAAAGAATCATGTCTAGAATATTGAATAGAAACAAGGACACCCTGATATTGCGGAGATCTATTCATCCACCACCAACCACCATCATGTGATGGCTCAATGTAGCATGAAGATTGTCTAGCAGTGCCATGTATAAGGAAATTGAGACAACATATTGGGTTCATGCTTATTTATGTATGCAAGTATGACATTCACTTAACCATAAAGGGCATATTATTAGAATTAAAATTAATAACAATTTTCTTAATTAGGCTGCTATGACCCTGACCGTTGACCAATGGAACCCTAAACGTCTCAGTTTTTTAAGACATCCAAGGGGCAACATATAAGCCAAGGTTGGTGAAGATCCCTTCAGTAGAGTTTTAGTTATCATTAGGAAATGTAAACAAATTTCATTAATTAGGTCACATGACCGTGAACCTTGACGTCAGTCAAAAATTAATTGGGTTATTCGGATCCCAAAGGGCAACAGACATATTAAGCTTGGTGAAAACCAAAACCAATGTCATTAATTGGTCACTGGACATAAGCGTGACCTTTGGATCTAAAAATTAACAGGGTTCTTTGTAGCTCCAAGGGTAACACAGAGGTCAAGCACAGTAGAACTTGAGCTATAGCGTGGAAATGAAAAACCTGGATGGACAAATGGATTAACAGATAAACAAACAATGGACAAAGCAAATGCATGGGTGGCGGGCATAACTATTTAAAGAATTCTAATTTGACTAAAGGTATCTCAAACTTGTTAACACCATAATTAAGTTACAAGAATGTATAATTATAAGAATGCTGCACTACCATTGTATTTAGGATAAGCTTGTAGTCACATCCCTTTATGTACTACAATTCATTAGAGATATCTTCAGAACAGCATCTTTTACATTCTTAAACAGACCGTTCCATCTCTAGCTAAGCTCCACCCACACCTCACTCGTCTTCGGATCGATCGATCTCTGAACTCCCTGACTATCAATTTCCAGAAAACTATACAGATAAGTAATTGAATATTTTGGAACTAATTTGACTGGGCGCTGTTGCTGCCTATGGCAGCAACAGCATCCAGTCAAATTAGTTCCAAAATATTCAACAGTATGTTTATTAAATATCAGAAACATGCAATTCGTATGTGTCGGACTATTAAGAGTTAAAGATGGGCCGTATAGAATTGTTTATGAAGCAATGATTATAATGTCATCCTAGACGCTGCTTAGCTGATTATGACATCATCTGACATCAGATTGATAGATGGATACGCTTCACAGTTACCATTGTCTCAAAAATATATACATGATATTTTCAGCTTTGACATGATAAATGGACAAACATCTGAAAACAACATAATTTAAAAATCAATCATAACACTTGAAGTCCTTACACAAATCTGGAATAAAAAACGTATATACAAATAGACTAGAAACAAGAGGCCCAAGGGTCTGTGGCACTCACCTGGGCCATTAGCATTTGAACCATTTGCATTTAAAGGCATGATGGATAATTTCTGGAAAATCCAAGATGGCCACCAAAGGAATTGACCTATCAAAATTCTGTATATACATTCTGAAGCCTATCCACCTAGGGTCCTTCCAGCTGAGATTGATTAAAATCTGCGAAGCGGTTAATGGGATGCAAGCTTTTAACTGATTTACCAAAACATTTGGAAAATCCAAGATGGACACCCAAACACTGACCAATCAAAATTCTGCATACTAGATCTGAAGCCTGTCACCATAGGGCCCTTCCATACAAATCTGGGTGAAATCGCCTGAGCAGTTAATGAGGAGTAGAGTTTTAAGCCATATCCGGTAAATGCTCATAAAATTCAAGATTTTCACACACAAATTTACCAATCAAAAATCTGTATAGACTTTATGAAACCTACAGCCATAGGGTCCTTCCAGCCAAACTTGGTTGAAATCCGCCAAGCGAATTTCTATAGTCTACAATCATACCACCCATGTAGTCAAATTTGGTTGAACTATGTCAAGCAGTTAAGCAGGAGTAGCATTTTGACCATTTCCTGTAGATTTTTCACAAAATCTAAGATTTTTCACCCAAAATATTGATCAATAAAAATTCTGAATGGAATTTCTAGAACCTATCACTGTAGAATCCATCTAGCCAAATTTGGTTTGAAATATGTCACGCAGCTATGGAGTAGCATTTTTACCACTTCCGGTAAATTTTTCACAAAATCTCAGGTTTTGACCCCAAAAAATTGATCAATCAAAATTCTGAATAGAAGTTCTAGAGCCTACCACCACAGAATCCATCTAGTCAAATTTGGTTGAAATATTCCGCCAAGCAGCTAAGGAGGCATAGCATTGTGACCATTTCCGGTAGGTTTTTTATAAAATCTAAGATTTTCACCCGAAAAATTGATCAATCAAAATTCTGAATAGTAGTTCTAGAACCCATCACCATAGAATCCATGTAGCTAAATTTGGTTGAGATATGTCAAGAGGCTATGGAGGGAGAAGCATTTTTACCATTTCCGGTAGATTTTTCATAAAATCTAAGGTTTACACCCCAAAAATTTATCAATCAAAATTATGAACAGAAGTTCTGGAGCCTACCACCACAGAATCCATCTAGTCAAATTTGGTTCAACTATGTCAAGCAGCTAAGTAGGAGTAGCATTTTGAACATTTCCAGTAGATTTTTCACAAAATCTAAGATTTTCACCCAAAAAATTGATCAATAAAAATTCTGAATGGAAATTCTAGACCCTATCACCGTAGAATCATCTAGCCAAATTTGGTTGAGATATGTCTGAAAAC
>CM067372.1:11545019-11618143 GCA_034401795.1 Chaetoderma sp. LZ-2023a
GAATACATCCAGTAAAATTTTTGGTTGAAACATGTCAAGCGGCTAAGGAGGAGTAGCATTTTAATCATTTCCGGTAGATTTTTAATAAAGCTTTTCACCCCAAAAAATTTACAAATCAAAATTCAGAAATAAAAGTCTGCAGGGTACCAGCATCGGATCCTCCCAGTCAAATTTGGTTGAAATCGGTCAAACGCTTAAGGAGAAGAAGCGATTTGACGGACGGACGATGGATGGACGGACATTTGACGGATGGATGTCATGGCATAAGCTCACTTGGCCTTTCAGGCTAGGTGAGCTAACAATGAAAGCCGGCGTTATCACTCACAACAGCCAAAAACGCCTTCTGCAGTGATCTTGACAAATATCCATTTACAGACCAAGAGACTATTTTTGAAAATGTACCACTCGAATAACTGGTGCGACAAATGAGCCAGTTATTCCACTGAACAATTTTCAAAAATAATCTCCTGGACTGCAAATCAACAATTTCTATAAGAAAGTTGAAATTTTAAAAACAGTTTTGAGGGTTAAATGGTCCATTTGCAGACAAAGAAGACTATTTTTTTTTCAAATTTACCACTGGAATGACTGGCACAACCATCATTGGTCAAGAAAATCTAAATTCTCGTTTAATAAATGTCGCAGCCTGGCCAAAAAAGGCTGCTCTTGACAGACTAAGAGAAGATTAAAGGGACGCTAACCTCATCTCAGATGTTGTATTGTACCGATAAATTATGGTTTATAGATTCCATATCATTCATATTCCGTCACATTTATCTGTATCACAATTATCTGCTTTGTAATATCGCGTAAATGTTTAACAGTGATCGCCAGCATTTTCTCCCCTCAAGGGATAGTGCGTGATGTCATGTAAGTTCCAATGCATTACATTCTTTAATACTTAACCCGTTGAATATTTAAAAACTAAGTTGACTGGAAGTTGTTGCTGCCGATGGCAGAACACCATCCTTGCTGCCGCAACACAATCCAGTCAAATTAGTTTCAAAATATTCAACAGCTTACCTGTATGATCACTTTTATATGAAATTGCCAAACTATAGCTGGCACCTCTACAAACGTGCGTATATACCGAGGCGGGCACACTAGGCTTTTTTCTGATTGGTTGAAAAGTAAATCATGACAGTCATCATAGGTTGTAGAAATGTACCAACATTTAACTATTAAAGCCTGAAAATCTTTCTTTAGCGATGCGACAAAATGCTTAAAATTACCTGCATAGTTTCTGAGTGGCATATCAAACCACCTGAATAGCTATCAAGAGATGAGGTTAGTAAATTCTTTAATTATACCACTAAAATTACTGGATCGTTATCGAGCATTCGAGCCAGTCATTCCTGTAAACAATTTTTAAAATAGTATTCTCTTGTCCGACACATGGAGATTACTCAAGACAACTACAGAGGCTAGTTCTGCCAAGCATCACCATACAAGGGTTAATAACAGCTTCAGGCCAATACACAACTCATTTTAAAAGATTTCCAGTGGAATAACTGCAGACGTCGGGGTTTTTGTTGTCATGACAATTAACCCTTAACACCATGTCAAAATTTTAAATTTTCAAATAAAAAGTGAAAGATGAACTGGTGTTTATTTTTCAACAAATTTGGTGGATGATGGTGCTGTCATAGACAGCAACATCTTCCACCAAAATTGTTGAAAAATGTACATGAACACCAGTTTCTTTGCTGTTAACACAGTAAGAAGATATAATATTGACACCGGAGTTCTATGGGTTAAGGATTAATGCAAGTAAATGCATGTACTACATGGCATCGGAAGTTACTCACTGGACGAGACCACAGACCACCTCCTCATCCAAATATGCAGCATTATATTTGACCACACTGACCAGTAGCTTGAGAAGATCTACGGTCAAGCCAGCGCTCAGCATGTCCGGCATCCAGCTCAGTAATAAATGACCTAAAGAATAGACAGATGATACATTAACAGTCACCATCCAGCAGAGCAACACAAACTAATTAAGCTAACTAGCTTATATACACACCCACTACATAATGAAATTCCACACTTTTTCCAGAACTAATTTGTCAATTTCCAGACACATGTTAATGATGTCCTCAATCAGAGTTCATGAATTGTAAGGGGGTAAAATGTTGCAGAATACTGTCTAAGTTAGTAGTTGATAACCGTGACATCGTTAATTTTATCTACATTTTACGCAAGATCATAAGAAAAATGTTGTATTTTTCCATCCTACATTTCAAGGCCTGGGGATGATGGCTTTCTTAACCCTTTAACCCTCGAATTTATTCAAGAAAATTTAACTTTTCTCAGAAAATGTCCATTTGCAGAGCAAGAAGACTATTTTTGAAAATTTACCACTGGAATGACTGGCTCGGTTATCGAGCCAGTCATTCCAGTGGTAACTTTTCAAAAATCGTATTCTTTTGGTCTGCAAATGGACATTTTTCAAGACCACTGCAGAAGCCATTTTTGGCTGATATGAGTGTTAAAGGGTTAACATTACATAGCCTTTCCAGACTTCTAGCATTGCGTATCACCACGGTAATATGACATGTAATGATCACAAATGAGTAATTGCGACTGGAATAAAGGAACAGCGAGTGTCACATGACTCCTGACAATGACTAGAGAACAGATCAATCTTTAACCCTTTCAACAACAAATCCCTAAAAAAGTAAATACCTTACAACATATAGTATATATTCTGTTGAATATTTTGAAATCAATATGACTGAAAGCTGTTGCTAAGGCAACAATAGCTTCCAGTATAAATATTAATTTCAAACTTATTGAGTAGCTTTCCTGTTTGTTTGCCCCGAGATTGAGATACATGGTATTCATTGGCTTAACTGTAACTTACCAGCATCTTCTTCAAACTCCTTTAAATCACGCCCATTCTTACTCAGGCTAGAAAACAGCTCCAATCTTGAAATTAAAAGCATATATTACATCGATACTCAGAATACGTGCCGTCTTAATCTGCAGCAAGATTCATAGTTCTTATGAAACTTAATGAATCATGACTATAAATGTCAAACACATATTTTGGAACAATTCAATTTTATAAGCATGTGAGAGTAAATTTATGTAGGGAAACCGTTTAGTGCCCGCCGCCACTGTTGTGAGCTTGCTAGCTGCTGATGATACATGCAACATATGGTCCATGTGTTCATAGTCTTTGCTATTTTTATAGTCGTTTCTGTACGGAACACAAATTTCATGTGAACACAAGAACGTGCGTGATATGTCTCGCCACCTCCCCCACCCACCAGCTGGTTATCATGTAATGACCATTAATTCATAAGGATGACAATTTAACCATGAATGATGTAGATTGCACGCAAGCATTCCGTAGAAAGTTAAATTATTTTTCAAATAAATTAAGGTTTGAAATGGCGAAACTGGCAGTTCATGACATAAATGGGTAAATGCACAGAAATCATTAAAAGCTATATAATTATATAAATACATGCTTAAACTCACTTGCGACGTAGATCCTCTATTAGTGTCAGATTCTTGATGACATTGAAGAAATGTGCACGAATAATGCCAAGCTGCTCATACTGAAAACATACGTGAGTACCATCATTGATACTGAGTCAAAACTAACTCTTTACTCCTACAGCATGCTAATAGTTAAGCTAGCCAAAAACAGCTTATACAATGGCACTACCAATGAATCTTTCCATTTTTAGCTATGCCCCGCCCATCACTAGCTAAGCTCCACCCACACCTCGCCGTGTTGGGATTGATCGATCCCCAAATGCCCTAGCTATCAATTTCCTGAAAACTATAAAGTGAAGCTGTTGAATATTTTGTAACTAATTTGACTGCAAATATGCAGCAACAGCGCCCAGTCAAATTAGTTTCAAAATATTCAACAGAATATTTATTAAATAGTAAAAGCAAACAATTTGTACAACAATGCATAGACCATCTTCAAATATGCGTTCGTGACGTACTTATCAACGTCATTCATTATGATGTCATTGTACACATCACGCAGTTCATTATGACGTCATATGATGGGTGGGTACTCTGGAACGGTGAATTTGTAGGTCATGAAGAGCATGTATTTTCAAAACATACACAGCAGAATGATAGGCTCAGCAATTGCGGGCAAGTAATTCCAGTGGTCAGCTTCCTCCATCTATTTTTTTCTCATTCCAGTGGTCAGAAATTGTGGGCCAAAAATTCCAATGGTCAGTAACTGTGCGCCAGTCATTCCAGTGGTCAGTACTTGTAGGCCAGTCATTCCAGTGGTCAGCTTTCTAAGATATTACATGTAGTAACAGTGTAACTATGTTTTACATAGGAAATTTTCATGTTTAGGCCAAGAGGATTTATTGAAAATTTAACATTGGCACAATGTATGACTCACGAAGTTACTAAACCAGTCAATCTAGTGGCAAGATTTAAAAAATAGTCTTCTATGTATATTTCTCAAAGACACTGCAAATGCTGTGTTTTGGTATGCTTGACCATTTCAGGTGAATTATCAAAACTGGTCAAAGACAAAATCATTTTCAAATAAAGATCAAATAGAGATCATACATTTATAGATATAGATAACATATTTTTAATGTGGTGCATTGAAAAGTCTGAGTCGCAGTTACTCGAGGTTTCTTAAAATCTGTTTCCTTTAATGGTCTGTCAGAAAATGAATGTTGCTCATCTTCTCTATATATGTGTAACCATGTAATCAAGTTCTTCATTCCAAAATTAGTAGCACACTGCGTCAGATCACAGCAGCAGCATCATGTGTGCTTTCAACCCATGCATCGTAAACCAGAAATATACTTGCAATGCAACCATGAATTTCGCAAGATGAGACACTTTTAATTTCAGAATTAATGCAGAGCTAAAGGCAACCCGTAACCTTTCATGCCTCTATGCACTAAGACCAGATAAACACAAGGCAAACCGTAACCTTTCATGCCTCTATGCACTAAGTCCAGATAAACACAAGGCAAACCGTAACCTTTCATGCCTCTATGCACTAAGTCCAGATAAACACAAGGCAAACCTTAACCTTTCATGCCTCTATGCACTAAGACCAGATATACACAAGGCAAACCTTAACCGTTCATGCCTCTATGCACTAAGTCCAGATAAACACAAGGCAAACCGTAACCTTTCATGCCTCTATGCACTAAGTCCAGATAAACACAAGGCAAACCTTAACCGTTCATGCATCTATGCACTAAGTCCAGATAAACACAAGGCAAACCTTAACCTTTCATGCCTCTATGCACTAAGTCCAGATAAACACAAGGCAACCTGTAACCTTTCATGCCTCTATGCACTAAGTCCAGATAAACACAAGGCAAACCTTAACCTTTCATGCCTCTATGCACTAAGTCCAGATATACACACAGCAAACCTTAACTGTTCATGCCTCTATACACTAAGTCCAGATAAACACAAGGCAAACCTTAACCTTTCATGCCTCTATGCACTAAGTCCAGATAAACACAAGGCAAACCTTAACCGTTCATGCCTCTATGCACTAAGTCCAGATAAACGCAAGGCAAACCTTAACCTTTCATGCCTCTATGCATTAAGTCCAGATAAACACAAGGCAACCCGTAACCTTTCATGCCTCTATGCACTAAGTCCAGATAAACGCAAGGCAAACCTTAACCTTTCATGCCTCTATGCACTAAGTCCAGATAAAGGCAAGGCAAACCTTAACCTTTCATGCCTCTATGCACTAAGTCCAGATAAACGCAAGGCAAACCTTAACCTTTCATGCCTCTATGCACTAAGTCCAGATAAACACAAGGCAAACCGTAACCTTTCATGCCTCTATGCACTAAGTCCAGATAAACACAAGGCAACCCGTAACCTTTCATGCCTCTATGCACTAAGTCTAGATAAACACAAGGCAAACCTTAACCTTCCATGCCTCTATGCACTAAGTCCAGATAAACACAAGGCAACCTGTAACCTTTCATGCCTCTATGCACTAAGTCCAGATAAACACAAGGCAACCCGTAACCTTTCATGCCTCTATGCACTAAGTCCAGATAAACACAAGGCAACCCGTAACCTTTCATGCCTCTATGCACTAAGTCCAGATAAACACAAGGCAAACCTTAACTGTTCATGCCTCTGTGCAGAAAGCCAGATAAACACAAGGCAAACCTTAACCTTTCATGCCTCTATGCACTAAGTCCAGATAAACACACGGCAAACCTTAACCTTTCATGCCTCTATGTACTAAGTCCAGATAAACGCAAGGCAAACCTTAAACTTTCATGCCTCTATGCACTAAGTCCCGATAAACGCAAGGCAACCTGTAACCTTTCATGCCTCTATGCACTAAGTCCAGATAAAGGCAAGGCAAACCTTAACCTTTCATGCCTCTATGCACTAAGTCCAGATAAACGCAAGGCAAACCTTAACCTTTCATGCCTCTATGCACTAAGTCTAGGGTCAAGTTCGACTCACTAACCATAGTCAGTTTCATGGTTTACTGATCATGCGCAGTTGCTATGCCCAGTTGAACTTGATCGTAGTCGACTATAGTTCGTTGGTACCCGGTTCCCTATTGAAATACTATTGCAGAAAATTTGGAGCAGGGTACCAGTCTCTATTAACCTTTCTGTTGTCTGTTTAGATGACCTACGAAAATAGGTTATTTTTGTCCGCTAAAACGTCAAAAACTGTCCATATGGCATAAGGTGGGAAGGAATATGGGCTTGGGAACATTGACATACAATGGGAAAGTATAATTTCATCAAACCTAAGTTATTTAGTGAAATATTTACACTTTTATATGCAGTTATTCGTGGCAAGCGATCGGTGTCCACCATTTTGAAATTTATGCAAATATCGCACTAACCATCTGAACCGAGGTCGGGTGCTCGGATGACTATAGCTGACTAGCTAGTTAACTATTTGAAGTTCGACTGGTACTCTAGTTAGCTATAGCTAACTATGGTTAGGAGTCGAACATGACCCAGATAAACGCAAAATTTAATCTGAAATTTGATTGATAGAGATCCTGTGATAAGGTTAAATATGAAGCTTGGTTACAAAAGGTCTGATAGTTTAGCCACTACAGAGCTAAACATAAACCGTAACCAAGATTGGACAACGACGACGCTGTGGGTATACCAAAAGCTCATTATACTTCACAAAGACGAGTTAAAGAACAACCATGGAACAAAAGTTGCTACTGCAGACTATGCATATAGTGAATTAAATATTAACATCTCAGTACCTGTCCATCAATGAGAGCTTGCAGGAACCTCAGAGCTACATGTCGATTCTCTTTGATAACATTGTTCTGTATAAGATCTCGTATCGTCATCCACAGAGTCTCGACAGCATTCTAATAGCAAACAAGAGCAAGTAATTATGACAAACATTGTGTAATCTTTGTGTACAGTCACACTGCTCCTTGTGTCGATATTTCAGGCAAACCCCATAGTTCCAAAGATTTTCATGGATCAGATCCAGATCCCCATTCTTTTATCCGGATCACGACCAAAATCTGGAAATCCTCTTGCATGGCAAGTTCATTCGCTGTGAGTCATGTTGAATCAGTAGCCATGAACTCCAGACAGGCATGAACTCCAGACAGGCATGAACTACAGACATACATGAACTACAGACACGCATGAACTCCAGACATGCATGAACTCCAGACAGGCATGAACTACAGACACACATGAACTCCAGACACACATGAACTCCAGACACGCATGAACTCCAGACACGCATGAACTCCAGACAGGCATGAACTCCAGACAGGCATGAACTCCAGACACACATGAACTCCAGCAACACATGAACTCCAGACACACACATGAACTCCAGACACACACATGAACTCCAGACACACACACACACATGAACTACAGACACACATGAAATCCAGCAACACATGCACTCCAGACACGCATGGACTCCAGACACGCATGAATTTCAGGCACACATGAACTCCAGACAGGCAGGAACTCCAGACAGGCATGAACTCCAGCAACACATGCACCCCAGACACGCATGAACTCCAGACACGCATGAACTCCAGCAACACATGCACTCCAGACACGCATGAACTCCAGACACACATGAACTCCAGACACGCATGAACTCCAGACAGGCATGAACTCCAGCAACACATGAACTCCAGACACACATGAACTCCAGACACACACATGAACGCCAGACACGCATGAATTTCAGGCACACATGAACTCCAGACACGCATGAACTCCAGACACACATGAACTCCAGCAACACATGAACTCCAGACAGGCATGAACTCCAGAGACACACATGAACTCCAGCAACACATGAGCTCCAGACATGCATGAACTCCAGACACACACACATGAACTCCAGACACACACATGAACTTCAGACATGCATGAACTCCAGGCACATGAACTCCAGGCACACATGAACTCCAGACACACACACACACACATGAACTCCAGGCACACATACATGTATGAACTCCAGATATGCATGAACCCCAGCCACACATGAACTCCAGGCACACACATGAACTCCAGGCACACACATGAACTCCAGACAGGCATGAACTCCAGACACGCATGAACTCCAGGCACACATGAACTCCAGACACACATGAACTACAGGCACACACATGAACTCCACACACACACACGTGAACTCCAGAGACGCATGAACTCCAGACAGATTATCATGCAGAACTGAACTGCTTATAAATGAGTGAATATTTTCTGAACTATACCGCCTCAAATAGTGAAATAACAAATAATAATGTGTTACATGGGATATGTCTCACTAACTCTCTATCTTAACCCTTTAACCATGTCAAATGACTGGCTCAGCTTTTAAACCAGTCATTCCAGTGGCAAATCTTCAAAAATAGTCTTCTCCTGGCCTACAAATGGATATTCCATGAGCAAATATTTTGCTATCTTTAACCAAATTAGCCCCTGAGGAGGCTGGTTGTAGTCGGCTTCATCAGAACAGGGTGAAAGGGAAAAATTTGTAAACAAATTAACCCTTGAATTTGTTCAAAAGAAAATTTCAATTTTCTGATAGAAAATGTCCATTTGCAGATCAAGAAGACTATCTTTGAAAATTTTTAATTTATTACTGGAATGATTGGCTCGGTTATCGACCCAGTCATTCCAGTGGTAAGGCTCTGTGCCCTAAGAATCTTCACATTTAGAAAGCTCTAACCGGCACCTGGAACCAACAAATGGGTACACACTACCATGAGCCAACACATTGATTGCATAGCTACCAAACAAGGACTGGCACATGGGTTGCCTCCGTGGGACTGGGAGGCAGGGTCCGTATTGTAATGGTAAGTATTGTTAATACAAAAAACAGTCTAACTGGAATTACCTAATGACTTTTGGATTCCAGACACAATGCCACCAACCATCACACTTTTGACCAGACGTGACATTTTGGGTTGTGGCCACTATCGACTAGTGTTTCAAGACTGCTAAAGCGAGTGGATTGGCTGAGTCTGACATGTCCCTCATATAGTAATCCATGAAAGAGGACTCACAGTGCCGGTGTGCAACGGCCATGATGTCCTCTAACGGGACACCATTGAATAGGGCAGTCAAGGCAGCTATTCCTCTAACATCATGAGCCCTACCATATTGCCCCTGGTGACCAGTCGCAATCTCGTGAGTAGTCTGAATGCATTTGACTACCCAATGAGAGATAGAATTCATGGATGCGGCGCCATATGGCTTCTTATGGCAGATCCACAGATGTCTATCATTTGACCGTAGTTTTCCAGGGTTTTTTCCTGGTCAAAGCACGGACTGGATACCAGGCACTGGCATCATGATCAAACCTAGTTGGTTTTGGTATTATGATCGGTTTGCCGGGATATTTCAAAGATTGATTCTTTGAAATAAATTCTGCTCTTGGAAGCAGTCGCAGACCCTCTCCAGAGACAAAAAAATTGGTCCCTCTCTGCTCAAAGGACATGGATCTCACTGCGCCTTCTGGCTGAGGAAGCTGCCAATAGAAAGACCACCTTAAGAGTCAGATGCTTTAGACTAACCGAACCCAAAGGTTCGAAAGGGTGCTTGGCTAGCACATTAAGCACCAAAGATAGACTCCAGGCTGGAATGATTACCGGTTGCCTTGGTCAGAGATTGCTCATTCCCTTCACCATCACGTTTAACTGGGCCACCTCTGGATTATCCCTGTTGGCTAGACAAGGGATAACTGATGCCAAAGCTGACTTGTATCCAGCAATCGTGACAGGAGCTAATCCTGTAAAGAATACCTCACAGATTCTACTATTTGCTGAATAGCTGATTGAAAGGGATCAATATCCTTTCCTTCACACCATTCTGCAAATTTTTTAACCTTATGGTTATATGACTTGAAGGTTGACCTCCTACTTGTGGCTGCGATGAACCTCGCAGCCTGTTGAGAAAAGTCTTCCGACATGGAATGTTGTTTGATAACATCCATGCAGTCAATTTGAACATTTCGGGCCGCTCGTGTAAGAAGCGGCGCTTGGCCTGGGAGATTATGTTCGGAATGGTGGGCAGCTGCACTGGTTTGTCCATAGGCAGATCCAGAAGATCCGTGAACCAGGCCCTGCTGGGCCAAAAATGGCGCTATTAGCAGGACCAGGCACGGCTCCTCCCTGCTCTTCACCAAAACCTGCGGTAGAAGGATGGTGGGTGGATACGCGCACATCCCTCTCCAGCTTATCACCAGAGCGTCTGCATAGACGGCATTTGGATCTGGAATCGGTGAGACATAAGTCATGATTTGAGCATTTTCCTTTGTGGCGAACAAGTCCATGTTGGGTTTGCCTCAATGCTCGAAGATCCTCCATAGAACCAGAGGGTTGAGAGACCATTCTGTTGGCAGAATTCTGTCTGCGAGACAAAGCATCCGCCAGAATGTTCATATCGGCCAGGAATGTGAGCTGCTTTCAAAACAACTGAGTAATTCCTGCATTATTTAATCAAGTGCCACACCTTCATACACAGTGTGGGAGACTTGGTCCCTCCTTGGTGATTTATGTATAATACTACTGTCGAATTGTCCGACCATATCAATATCACCTCGCACCTGACTTCTGGAAGAAATTTCTCCAGTGCCAGTTCCACTGCCATCATTTCTAACAGATTGATATGCAGCTGACTCTCTAGGAGAGTCCATGTGCCCGAAACCTGGTGTTCTCCCTGGCAGGGCCCTCACCCTTCTCATCCAGCGATGCATCCGTGTACACGGACAGCTGGGGGTGGAGTAGGTGAAGCGAAAATCTGACTAGGAGATTCTGACACTCCTTCCACCATGCAAGATGCGACATTATCGGCTCCAAAACTGGCTTTGATAGGGTTCTGTCCTCCGTTTCCAAAGAGACATCCGATACAACTGGATAGATCTTGACATTAGAGCAGCGTACAGGATTACCTGCTCCATGGAGACCATCATCTGAAGAAACCTCCTCGCCTGAATGTGGTTTCCCAATCAAATGCTCTTGAAGAAGGCTATCAGAAACTCCACTCTGGGCTCTGATGGGTAAACCCTGCATTCCTTGAGATGGAATCGCATCCCCAAATAAACGAAGTGATGAGTGGGCGTCCACTCGGATTTCTTCTTGTTGATTATCCAGCCTAGATCTGAAAGTAATTTTAGTCAGAGCAGTAATCCACCTCTAACCTGGCTGGCGTGTCCGTCTTGATAAGCCAATCGTCTATGTAGGTGTGAAGCGCCACGTTCTCTTCTTTGAGAAACGCTATCACCGCTAGGACCACTCTGGTGAAAACCCTTGGAGCTGTAGACAGGCCGAATGGGAGGACTACAAACTCCCAAATATGGTTCTGAAATGTGAATCTCCAGAAACCTGTGACAACCCTTGTTCATTGGAATGTGGAAATATGCATCTTTCAGATCGATTGACACACACTACATTCCATTCCTCAATCCTGGCATTACCATCCACGGTGTTTCCATCTTGAACCGAGGCGTAGATAAACCAATTTAATGGCCTGAGATTGAGTATGGGTCTTCACTCCCCCCCCACCCCCTCCCCGCGCCCTGTGCTCTTGGGGACAAGGAACATATCTGAATAAAAGCCTGGAGTGTTCTGGTTTGCTGGCTTTATTGCTCCCTTCAGAAGCAAGCCTGACACTTTGATTTGGATGACTTGTCTGGGGTCCTCGGTACGGAAGTCCAGACAGGTGCCAAAGACAGATTCTTTTTTTGGGGGGGGGGGGGAAGTCCCACCACTCTGGTATGTACCCCTGGGATATCCATACCAGGACCAGACTGTCTGACATCCCACTTTGCCAAGCCTCGACGAAACACATGAGCCTTCCACCCACTATAGGCGCATTAACGAGAGAGAATCATTTTGGTCTCTGCTTGACTTGTTTGACTGGCACCGATGTTCCTGTCGCACAAGCGCAGTCCAGACGGATGTGAAGGGAACTACCATACCCTCAGGTATGATCCGCTCCCTTCTTTCCGCCCTTAGAGGATTTCCCCTTGCCCTTACCGCCTCTCGGCGATCAGGGCCACCACTATGGTGGGCAGGGGCCTCTACAGCCTTTCATGCCTTCTTAGCCACAGGCAGCTGAGAAGGCCCAGTAAGAGCATTAGAAGTTGGCTTGGCTTTCACCTTGCTCTTATGCTTCTTTTGCTCCTTGGAGGATGGCTGAGCGACTAACAGTTTTGATGCAGCCCCTAGTGCGTGCGCTTGACGCACTAGCCACGCCTGCATATTGACCGCTAGCCGACTTTGCGCAATGTTGGCCGTGTCCTCTAAAATGGCCCACGCTTGGCCACCAAGTATGCATGGACCGGTCAGAGGGGTCCCAGCTCCCAAGGTACCTCTCCCTGACAGCCGAAAGACCATCTTCACACCTGAACTTGTTTACATGCGCATGCACCTGTGCCAGTACATCCATTGACAGCACAAGGCCATTATTGACACACGAAAACGCTGCAGGTGGCACCGAGTGGCCTGCCCCTGCTTCAGTCCACACCGACTGAAGACAACGATAAGTGGTTGACAGCATTTGTAGCTGCCCTCACACCCTCATCACACAGGACAGGACTTCTTATGAGTGCGCTTGGCTACAGTCCACTTGGAACACCAAGAACCCAATGGTCATCCTCTGTAATCATTGGAACTGCACCATAGCACTCATATTACACCCTCGGAATACGGCACCTTGCCCGCACCTACCTGGAGGCCGCAGGGAGCTGACCCTTCAAAGACAACTGCTTTGCGTAAATCGTTTCGAGCAGGTCTTTGAATTTCGGATCGTCCTATTGACTGGATCCTAGCAGCGGGCAAGACCCTGTCCGTCTGGATGCAAACGATGGATGGGGCAACATCTGCCTCAGATACAACTGGATAGATCTTCACATCGGGTCAACCCTGGCTAGCCAAGCCTGAGCATCAGCCCAGTCCAACTCCGATGAAGACACCCCTGTGAACACATCACCCATTGATGTGCTTACGGGTTTACAGCAGCGGCTTCCCGGCTAGGAGCCACTGCTGGATAGCCAACAACACCGGTACCGTGTGGTTCCGCCAGCACCCCATGAAACAAGCTGTTCCATGGTGTAGGCCCACATGGAAAACCGTGCGGATCCGTGTCGGTTCCAGAGCCGTGGCCATACACGGGCACCAACAGGACCGCCGGACCAGGCAAGATAGTTGTATATCACGTCTGGCCAGCAACACGTCACCGTGTCGGTTGGTGGCAAACCACCCAGCACTGGACAGGTGCCTGGTACCGGTGCGGCCTCAGCTACGGGCGGAGCGGCTCCTACATGGCTTGCGCCATACCAGACAAATGGAGAGCGGTCCCGCAGTATCTCAGGCTGCAACCACTTCTCCTCCTCATCCTCAGACCCTGAAGTCGTCACCGGAAGAGGAGAAACTGGAGCCGTCTTGGCGGATGGCTTCCATGCCTTGATGGACAGGCTTACGCTACGGGACCACCTGGAAGTGGCCTGATGGGACTGCCAGGGGGGGGGGGGGGCTATACGAGATGGCACTCCCGGTAGTCAGTCCAGAACCCTGTCCAAGGATTTGTCCATACCAGACATGGGGAGAGGTTGGACCAGTCTTTGGGTTCAAAGATGACACGAACGTGGGCAGGACACTCTGCAAGAAGCCTTGCATAGCGGGACCAAACCACGCAGGGGGTGCCATCTCCGATCCCTCGGACTGCAGACGAGAAGCAGAACCAGGGGCCGAAACAGATGCTCCTCGATTTGATTTTGCACTGCCTGAACCTGCGTCAGACCCAGCCAATTTCTTCTGGACAAGAAAGTTAACCATAAGCTCGCTGGGCCACACTGAACAAGATTGACATCGGTCATCTACGTTACATTTGGAACACCGGAAAGAGACATGGTCTTTAAACACAACCATGACGAACTTCAAGGCCTCAATAAACAAGCGATACGATACAGCACAGAAGGCAGACATATACTTTTCTACTGCACAGACGAATGACAAACGATACGAGAAGGAAACAAGAGAATGAATTAACACTACTGTTGTAGAACACGGTAGAGCCGCCGAACACACATCTAATGAAGAATTTTGAAATAGCTGATGAATGCAACCCGATCGGAAATACGTGTATACGCTAAACTTAACATAATTCATAAGTTTCTGGTACTAAATGCCCGCAGCTGCCAAGAATAAGATGCACGAATTAATGAAACATTTCCTTCACCAAAATAATCTGAGCTGTAAAAGGGTGTGACATCACCCGCTCAGATCACGCGGTTGAACGACGTAAACCCATTTTAGTGTTAAACAAGAGCTCCGGAAATGGATCATAATACCCCGCCATGATGACACATCAATGAATGAGAGCTATCAGAAAACATTTATTTCTTCCTGACCCATCAGACCAGTCACCCTTATGAAGTGTTAAAGCGATCCGTTAAACGGTCAAGGAGGTATCGTCTGGAAACCAATTTTCAAGATGGCTGCTTATATATGGGCTTCTATATTATCCCCTCTGATTAATATATCTAAGATATTTAGTTTAAAATTTACCACTTCTGATGAGTATTGGAATATTTCCCAGTATTTCCCCGTTTTTTTAGAGTATTTCCCAGGGCGGTATTTACCAGTATTTCCCACCTGGTATATTCCGCACCGGGAAATTGCTGCCATCTTGAAAGTTGGTTTCTGGATGATATCTCCATTACCATTTATTGGATCACTTCCTAGGGTCATTGGAATATGTCTAGTGAAGAAACTTAGCGAAATTTACAATAATTCGAAATCCAATACTCGATAGTGTTGATTGGCAAAACAACTTGGCATGGTTTGTAATACACATATTCAGTAATGCACCAACAAACAAGTGTAACCAATCAAACATCAAAATTTTTTATCAAACAGATAGTCTGATCTTGACATTTTTTTCAAAATGAAACTAGTAATGATGCAGATAGTACTTCTTGCATAGTATATAACTCTGCTGCAAAACCATGAAAAAACCAGCTAAAATGCCCCAAAATTAAATCTATTGTTTGTAGATCACATCCCTGTAGAGTATAGATCACTTCTCTAAAGTTTCATTGAGATCGGATGAGCCCGTGTTGAAAAATAAGTTGATTAAAAAACGTTAACTGCACTGGCAAAATAAATGAAAAAAGTCTAAGTCCAAAACCATGAAAAAATTGTTAATATGGCCCAAAATTAAATCTTTTGTTATGTAGATCACATCCTTGTAAAGTAATAAATAATAATAATAACAATAATAATAATAATAATAATTATAATATTTATTTTTTAAAGACCATTACACGCAAGTCTCAACAATCTGTACTTGTACAATAAAAACAAGCATATCATATAATATATAATGCAAAGCAGTGACACATAACTAACATAAAAATAACTGTTTTTAGGTTTGATTTAAAATTGGTAAATTTAGTAAAAGATCTCAACTCAAGTGGAAGAGTGTTCCACAGTTTCAGTGCCGCTACGCTCATGGAGCAGTCAACATACTGTTTCGAGGTTTTCTTGCCATGGGATTTATAAGAGAAGGGGGTCAGCATCGCCTCAACGCTACTCCTAGTGCGGTATTAAGGCTTTTGAAGTTTAAAGAGATCAATGAGGTAGCTAGGCGCTGACTCACTGCGGCGTATAACCTTGAAAATTATGCACAAAATTTTGAACAGAATCCGCTGTTCGACTGGGAGCCAGTGAAGCTATTTGAGTACCGGAGTCATATCCGCATGACAATCTAGTTTACGTCTGGTGACCAGTCAAGCAGCAGAATTCTGTATATGCTTAATTTTTTGGATCTTGTAGTCCGGAAGAGCATAGAACAAGCTGTCACAGTAATCGAGCTTCGATGTAACAAAACCATGCACTAATTTCTCAGTGCTGGCCTGGATTCTACTACCTACAAGCTTCAAAATGATATGTGACATGACCACATTTGCTAAAATTTATTTTCTGTCCACCATTTCCTCCACCCCTGCACTTGGGGTCATGCCAAAATTTCAAAAGTGTCATGCACATCTCTGGCCATATGTGCAATCATCCCAAATATTTCAGGTTTCTATCTGAAATGGTATAGGAGTTGCATTACAATAGATTGGTGCCCACTTTTGACCCCGCCCCCTACCCTCAGTTTGTGACCCAAGATCAATATAATTCCTTGTACTGTAGTCTACTCATCATTGGCTTGAAAATGATATGTGACATGACAACCTTCGGAAAAATTTAATTTTTGACCCCCACATTCCCCACCACTGGGTCATGCCAAAATTCCAAGTGTCATGCACATCACTGTTCATATGTGCAATCATTCCTAAAGTTTCAAGTTTCTCTCTGAAATGGTCTAGGAGGAGTTGCATTACAATTGATAGTTAGCGGCCAAAACTGCATTTGCAAAACACATTAAAAGAGTCCAAGTCCAAAACCGTGAAAAAAATAGTTAACGTGCCCCAAAATTAAATGTGTTGTTATATAGATCACATCCCTGTATAGTATAGATCACCTCTGTAAAGTTTCATTGAGATCGGATGAGGCAGTGTGAAAAATAAGTTGATTAAAAAACGTTAACCAAAACTGCACAAATGACGGACGACGCCACCGCCACTGCCAATGATGGCGCCGGAATTAGTGATCCCTGTCTCGCTTTCTGCTTCGCAGACGAGACAAAAATACAACCTGGGTGTCCTCCATAATAATCTAATTATATATCCAGAAAGAATCAGGCACAAAAGCACAGAAAATGATCACAGAAAACTCTAGATATTTCCCTGCACAGAAAAGGAGTGTTGTTCTTGTTGCTATGCAAACAAGAGTGTTGGCTCACGGTAGCGGGTACCCATTTGTTGGGGGCAGGTACCTTGTTTCAGGAGCCTGTTAGAGCTTTCTAAATGTGAAGATTCTTAGGGCACAGAACCTTAAGTTGCTGTTATCAGTAAGTAATGTAATGGTAAGTATTGATGGAAGGAGAAATAATCTCTTGATCTGCAAACGGCTTCTGCAGTGGTATTGAAAAATGACAGTTTGCAGACCAAGAGATTGTTTTTGAAGATTTACGCCTGGAATAACGGGCTTGATAACCGAGCCAGTCATTCCAGCGGTAAATTTTCAAAAATAATCTTCTCTTGGTCTGCAAATGGACATTTTCTATGAGAAAATTGAAATTTTCTTGAACAAATTCGAGGGTTAAAGAGTTAATGAATGTTATGCCATGGACTACAAGCCGGGTGTAAATATGATACATATATCTCTGATATGAATAACACACCCCCACTCGCCCCCTCCAACCCACCCCCCACCATAGCATCCATGAACTACTACCCCTCCCCCACCATAGCATCCATAACTACATGCTTGATTATATGACACATTTATCTTATCTTTGATATGAATAAGATCCACAGCATCCATGGAATTACCTCCTCAAGGCATTTCTTGCTGACAACGTCACAAAGATCACTGATTACTTTTACCCGATTATTTGCTGGACTTTCTACACTAATCTCCTGCAAAAGAGAACATTAATTCAATTCATCAAAGTTCATGTAATTAGTAAATTCGTACAGCAGACACAGAATTTCTTTTGTAAGAAATATTCTGTTGAATTGACTGGGAGATGTTTGCTATAATACTAGGTTTACCCAAGTTTTACTAAATTTGGCCCAGAGGGTAATAAGTTGTCTTTTTATGATTTTGTCAGAAATTTGCAGACATTACCAGATGTTGTTTTGACATATCTCCATGGAACAAACTCTAATAGCCTTTAGTCCATAATGATACCTCCATAATTTTATCGCGACCCGTCCAGCGGTTCTGGAGAAACTGTTTTCGCAAAAACTAGGTTATCCAAGATGGCCGCCAAACCATTTAGCCAATCAAGTTCCCTTGAACAAACTTGATTCAGCTCTTACCTGAACTCATATTTTAAGAGTTTGAAATCAATCCCCCAAAACGGTTTCGGAGAAGATTTTTAGACGTTCATAAAAATCGGTCAAAATACAAGATGGCCGCTGGCCAAATTGGGCAATCGGCTTTGTTTGAACAAACATGGATCTCTATGCCCTAAGAATGCTTCCTGCCAAATATACTTGAAATCGGTCAAGTGGTTCTCGAGAACACATTTTAAATTTCCCATTGCTTTAGTATTGGAGCATTTGGCGGGAATACGATCCAAGATGGCTGACAACAGTTTCGAAAGTGGTAAACTTGAAATCTGCATACTCAAAAACCAATTGAAACACCATCAAATAAAAAAATCCAAAATGGCAGCCAAAGGCTCTACATTTTGATTGGTTCAGGGTGGCCATGTTTTTTACCCATCAACTTCCCTTGAACAAACTTTAATGGTCCTTAAGCCCTAATGATATCTCCCATATTTGGGCCCAATTCTTTCAGCGGTTCTGGCGAAGAAGTCATTTTTGCGGAAACTAGGTCATCCAAGATGGTCTACGAAGGATTTTGCCAATCAAGTTCCCTTGAACAAACTTAATTCAGCTCTTGTGCTAGATCACATTTCATGACTTTTGAATCGATCGCTGAAATTGTTTCCGAAAAGATTTTTAAAGACACTTCTGAAAATAAGCCAAAATCCAAGATGGCCACTGGCAAAACTGAATCTCTGCCCTAAGGATTGTTCCTGTCAAATATAATTGAAATTGGCCCAGTGGGTCTCGAGAAGACATTTTAATTTTCCCATTGCTTTAGCATGGGAGCTCTTGGCAGGAAAATGATTCAAGATGGCCACCAAACTGTTTACCTGACAGCTTTGAAAATGCCAAATTTGAGATCAGAATACCCAAAAATATATATTAAAACCAATTTTGGTCTCAAAATCCATCAAATAAAAAAATCCAATATGGCCGCCCAAACACGCTACATTTTGATTGGCTCACAGCGGCCATGTTTTTTTAATGGCCCTTAGTCCATAACCATATCTCGCAATTTGGTCCCAATTCGTTCAGTGGTACATGAGGTCGTTTTCGCAAAAACTAGGTCATCCAAGATGGCCGCTGAACTATTTGGCCAATCAAGTTGAAAAACTTGGTTCAGCTTTTTCCCTAGATCATATTTCATGTGTTTTGAATCGATGCCCCAAAGGTTTCAGAGATTTTAAAATACATTTCTACCAAGAGGCCCAAGAGGTCTGTATCGCTCACCTGGACCATAGGCATCTCAACTAGAATGGTCATTAACAATAAGTAGAACTCTAATGAGTTGAGCAGACTTGTAACAAGAAAACATGGTCATTGACAATAAGTAAAACTCTAATGCGTTGAGCAGACTTGTCACAAGAAAACATGGTCATTAAGAGTAAGTATAACTCTATTGAGTTGAGCAGACTTGTAACAAGAAAACATGGTCATTCACAATAAGTAGAACTCTAATGAGTTGAGCAGACTTGTCACGAGACAACATGGTCATTAACAATAAGTAAAACTCTAATGAGTTGAGCAGACTTGTAACATGAAAACATGGTCATTAACAACAAGTAGAACTCTTATGAGTTGAGCAGACTTGTAACAAGAAAACAGAGACCATGTTTCTTTATGTATCAACTTCTCTTGAACAAACTTTAATGGCCCTTAGTCATCAATATCATACATTATCTCCAAGATTTTGGCCCAAACCGTCAGTGGCTCTGGAGACGAAGTTGCTTTCATGAAAACCACGCCATCCAAGATGGCCGCCCAACCATTTGGCAAATCAAGGTCCCTTGAACAAACTTGGTTCAGCTCATGCCCTAAATGATATTTTATGAGTGTTGAATCAATCGCTCAAACAGTTTTGGCGAAGATTTTTAAAGACATTTCTAAAAGTCAGTCAAAATCCAAGATAGCCGAAAGCCAAATTGGCCAATTGGCTTCGTTTGAACGAACTTGAATCTCTACAAACTAAAGATGCTTCCTGCCAAATATAATCAAAATTGGTCCAGTAGTTCTAGAGAAGACATTTTAAATTTCCTATTGCTTTAGCATGGGAGCGTTTGTCGGGAAAATGATACTAGATGGCCGCCAAACCATTTATCGGACAGTTTTGAAAATTGCAAATTTGAGAGCAGAATAACCAAAAACATATATCAAAACAATTTCAGCCTCAAAATTCATCAAAATAAAAAAATCTGATATGCCCGCAAAACACACTATATTTTGATTGGCCCACTGCGACCATGTTTTTTAATGGATCAACTTCCCTTGAACAAATTTTAATGGCCATTAGTCCCTAATCACATCTGCCCAATTGGCCGATCGGCTTCGTTTGACCACACTTGAATCTCTAAACCATAAGGATGCTTCCTGCGAAATATAATTGAAATCGTCCCAGAAGTTCTCGAGAAGACATTTTAAATTTCCTATTGCTTTAGTATGCCAGCTTTTGGCGGGAAAATGATCCGTGATGGCCGCCAAACCGTTTATCCGACAGTTTCGAAAATTGCAAATTTGAGATCAGAATACCCAAAAACATATATAAAACCACTTTCAGCCTCAAAATCCATCATATAAAAAAATCCAATATGGCCACCAAACACGCTATTTTGATTGGCCAACCACGGCCATGTTTTTTGACGGATCAACTTCCCTTGAACAAACTTTAATGGCCCTTAGTCCATAATCATATCTGCCAAATTTCTGCCCGATCCCTTCAGCGGTTCTGGAGAAGTCGTTTTCGCTAAAACTAGGTCAACCAAAATGGCCGCCGAACCATTTGACCAATCAAGTTTCCTTGAACAATCTTGGTTCAGCTCTTGCCCTAGATCATATTCCATGGGGTTTGCTTCAATTCACCAAGCGGTTTCAGAGATTTTTAGACATTTCTAAAAATTAGGCAAAGTCCAAGATGGCAGCTGGCCAAATTGGCCGATTGGCTCCATTTGAACCGACTTGAACCTCTATGCCCTAAGGATTGTTCCTGCCAAATATACTTTAAATCGACCCAGTGGTTCTAGAGAAGACATTTTAAATTTCCCATTGCTTTAGCATGGGAGCTTTTAGGAGGGAAAATGATCCAACATGGCCGCTAAACCCACTTATCCGACAATTTAAAAAATGGCAAATTTTGAGATCCGAATACCCAAAAAAATAAAACCAATATGTACGCCAAACACGCTAAATTTTGATTGGCTTATATTAGCCGTCTTTTGACGGATCAACTCCCCTTGAACAAACTTTAATGACTTTTAGTCCCAAATCATATCTCCCAAATTTAGGCCAGATCCCATCAGCGGTTCTGGAGAAGTCATTTTAACGAAAACTAAGTCATCCAAGATGTCCGCCAAACTATTTGGCCAATCAAGTTCTCTTGAACAAACTTAGTTCAGCTCTTGACCTAGATGATATTTCATGAGTTCTGAATCGATCCCTCAAGCAGTTTCAGAGATGCTCTTTAAAGATGTTTCTAAAAATAGGCCAAAATCCAAGATGGCTGCCGGCTCCGTTTGAACAAACTTTGATCTCTATGCCCTAAGAATGCTTCCTGCACAATATAATTGAAATCGGCCCAGTAATTCTTGAGAAGTCGTTTAAGGAAAATCATCACGGCCGGACACCAGACGAAGGGTCGCCATGGCATAAGTTCACTTGGACATTCTGGCCAGGTGAGCTAATAATCATTAACTGCTTAAAGGTTAATACAGATTCTGCAATGACTACTTGCTGGAGCTTCTTCTCTTGGGCTGCAATTGACATTTATCAAGACACTGCTAAAAGTGCTTTTGGCTGGCTTGTCAATTGAAGGGTGGCTTCTAAAGCACACACATTTTTTAGATCTACAAATCATACAAAGGTTTCCATGTACCGTGTACCATCAAAGAACATATTACTGCACAATAAAAACTATGTTCCAATACCTGATAAGAAGCAGGATCTACTTTAGACACGATGGATTAAAATTGGCCACTGTATATTCTAGAGATGGTCATTGCCCTCCTAGACTGGCACAGTTTTCCAGTGCCTGAACATAACCATACATACTTGCTGCTAGACACTGCAGCATATTTAACATACTTTTAAAATCTCCGCAGTAAACACAAACTCCTTTGTCTGTGTGCGATGCAAACCAACAGGCACTGACGACTGTCTACTCCGCGAGAAAAACTTCTTCAAACGATCCGTGATCTTTTCCTCAGATTTGACTGTCTCCTTGGACATCATTGATTCTCACACTAATGATACATCTGCAGGGGTGGTGTGTGTGTCACTGCAATGATACATCTGCAGGGGTGGTGTGTGTGTCACTGCAATGATACATCTGCAGGGGTGATGTGTGTCGGTATAGTGCTGTAACAGATATTATTATATGATTGTTACGCAGGGACGTATCTGACTGATATCAGCCTAGATAGGCCAATAACCAGGAAATTCTGAAAGCTATTATGATACATATACTAGCCTTTACTTCACAACAATCAGCAAGAGAAGGGGTCTATTCTAGCTATGCCCCGCACATTTCTAGCTGAGCTCCACCCACCTTTGATGTGTCGGAATAGATTCGAAACATTGATATCTGAATTCACAGAATATAAATTTCAAGGTATCTATCTATACATGTACGCTGTTGAATATATGGAAGCCAGGGATTTATTGGACTCAAAATCCTGCATCATTTACCCTTGAAAATACATACGGGAGCAACAAAAAATAGAGAGCGCATCCCTATGGAGGCAAAGACACCAACCCCAATAAATTTATTACAACAATCCTACATGTAGCCATAACAAATATCTAAGCCGCTAAATATTCAAGCAAAATTCGCAATAATTTGCAAACATTTTCTATAGTTTGACAAGTCGTCTTGTTACTGTTTGATGTGAAGAAAAATCTTCTGCTTTTATCTCAGTGCCAATGTCTTATACAGTATATCCCTAAAATAGGTTATTGCAGCATTTCTGGCACACTAGAACTGCCATTATTGATCTTGGTACCCTCAAAATAAGGTGCGTTGAGGACTCCCAAATTTACAGACTGAGGTAAATCCCTGATGGAAGCTAATTAGACTGGGGGCTATGGCAGCAACAGCTCCCAATCAACTTATACATGTACTATGTAGTATCGAAATATTCAACTGAATGTTTATTAAAGGTGCACATTCACAACAGAATGTGCGAAAATAGCATGGTTTAAATTGTTTATTTTAGAGGCTTAATTTGTGTACCTCAATGTAATGAAGCGAAATAAATCTTAACATATGAAGATTTTACTCTGTACAAATTATAATTAAAATTTTTTTAATGCAAAATTGAATTAGGGACTCGTGTCGCTAATTCATTTCACAAGTTGAAAAAATTATATTAATTTTTACGGAATGAAATCATCATATGTTAAGATTTATTTCGTTTCATTGCATATAGGCCCACAACTTAAGCCTCTAAATGTATACAATCTTGATAATTTTATTTTCATGCCATCTGCTGTGAATATTCAACAGACATACAATTCACACACTTTCATGACAAACTTTCTCCAAGTGTTATTTCATTAGCGTTGTGCATAATGCTCTGGTTAGCCCCTCCAAATGTCTGGATTGACACCCAGTGGGTTACACCCCTGCGCCACGTTGAGGCTGAGCATATAGTCTTAAACTTTCTGATTATGATGACATTCTGATTGCTAAAAAGTGGCGTAATTCATTATGACATCAATGCCTCCAACTGCGGATGGGAAGCACCAACCTGGGCCGAAACAGGTGCTTCCCGATTTAATATCGAGCCACCAGATCCCGCGTCAGACCCGGCCAACTCCCTCTGGGAAAGGAACTTGACCACCAACTCGACGGACCACACTGAGCACACATTACAACGGTCATCAACATTACATGAGGAGCAACGGAAACAGACATGGTCCATGTAGGCTTGCATTCGATTTATTTTTTTAATCACAATTTTTACGATGTAATTGAGGAAAAATTAGAAAATCGGAAAATATTTCATGTTTGTTTAAAATCTGAAGTGTGTACTTTTCCATCACATTTTATCAGTACATGAGTCCAATCATAATCGATTCACGCCTGTGTTCATTGTGTTTATATCCCGCCATGCCATGCACTTGTCGAATAATTACTAATCACAACACGAAGCGCTATGATAAACAAGCTAACAATAGCGAGGTAACACCTTTGTCATTGAGAAAACCAGCTAGTTACTCCGTTGAATAGCCATATAATTTTCATTCTTTCGCCGCAGAACCTAAGCTTGTCGTGAAATACCAAGTATATACTTAGTTGCAGAGTGTTAGGCAATAATCAGTGAACATAATTCTTTTTAATTCTAGAGTTAATAATTTCAGGCAGTGTAATAATTTTTCTTCTTTGATTCGGTTGTCATGTCTAATTAAAGTAAATAAAGCAACAGCATTCCAGATTGTTGTATTTTGAACTGTGCGTTCTGTTGATTACTCTTAAATGTAAATCGCACATTCTGAAAGCAACTATAAACTGCACTATAGGACAAGTTTACGCCATTACACTCGTACAGGTTGGCAGCAATTTCACGGGGCAGGAAATACCAGTAAATACTTCCCCGGGAAATACTCCAAAAAGCGGGAAATACTGGGAAATACTCCAATACTCATCAGAAGCGGCAAATTTTAAACTAAATATCTTAGATATATTAATCAGAAGGTGTAATATAGAGGCCTATATCTAATACAGGTTGACATACGAGATCAAATAGGCAATATAGGCACATCATAGCATATCTATAATCATTTCAACTCTACATAGCAGATACAAGACCTACTATTTATCGCACAAACAATGTTGGTGGAATTTGTTAGAAAGCATTTTCAGCAGAGGCTGCAACAACAACTTCGAGTAATATAGTTTCATAATATTAAGAAACTTTTATGTCATGAATGGTTTACTTAAACTGATATACAATGCATTAGCATGCTGTACATATTGTGCCATACAATACAAATCCATTATACTACCTTCATTCTCAGCATATCAGAGTATTGATTTAAAATATAGATCTAAGTTTAAATTACCAAACTGCTGGTACACATATATATCTATCTACAAATTGTTTATTTAGTTAGCCTCAGATTCCTACTTAAACCAATGCTCTGAGCCAGGCTGTCTGCCACACTCAGCTCATGCATGATACTGTCCCACAAAGGAAAGTCAGCAAGGTGTCTAATCAGGGATTAACTGATTGAGATGACAGCACATTTCATTCTGTTATATGTGATTATATACTAATATTATGTGCTATTTAGTATTTCCACTATTACATGCTACAATAAGTACTGATTGAAAACACAGACTTTCACATTATTTTCAACATATTCTATAGATTTCAGGTTTAAATAGCAATTACAATTTTAACATTTCTGCAACATCAGAATGAAATGTATTCAGTCATCATAGCACTAATTTAGATATAATGACATCCCAGAGGCCGTATTCATGAAGAGGGCTTACACCCTAGAAAAGGTGTAACTGGGGTGTAAGCCCCCAAAGTGCCATAAGTCAGTATTCACGAAAAGGGCGTAGCTTACGCCCATCCATAAAATCGGGCGTAACGTATGCCCTCCAACTACAAGGCGTAAGTCATTATTTACACAGTTTTTGACGTGGTCTCGAATTTTAGTCGAATATCGGATATTATGAATTTTAAAAATTGAATTTGCATTTAGCTGACTTTTTGTAAATATTACCGTAAGTATTATTTAATGTGAAGCCATAGCAGCCAGTTTAAAAAAAAAAAAAATTTTGCTGAATACTTTTCGTATTCAAAGCATCCACGGTGCGCTGAATGTGACGCTGAAACAATTTGGTAAATACGGTAGATATGTTTCTGACATAGCGCCTTCCCTTGAATACCCAAAAACCTATATGAAACCAATTTCGGCCTCAAAATCCATCAAATAAAAAAATCCAATATGGCCGTCAAACACGCTATATTTTGATTGGCCCACCGCGGCCATGTTTTCTGACAGATTAACTTCTCTTGAACAAACATTAATGGCCCTTAGTACCTAATCATATATCACAAATTTCGGCCTGATCGCTTCAGCGGTTCTGGGGAAGCAGTTGTTTTCGCTAAAACTAGGTTAACCAAGATGGCCGCCGAACCATTTGACCAATCAAGTTCCCCTTAACAAACTTGGTTGAGTCATGAGGTTTCCTTCAATCCCTCAAGCGGTTTTGGAGAAGATTTTTAGACGTTTCTAAAAATTGGCCAAAATCCAAGATGGCCGCCAGCCAAATTGGCCAATCGGCTTCGTTTGAACAAACTTGGATCCCTATGCCCTAAGGATGCTTCCTGTCAAATATAATTGAAATCGTCTCAGCTGTTCTTAAGAAGCCGTTTTAAAGGAAAAGTTGACGGACGGCCAGGTGAGCTAACAAAAAACAAACAATATAGCAAAATACAGACTTAATCTCAAACAATTCATAGACCCTATAAGACCATATACCATGTCTCAATGCTGTGAAAATAAAGACGTAAATATTTTCAACCAACTTGCCTGGAAGCCGTAGCTGCAAAGAGTAACAAGGCGCTATCAAACCATAAGGACTCCCATCTAGGCTAACACCACATCCCACGCCATATACACATGCAATACACAATAATAACTGTACACATGTATATGCCTTGGATGTACCAGTATACTAAATTTTGAGTCCATGGTAGCTATAGTCTGTTCGATATTCCATGTTGTAGTGCAGGCCACACATTTTGACCGCTACGGCACTACATCAATAAGCATAAGCGGCCTATGTGTCCAACAAATTCTGGCCTACATGCATTACAGTGACGCATTTATTCACGCCCCTCTTGGTGAATACGGTGTAACTATGAGGCGTAAGTTATGCCAGGCATAAGTTACGCCCTCTTCGTGAATACGGCGTAACTATGAGGCGTAACTCTAGGGCGTAAACTATGCCAGGCGTAAGTTACGCCCTCTTCGTGAATATGGCGTAACTATGAGGCGTAACTCTAGGGCGTAAGTTACGCCCTCTTCGTGAATACGGCGTAACTATGAGGCATAACTCTAGGGCGTAAGCTATGCCAGGCATAGGTTACGCCCTCTTCGTGAATACGGCGTACCTATGAGGCGTAACTCTAGGGCGTAAGTTATGCCAGGCGTAAGTCACGCCCTCTTCGTGAATACGGCGTAACTATGAGGCGTAACTGTAGGGTATAAGTTATGCCAGGCGTAACTTACGCCCTCTTTGTGAATATGGTGTAACTATGAGGTGTAACTCTAGGGCGTAAGTTATGCCAGGCGTAAGTTACACCCTCTTCGTGAATACAGTGTAACTATGAGGCATAACTCTAGGGCGTAAGCTATGCCCTCTTTGTGAATACCGTGTAACTATGAGGCATAACTCTAGGGCGTAAGCTAAGCCCTCTTTGTGAATACAGTGTAACTATGAGGCGTATCTCTAGGACATAAGCTACGCCCTCTTCGTGAATACGGTGTAACTATGAGGCGTAACTCTAGGGCGTAAGCTATGCCCTCTTCGTGAATACGGTGTAACTATGAGGCATAACTCTAGGACATAAGCTACGCCCTCTTCGTGAATACAGTGTAACTATGAGGCGTAACTCTAGGACATAAGCTATGCCCTCTTCGTGAATACGGTGTAACTATGAGGCGTAACTCTAGGGCATAAGCTACGCCCTCTTCGTGAATACGGTGTAACTATGAGGCGTAACTCTAGGGCGTAAGTTATGCCCTCTTCGTGAATACGGTGTAACTATGAGGCGTAACTCTAGGGCGTAAGCTATGCCAGGCGTAAGTTATGCCCTCTTCGTGAATACGGTGTAACTATGAGGAGTAACTCTAGGGCGTAAGCTACGCCCTCTTCGTGAATACGGTGTAACTATGAGGCGTAACTCTAGGGCGTAAGTTATGCCAGGCGTAAGTTATGCCCTCTTCGTGAATACGGTGTAACTATGAGGCGTAACTCTAGGGCGTAAGTTATGCCAGGCGTAAGTTATGCCCTCTTCGTGAATACGGTGTAACTATGAGGCGTAACTCTAGGGTGTAAGCTATGCCCTCTTCATGAATACGGTGTAACTATGAGGCGTAACTCTAGGGCGTAAGTTATGCCAGGCGTAAGTTATGCCCTCTTCGTGAATACGGTGTAACTATGAGGCGTAACTCTAGGACATAAGCTACGCCTCTTCGTGAATACGGTGTAACTATGAGGCGTAACTCTAGGGCGTAAGCTACGCCCTCTTCGTGAATACGGTGTAACTATGAGGCGTAACTCTAGGACATAAGCTACGCCCTCTTCGTGAATACGGTGTAACTATGAGGCGTAACTCTAGGGCGTAAGCTACGCCCTCTTCGTGAATACGGTGTAACTATGAGGCGTAACTCTAGGGCGTAAGTTATGCCCTCTTCGTGAATACGGTGTAACTATGAGGCATAACTCTAGGGCGTAAGCTATGCCAGGCGTAAGTTATGCCCTCTTCGTGAATACGGTGTAACTATGAGGCGTAACTCTAGGGCGTAAGCTACGCCCTCTTCGTGAATACGGTGTAACTATGAGGCGTAACTCTAGGGCGTAAGTTATGCCAGGTGTAAGTTATGCCCTCTTCGTGAATACGGTGTAACTATGAGGCGTAACTCTAGGGAGTAAGCTACGCCCTCTTCGTGAATACGGCCCCAGAGAGCGAATTACTTATTTAACCCTTTAACTCGTCAATTTGTTCAAGCAAATTTCAATTATCTCATAGAAAATATCTTTTTTCAGATCAAGAGGCTATTTTTGACAATTTACTACTGGAATAACTGTCTCAGTTATCAAGCCAGTCACTCCAGTGGTAAATTTTCAAAAATAGTCTTGTCCGGGTCTGCAAATGGACATTTATCACAGACTTCTGCAGAAGCTATTTTTCACCGACCTGAGTGCTAAAGGGTTAAGCAAGTACACAGCAATAGGAGAAAGTTTACATTGCATGTTCTGACAGTAGTCAAAGCATTTAATTATTGGGTAGGTAATTGTATAGATCTACTGAACTCCATGCAAATCTATAGACGGTGATTTACTGTCAAATCTTCATTCATAGTTCATAAAATTATAATGGTATTTCATTGGATGTTCAGTTTTGTCAGATGTAGTGTTGCTTTAGCAGTTAGAAGACGATGTTCCTTATGCATAGGTCTGCAACTTATGCATAATATGTCACCAGATGATATTTACTAAGCTTGTCAGTGTTTTCTTAAGCATGATAAACATCCATGAGGTGAAATATATAAACTTGACACCTGATATCCGAGTATTTCCCAATATTTCCCGGTATTTCCCATTGCCCTGGGAAATACTAGTATTTCCTGGGAAATTGCCAACCCTGCACTCATACCTACCGTCCTATGTATGTGGATTGTGCAGTATCTCCCCGGATACTAATATTAGCATCTTCGCGTTACTCTGGTAATGACCTAAACTCGTTCTACAGAGGGAGGCTATAAGTAGAACATCGCGTCGCGAAATTTATAATTTTTCTCGACATTTTATGTAAAATTTTGATGAAATAAATGATGTTTATTTAACTATACGCAATATTTAGGCGGTCCCAATTAATAGTTTCACTCCCGCGATGATGGATATAAGGTATACATTAAGCATAGACGTAGGATGGTAAGAATTTAACCCATGAAACTGTGTTCTAATTTCATGCTATTTTTGCATCATTTATTTCAACATTTTCTACATATTCCAAGTCCCAGTTTTCATGACTTATCACGTTAACCCCGTTTATACTTTTGGACCTACGATTTAATCGAAAATCAGAATTTTTTTTATAAAATGGATCGCGATGTTACAAAGCAAAAATCGCGCAAGCCTAGGTCCTTGTATGTGACCTGAATGCATTTATGGCAAGTGCCACAAGATGGAGGCGCGGGCTTGGCCTGTAAGACAAGCACAAAACTACAATAAACAAGCGATTCAAACACAGCACGGAAGGCAGACAAATAATTGTCAAATAGTTTGACAATAAATTATAAGTCGATGACATTCGCGGTAAATTTAAGAATCATTTCTAAAATTATACTTCACATTAGATCTTAAACAAACATGAAATTTTTTACGATTATCCGATTCTTCCTCAATTACGTCGTAAAACTCGTGAACATAAAAATAAATGGACCTTCATGATTAAATCGAAGAATCATGCAAGCCTACGACTGAGAAAGCTTCGTTTCCGGTTGCGAGCTTTTTTTTTGTTCCAGTTTCGGCTTATAATATAGCTTTTGTGGTTTCTTCATTGCATTCTGGGATATGGTTTTTCATTATAAATATATTCCCCTAGTTATTTTAGGGCAACCTACTGCGCATTTTCAATGTCCAAAATTTGTGTGATATTGTTATCACGAAATATTTTTAATTTACTTCAGAATGTAAAACAATTAGTCTGATGCAGACCAGATAAAAGCTTTATTTATTCCTATTTACTTTCTATGTGTCTGTAAATGCAATATGAGGTTTGGTTGACTCTCGTATTATTTTTAAAACTCATGGCTGTGGGAAGTCATTGTTGTCAATGTTGTATGCATTTAGCGAAGATAGTGCTCAGGAAATTTAAGGCCGGACACCATGCCATTCTCACACGGATGGAATGTACATTCATGTATTTACTCGCAGACATGCATTAATTCCCATTTTTGGAAAAACATGATTTAGAAATTCCAGCGGATGCATTATGACATCATAGTTACTATGAACTTGTTTGTATTTCCCCAAATAGTGATGAGTACCGCGATAGGTTGGTACACATTTTATAACGTTCAGGACATTCCGAATGAATAGTTTTTTGCTTGAGAAAAGCATGATTTTAAACAAAAGAATTTCAAGATGGATTCACCAACCGCAGCAACATCTGCTATATCAATTGAATCTACAGAAACTACAGTAGACATGATGAACAATGCTGTTATTGACAAAGTGTGATCTGACATCCAGAGCCGCAAGAGAATCCGCATAGCAGACGAAGACCTTAGAAGCTCCGTCGATATCCGTTCTGTAGACACCAATCCAAGGAAGGAACCTTGTATCCCGGATGACCAATTCCAGTCCTACAGACAATGGCAGAACACTGCATGCAAACATGCACGCACCTTGTTACAGCTAGACAAGTTACAGATAGCTTTCTCTAAAGACAAATTTCCAGCCAACCTGACTGTCAATGTCAGATACATTCCACCTACAGATGACAACATAGTCACCAACCGATGGAACGACATCGTAAGAAAGTTTACAACTAGTCGCAGATCTGGCAGCTATCCTGAGAACACAGGCAGATAAGCTTTCAGAACAGACCTGCTGCCACAAAGCGAGTTTCAGGGCATCCACAGAAGACCAGAAGGTGTTTCTAGAAGCAATCCAGGCAGTAAGAGCGACAGTTCTCAAAACCAGAGAGCGATCGGTCAGTCCACCTAAGAAACCTCGGGACAGGGAGAAGAACATCTCCTCCAAAGGCAGGGACAGGAAGAAGAACAAGTATAACCCATAGCAAGGCACTACAGCACAGAGACGTCCAGCACAGGGCCAAAACTACCAGGCACAGAAAGGACGCAACAACCAAGGCAGACAAGCCAACAAGAGAACACACACTAGGCCGGGTGTATGCTCTCCTGAAAAAACTGAATTAAACTGTATTTCTAAAATCACATACATAGGAACTGCTTTTAGCTGTTGCAACTACGTGTTTTTAAACTATAAAAATGAAAATACAACAACAACAAAACCCTTTGTTGTTAATCTCTCATCCAAAGATATTTCCAAATCAACTCGTAAGATACTGGACCTAGGACTAGGCTTTAGTCTTAGTATTGTTGAACCAAACCGTGGTCAACTATTCTCTGATCTAAACCATTTTTTCAGAAGACTTAGATTGAACCTTCATTTTCAATTTCCACCGTCATTCTGGGCCAACCCACCATAAACAACCAGAACCATGGTTTTACAGATAAACTATCACAAAAATTTAAGGCACCCAGTACCTGGACACCCCCTCCAGTTAATGATGTCACACTAGATGCGTTAATAAGAATTGTCAAACATGACATCAACAAAAAGGCACATCGCCGATATCCTCATGGTAACCTTTCCAAACAAAACAGCAAAATTATCAAAACCTTAAAAAATGACAAAACAACTGTCATCAAAAAAGCAGATAAAGGCCAAGCTACCGTCATACAAGATATAGACAGCTACAAACAGGAAGCCATCCGACAACTTAGCGACCCAAACTATTACGTCAAACAAATAACAAATCTCACCACTACCCACGCAGAAAGGGTAGAAACAGCCATCACAGATATGGTATTAAGTAGTGAGATTTCAACAGAGATAGCTAGTGGATTAAGAATCGATAATCCAAGGACAGCCAGATTCTACATGTATCTATTACCAAAAATACACAGACAATCCATTGGCCCGCTAACACCTCGCAGACCAATCATAAGTGGAAATGGAAGCCCTACTGAACACCTCAGCAGCTTCATTGATGAACATATCAAAATACATTTGCCACAAATAAAGTCTTATGTACGTGACACTACCGATTTTTATCAATAAACTTGAAAATTTCGGACCATGGATGTCACATCCCTCTACACCAATATACCACACAACGAAGGGCTCAGAACAGTCGCACAGTTTCTAAGACAACATGGCTGCCCTGGCACAGAAACAGCAAGAAGACTTCTATCTCTACTAAAAATTGTGCTAACCTGCAACAATTTCGAATTCAATAACGAACCCTACCTCCAAATCGGAGGCACCACTATGGGGACAAAAGTTGCTCCAAGCTATGCCATCATCTTCATGGCAATGCTTGAAGAAAAACTCTTGAACAGTAGCCCGACCAAACCGGCCCTTTACCTCCAGTAGATCGATGACATTTTCATGATTTGGACGGCCGGCCTGGAATAACAAAACCAGTTCATCCACATGATGAATAATTCACATTCAATCAAATTTATGGCCGAAAATTCACAAGTGTCAATCAACTTTTTAGACACCAAAGTATTACTTCTATTACCTAATAGACACATAGGATTTGATCTTTATACTAAACCGACTGACACACATGGTTATCTACATTTCTCCTCAGCACATCCAGATTCTACCAAAAAAGCCAACCCCTATGGCCAACTGTAAGAATCAAGAGAATCTGTAGTAGAAATGAAGACTTCCTCAAACATGCCCATGACATAATGCACTATTATATCATACGCGGATATCCAGCAAAAAGATCTGGAAACCTGTCTCAACAAAACTCTTGAAAAAACAAGGAAACATCTACTCTTACCCAAAACACAAAAACAAACCTCAACTCGCATCCCACGCATTATGGATTTCCACCCACATAGCAAACTAGCTAAATATGTAATCCTACGCCACTGGGATCAACTACAGAGCATCCCAAAATGTCAGACAACATTCCAGGAACCGCCACTCTTTGGTCACAGAAGGAACCCTTCCTTCAAAGACACACAAATAATGTCCAAATTCACAGATGCAAAAACCTTTGGCATATTCAAGGCAGGAACATCACCAACACGGTCATTCCATGCAACAAACACAATTACGCATTCTGTTAAAAAATGGACAAAAAATGCACATTCAAATGCTCACACACAGGGCTCAACTACCACACCAAAACTAAAACATTTTCTAACACAACAAATGTGGTTTATTTAATCACTTGCAATACATGTTCTAAACAATACATTGGTGAAACCAAACGAGAATTTCAGATACGTATTAAAGAACACTTAAGGGACATTAAGAATGGAAAAGACACACACAGTAGCCAATCATTTTAATCTCCCGAACCATAACATCCCTTCAGTCGACTACAGAATCATTGAAGTGCTCCATCATGATCCTGATACACCGGAAGCCATGTCTATCCACAAGGAATGCAAGAAATTCTGGATCCACCAGCTACGCAGCATGGAACCAATTGGGATTAATCACGCTGATTGGTGACAATCTCTACCTGAAAGTAGTACAATAAATACAGACAATCCCAATTAACTTTGTGTCATCAGCAAAGATTTTGCAAATACAGTCTATAACATCCGGTCTCCTCCCCCAACAATATATATATATATATATAAATCATAATGAATGGTGTGGTATCCTTACCATATGAAGCTGTAACAATCAGTGCATTGTAATTGTACCATCAGATCATCATACTACAGTATGTATGAACAAGCATTCTGTAAGTATTGCAATACATGTTCCCTACCTGGTGACATAAATCTTTAGAGATTGACAGTCAAAAATTTCATTAAAAATTGCCAAAAGCAGCTGAAACTCAAACTTGATCTGTAACGTCTCATAACATAGCAATAAACCAAGTCTCAGTTATATATGGTGAAGGAGAAGGAAAAAGTCTTGAAAGCTGATATGTTTGTATTTCATAAGTCGAAAGGGGATATAACTCCATAAAAAAATGATGCAAATGCCTGAAACACCAACTTGGTCTGTAATTTCTCATAATAAAGTAATGTACCAATTCTCAGTTGAATATCTTGAAAGACTGCGAGAAAAAGGGCGGAAGACTAATATTTTTCGTATTTCATAGGTCGAAAGGGGGCCTAACTCCATCAAAAATTTACGCATACGCCTGAAACTCGAACTTGGTCTGTAACTTCTCATAACAAAGCAATGTAGCAATTCTCAGTACAATATTTTGAAACACTGCGAAAAAACGTGCGGAAAACTAATATTTTTTGTATTGCATAAGTCAAAAGGGGGCATAACCCCATGAAAAATTTACGAAAATGTCTGAAACTCAACCGTGCCCTGTAACTCCTTATACTACAGCAATGCACCGATTTTCTTGGAGTGCGAAAAAAAGTGAGGAAAGCTAATATTTTTCGTATTTCTTAAGTCGCAAGGGGGCATAACTCCATCAAAAATTGACGTATATGCCTGAAACTCGAACTTAGTCTGTAACTTCTCATAACAAAGCAATGTAGCAATTCTCAGTATAATATCTTGAAAGACTGCGAAAAAAAGTGTGCGGAAAACTAATATTTTTTGTCAAAAGGGGGCATAACTCCATGAAAAATTGACGAAACTGTCGGAAACTCGAACTTGCTCAGTAACTCCTTATACTAAAGCGATGCACCAATTTTCGCTTCAATATCTTGAAGGAGTGCGAAAAGAAGTGCGGAAAGCTGATATTTGTCATGTTTCTTAAGTCGAAAGGGGGCATAACTCCATCAAAAATTGATGCATACGCCTGAAACTCGAACTTGGTCTGAAATTACAGTCAGCAATTAATCACTTACAGAAGTTACAGTCAAATTGTTTTCAAAATAACTGGCAGAGCTTCAACCATAACATACATGTATCATTGACATATATAAAGTAGAAGGAAAAGTGTTATGCATTCCTCATTTTCAAAGTATTTCTTTATTTGGAAGGGAAATTCCAGTTTTTTTTGCTTCCTATTTGATCAAGATGGGACTAAGGTATAGAAGCGCTGACAAGATAGGTTATTGCAATTAGAATATTGTTCATTTAATCTTGGCAAGTGTCTTACTAAAAATATAATCCCAGGTTAGAAGCGCTAATATATTGTTTACTGTAATAAGAGAACAGATCTTTTAATATCTGCCGGTAAACTAAATCAGGTGAAGAGAACTTGCAGTTGTTATTGGCAGATTAATGCTTTAGCCTACCATCAGAAATTGTTGTAAATTTCTTATTAAAAGATATTGCTATAATTACCTCTCCAATTAAAATAAGTGTGAAAGAACACATTTTTACAAATATTTCTGTATATTTTGCCGTATCTAATGAAATATTCACAATTGAAAATTTTTTCCATCTCTACTCATATGTTATCCTTAATTACAAATGCCATATAAGATATGCCTTCCGGAGATTCAGTTTGTGAAAGACAAACTCGGATTATGTTGTTGCGGTTGATTATGGCCTGGGTCGAACTCTGTAAAAGTTGTGCCTGTAATCCTATTTCCAACTAAAATATGTCTTGAACAACTAAGTTCCGGTGATATCTTAGCTCATTTGGCAATATGTACGAAAATAATGACCATTGAATTTTTTTTTTTGACACTCCTATAGGTGCCCATATGTAACGCAAAGGTCTTATAATAAATAAAAGAATACCCTCTTGCGGAGATGGAGATGATACCGTTTAGTGATGGTAGTATCAGCATGGCTTTTATGAGTGCTTATATCCTTATAGCGTCGGTATGTCATAGTATGTGACTAATGCGTTGATTCCCCTTCGTGTAATTAAGTAGGCTATATTTGATGTCAACAGGCCAGTAAGGGCAGTTTAACACACAGATGCGTACTGTATTTACATGAGGCAGACATGGTACGCGTGAATATTTAAATGTTTGCATGGATGATTTCTATGCGTACAGTACGCTTGTATGCGCCTTACCTGGAGCGCTGCTGGCAGGTCATTAATAAAGAGAACAAAAAGTACAGGGCCCAGGACACTGCCCTGTGGCACCCCACTAGTTACATCCTTTTAATCAGATTTAGTTGATCCCAGTTGCACTCTTTGCTTTCTGTTGGTGAGGAAATATGAATCCAGTTTACTATGTGACTACCCATTCCGTACACCTGCAGTTTGTTAAGTAGTCTTACATGCAGTACCGTGTCAAATGCTTTTTTGAAATCTAAGTAGATTACATCAATTGGCTGAAGGGCATCTAAGGTTTGGGTTAGGATTTCTAGATATATTATTCTGTCTTACATGATCTTCTGGACCTAAAATCATGCTGGCATTCAGATAGAAGATGGTTTTGTTTAACGTACTCCATTATTGCATCCCGGACAAATGATTCCAAGACTGGCCTGTAATTTCCAGGAACATTTTTCGGGCATTTTTGGTAAATACACGTCATATCCGCTGTTTTCCATATACATGGTAATGTCCCTTCATCTAGCGACTTGTTGAACAAGGTGCATATTGGTGTGCTGATTTCTTTGGCTGTCTCTTTTAGAATTGTTTGGATTAAGTTGATTCAGCCAATTTTCTACAGCAACTGGAGTTATTACGATGTTGGCTAGAAACTTTCCACCATTAAATTTGTGAAAGTTCTGGTATTTCATTAAGGTTTTCAATGGTAAAAACATCTGAAAAAAATATATTAAGTATTTACGATTTCTCTGTATCTGTTGTTGCAATATTTCCACTGTTTGAATCCTTCAAGTTACCAATGTTGTCTTTTAGTTGTGTTTTGCTCTTCATGTAATTCCAGAATGCTTTTGGGTTTGCTCTACTCTCTGTGGCTATTTTATGTTCGAATTCCTTTTTGCTGCTTTAATTTTTGCATGCGGCCGTTTATAATAGGCTGCAATGCTACGAGTCCACACGGGGACTACGATGGACTCACTATGCTCAGCCACTACTAGCAGGGTTGGCAGCAATTTCCTGGTGCAGGAAATACATGTACTGGGTGGGAAATACCGGTAAATACCGCCCCGCGAAATAGTACTCTAAAAAGTGGGAAATACTAGGAAATACCGGGAAATACTTCAATACTCATCAGAAGTGGCAAATTTTAAACTAAACATCTTAGATATATTAACCAGAGGGGCTAATATAGAAGCCCATATCTAATACAGGTTGACATATGAGATCAAATAGGCAATATAGGCACATCATAGCATATCTATAACCTTTTCAACTTTGCATAGCAGATACAACACCTACTATTTATTGCACAAACAATGTTGGTGGAATTTTTTTAAATCATTTTCAGTAGAGGCTGCAACAACAACTTCCAGTGTGGTGTAAAGTTAGATTTTTTATGGTAACCTATAGGTCTCGCAAATGCACATATGGCAACCTCATGGTAGGCTACGCAATAATAAATTTTAGGTAACCCATGGTAACCTTTGACAACCCATGGCAACCTTTGGTAACCTAATAATATATAGACTACCCGGTCAGCAGTAAATCTGTACTAAATCATGAAATAAATAATATTGAATGGTGAGTATCAAATAGAGCATGATATTGTACATACGATAATGTGTAATACCGCAGTATATATTGTCTCATATTGTCTCACAATGAAAAGACAGCAAGGTGTCTAATTGGGGATTAACCGATTGAGATTGCAGGAAATGTCAATTTCCCTTTCTCCGAGATCTAACAATACTCACCATTCTGTTACTTCTGATATACAGCTGGCCTTGACAGCGGCTCTAGGATTATAGACTTAGAAAGCTTTACCGACTCCTGGGAACCGGGTACTCGGCTCCCAACTGCTGAGTACCCGTTTACCATAGAGCTCATATTGTTTGCATAGTCACCAAACAAGAGAAAACTATGGCTTGCCTCCGTGGGGCTGGGAGGCTGGGTCCGTAACAGAATGGTGAGTATTGTTAGATCTCGGAGAAAGGGAAATTGACATTTCGTGCATTCTCCATCGATCAATACTCACCATTCTGTTACTTCTGATATACACCAGATTTGATCAGTAACCTGGTGGGAAGGGGCAAGCCATAAATGCTAATTTTGCCCCTTGGAGACAGATTTTAGACTTCAAACTTGACTAACGGAGACCTAAAAGGACCGTCAAGTTAACGGAACTGAATCACATTCGCGTCACAGTCCCTCCCACTTTTTCCTCCTAAGAAAAGGGAGAGAACTAACGAACATGTATCTCGCCTGAAGACACAAATATGCCAAGAGGGTTAACTACTCCCTGCATATTCCATGTATTAGCCTGGGAATGAGCATGAATATATAAGATGAATGAACATGATACATATACATAATACAAAAAACTCTCACTATTGAATTACCTTATGATAATTGGACTTCATACGTACCGCCTCCAACCATTCACCGGTTCGGCCATCAGTGACACAATCTGGTTGACATCCTCTCGCCTGACCATGCCTGCTTTAGGTTCTTTTCTTACCGAAGTGAAAAAAGGGTGAAGAGCAGTGTGGTCACTAACTATCGTTTCAAAACAGCTAAAGCGAGTGGATTGGCTGAGTCTGACACATCCCTCATATAGTAATCCGTGAATGAGGACTCACAGTGCCATTGTGCAACGGCCATGATGTCCTCTAACGGAACACCATTGTAAAGGGCGGTCGAGGCGGCTATTCCTCTGACATCGTGTGCCCTTACGCCTTGCACCTGGTGCCCAGTCGCCATCTCGTGAGTAGTCTGAATGCATTCGACCACCCAACGAGAGATAGTATCCATGGATGCGGCGCCATAAGGCTTTTTATGGCAGATCCACCGATGTCTATCGTTCGACCGTAATGAGTCAGTCCGTTTCTTGTACTTAGTCAAAGCACGGACCGGGCACCAGACACTGGCATCACGATCAAACCTAGTTAACTTCGGTATAAGGATCGGTTTGCCGGGATATCTCAAAGATTGGTTCTTTGACATAAACTCTGCTCTTGGCAGAAGATGCAGACCTTCTCCAGAAACAATAAATCGGTTCCTCTCTGCCGAAAGCGCATGGATCTCACTGCGCCTTCTAGCTGAGGAAGCTGCCAATAGAAAGACCGCCTTTAGAGTCAAATGCTTTAGACTAGCCGAACGCAACGGTTCGAAAGGGTGCTTGGCCAGTACATTAAGCACTAAAGATAGACTCCAGGCTGGAATGACTACCGGTTGTCTCAGGTGGAGATTGCTCATTCCCTTCAACATCACATTTAACTGGGCCACCTCTGGACTATCCCTGTTGGCTAGACAAGGGATAACTGATGCCAAAGCTGACTTGTATCCAGCAACTGTGACGGGAGCTAGTCCTGAAAAGAACAGCTCACAGAGAAAGTCTGCTATTTGCTGAATAGTGGAATGAAAGGTATCAATACCCTTTTCTTCACACAAGTCTGCAAATCTGTTAACCTTGTTGTTATATGACTTGAAGGTTGACCTCCTTCTCGCAGCCGCGATGAAATCAGCAGCCTGTCGAGAAAAGCCTTCCGACGTGGAACGTTGTTTGATAACATCCACGCAGTCAATTTGAACATTTCGGGACGCTCGTGTAGGAAGCGTCCCTTGGCCTGGGAGATTATGTTCGGAATCTCGGGCAACTGCACAGGATTTTCCACCAGCAGATCTAGAAGATCCGTGAACCACGCCCTGCTCGGCCAATACGGCGCTATTAGCAGGACCAGACACGGTTCCTCCCTGACCTTCACCAATACCTTCGGTAGAAGAATGGTGGGTGGGTACGCGTAAGCGTGCATTCCTCTCCAGCTTATCGCCAGAGCGTCTGTATCGACGGCATTTGGATCTGGAATCGGCGAGACATATGTCATGATATGAGCATTTTCCTTTGTGGCGAAGAAGTCCACGTTGGGTTTGCCCCAATGCTCGAAGATCCGTCGCAGAACCAGAGGGTTGAGGGACCATTCTGTTGGCAAGATTCTCTGTCTGCGAGACAAAGCATCCGCCAGAATGTTCAATCGGCCAGAAATATGAGCTGCTTTCAAAACAACCGAGTAATTCCTGCACCATTGAATCAAGTGCCACACCCTGATACACAGAGTGGGCGACCTGGTCCCGCCTTGGCGATTTATATATGATACTACTGTCGAATTGTCCGACCGTATCAATATCACCTTGCCCCTGATCATCGGAAGGAACTCTTCCAACGCCAGTTCCACTGCCATCATTTCCAACAGATTGATATGCAGCTGACTCTCTGGGAGAGTCCATGTGCCCGAGACCTGGTGTTCTCCCAGGCAGGCACCCCACCCTTCCAGCGATGCATCCGTGTAGACGGACAGCTGGGGGTGGGGTAGGTGCAGCGAAACCCCTAATAGGAGATTCTGACGCTGTTTCCACCATAGAAGATGCGATATTATCGGCTCCAAAACTGGCACCAGTTTTGACAGGGGTTCTGTTCTCAGTTTCCACAGAGACATCAGATACAACTGGATAGGCCTTCGCATTAGAGCAGCATACGGGATAACCTGCTCCATGGAGACCATCATGCCCAGCATCTGAAGGAACCGCCTCGCCTGAATGTGGTTTCCCACTCGAAAACTCTTGAGGATGGCTAACAGAGACACCACTCTAGGCTCTGACGGGTAAACCCTGCCCTCCTCGAGGTCGAATCGCATCCCCAAATAAACGAAATGTTGAGTGGGCGTCAACTCGAATTTCTCCTCGTTGACTATCCAGCCTAGATCTGAAAGTAACTTCAGAGTCAGAGCAGTATCCACGTTCAACCTGGCTGCCGAGTCTGCCTTGAGCAGCCAGTCGTCTATGTAGGTGTGTAGCGCCACGTTCTCTTTTCTGAGAAACGCTGTCACCGCAAGGACCACTCTTGTGAAAACCCTCGGAGCTGTCGACAGGGCAAACGGGAGAACTGTAAACTCCCATACTTGATTCTGAAACGCAAATCTCAGAAACCTGTGCCAACTCCGATTCATAGGAATGTGGAAATATGCATCTTTCAGATCGATCGATACACACCACATTCCTTTCCTCAATCCCGCCATTACCGACCTCGGCATTTCCATCTGGAACCGAGGCGTATGGATAAACCAATTTAATGGCCTGAGATTGAGTATGGGTCCCCATCCCCCTGTGCTCTTGGGGACAAGGAACATGTTTGAATAGAAGCCTGGAGTGTTCCGGTTTGCTGGTTTTATTGCTCCCTTCAGAAACAAACCTGACACTTCCTTTTGAACGGCTTCTAACTTGTCTGGCTCCCTTGGTACGGGTGTCCAGACAGGTGCCAAAGACAGATTTTGTGGTGGAAAGTCCCACCACTCCGGCATGTAACCCTGGGATAACCATCCCAGGACCAGACTGTCTGACGTCACACCTCGCCAGGCCTCGACGAAACGCATGAGCCTTCCACCCACCATAGACGCCTCGACGTCTAACGGGGTTGTCCGGCTCGCAGTCCGCCCCCCCCCCCTCTTTCTTAACGAGAGAGAGTGAGAACCATTTCGTTCTAGGCACGATGGGTATAACTGGCACCGCTGTTCCTGTCGCACAGGCGCGGTCCAGGCGGATATGAAGGGAGCTTTCGTACCCTCAGGTACGCTTCAGCCCCTTCTGTCCGCCCTTTGAGGCCTTACCCTTACCCTTCCCGCCTCTAGGGCGGTCAGGAGCAACATTGGGGAGGGTAGGCGCCTCTACAACCTTCCTGGGCTTCTTCGCCGGCGGCGGCTCCGAAAACCCAGCTGAAGCAGAAGTCGCAACAGGCCTGGCTTTCGCCTTGCCCTTATGCTTCTTCTGCTTCTTTGAAGGCTGTCCCGTTAGCGGTTTCCCCACAGCCCCTAGTGCGTGCGCTTGCCGCACTAGCTCTAGCTGTAGGTTTACCGCTAACCGATTCTGCGCGATACTGGCGGTATCCTCTAAGATGGCCCGCGCTTGGCCACCGAAGATGCTAGGCCCTGTCAGGGGCGTCCCAAGAAGACGCTCCCTGACTGCCGTAGCCGGACGCATATGGTCAATGACCATTTGCCTCCTGGATTTCGTCACTCGCGCTTGCACCCTTGCCAATGCGTCCATCGACAGCACCAGGCCGTCATTGACACATGAAAGCGCCACAGGTGGCACAGGGTGGCCTGCCCCCGCTTCAGCTCACACCGACTGAAGGAGACGATAAGAATGGTTGACAGCGCTCATCGCTGCCCTCACACCCTCATCGCATAGGGACAGGACTTCTTCCTGGTGTGCCTGAGACTTGTCCACTAGTGCCGGACCGGGGCCACCCGCCACGGCACTCTGGACGCCCAGTACCCATCGGTCATCCTCCGTGACCAACGGGACTACACCATACCTGTCGTATTCCTAACGCGGAATACGACATCTTGCCCGCACCTCCCTGGAGGCCGCAGGGAGCTGACCATTGGTCATCAGTTGTTTGCTATAAATAGCATCCAACAAATCTATGAACCGTGGATCCAGTCAGTGGGATCCAGTCCCACTGACTGGATCCGGGCCGCGGGCAAAATTCCCGTCCTAATCGACGCAACCGACGGACGGGGCGCATCTTCATCGGCCGTGGCCGAAACCACAGACGGGTCAACCCTGGCTAGCCACACCAGAGTATCTGACCAATCTACCTGCTCACGGGTCTGCCAGCCACGGCCTCCTGGCAAGGAGCCACGGCTGACACGCCAGGCACTCCGCTACCACACGTTTCCGCCGCCACCCCATGAAACACTCCGGTCCATGGGGTAGGTCCGCACGGAAAACCGTACGGACCCGTAGCAGTCGCGGAACCATAGCCGGACACGCCTGGCCCGGCACACCCGTTCCCGTGACGGCTGGTGCCAAACCAAGCCGCATGGAACCGGTGCACAGTAACGGATTGGCCTCAGCCACAGGCGGAGCCGCTGACCTGGCTTGCGCCAAACCAGACAAATGGAGGCCGGTTCCGTCCAGGACGGAATCAACCTCCATATTCTCCACCTGCGGCTTCACGGGCCGCAGCAACCTCTCCTCCTCGGCCTCCTCGTCTTCAGACTCCGAGGAGTTGTCACTAGACGAGTCAACCGTGGAGCCATCCTGGGGGACGGTTCCCACACCTGACGGACCGGCCACCGCTACTGGACCACCCGGAGGTGGCCGCAGAGAAACAGAACCCGTCTGGCCAAAGCCAGACGGGACTGCCAGGGGGCCGTACGAGACGGCCCCCTCGGTAACCAGTCCAGAATCCTGTCCGAGGACAGGATCCGTACCAGGCATGGGGAGAAACTGCCCCCCAACCTTTGGTAGCAGGGACGACACCAGCGTGGGCAGAACGCTATGCAGAAAACCCTGCATAGCCGGACCAAACCACGCCGGCGGTGCCATCTCCGCCACCTCCAGCTGGGGACGTGGAGCACCCCCACCGGCCGAACCGGGCGCTCCACGATTTCCTCTCGGACCGCCTGACCCCGCGTCAGACCCAGCCAAGTCCTTCTGGGCAAGGAACTTAACCATCATCTCAACGGACCACACTGCACAAACATTACACCTATGATCAATATTACACAGGGAACACCTAAAACAGGCATGGTCCTTGAACACGACACGGTCAAACTTATGGCATTCATCACATGATGGCGGGGCTGGCTTGGCCTATAACATAAGCACAAACCTACAATAAACAAGCGGAACGAGACCCGGATGGAAGGCAGACAATTAATTTTCAAATAATTTGACTCATAAATTAACTGTAACCCTCCCGCACCCCACCCCACCACGTTACAACAACGATCGCATTGACTATGACGACAAGAACGAGGCGGGCATTAAACACACCCATAATAGATCCTCCAGGATGTGTAACGGCTCCAGGAATCATATCGCATAGCATTCGGGGTATATTTACTAATCAATATAAATTATACTCCTAACGAAAGCAGCACGATATGTGAAGAAAACAACAAAATGTATAACAAACTGCTGTATCACATGGTAAAACCGCAGACCACGCATTTACTCAAGAATTTTGAAACCACCGATCATTGCAAACCGATCGTGATCGCACGTAAACTTGATCATTCTAAAGTTTCCGGTACCATTTTTAGTACGCAGCATCCAGAACAAGATGCGCGAATTAATGAAAAATTTTCTTCACATAAACATCCGAGCGACCGGGTGTGACGTCACCCGCTCGGATCCTACGGAGAACGACGTCAGCCGATATTCGTGTTAGAAATACCGTAGCATAACACCTATTTTCATATCTGCCGATCGCCTGTTGGGGGTTAAAGAAGGCGATCGTCTGGCATATATCGTTGTTAGCACACGTCCCAGATTCTATGGGGTCAGAAATTGGAACATGCGACACAACGAAATTTAGAGACCTAAGTCTTTTAACTATGGATAATAAAGAACGATACAACCTGGTTATCCTCGGCGGTATTCTCCATAGTATCCTTAGTTAATCCTTTCACGAACACACAAACTATCACAGATTAAAGACTTAGATTTTCTTTCACAAAAAACCACTAAAATCCTCAATGCAGAAAGCATGTATTGCTCTTGTTGCTATGCAAACAAGAATGAGCTCTATGGTAAACGGGTACTCGGCAGTTGGGAGCCGAGTACCCGGTTCCCAGGAGTCGGTAAAGCTTTCTAAGTCTATAATCCTAGAGCCGCTGTCAAGGCCAGCTGTATATCAGAAGTAACAGAATGGTGAGTATTGATCGAAGGAGAAGACAACACATTTCATTCTGTTATATACTAATATTATTAACTATTTTAGTATTTATACTTATTACATACTATACGATTGCACACACAGACTTTCACATTATTTTCAACCTATTCTGTAGATTTCAGGTTTAAATAGCAATTACAATTTTAACATTTCTGCAACTTAAGAATGAAATGAATGTATTCAGTCATCATAGCACTAACATATATAGTGGCATCCCAGAGAGTGAATTAGTTATTTAACACTCAAATTTGTTCAAGCAAATTTCAATTATCTCATAGAAAATATCTATTTGCAGATCAAGAAAGCTATTTTTGAAAATGTATTACTGGAATGACAGGCTCAGTTATCAAGCCAGTCATTCCAGTGGTAAATTTTCCAAAACAGTCTTCTCTCAGTCTGCAAATGGACATTTATCAAAGACTAGTACTGCAGAAGGCATTTTTCGCCGACTTGAGTGCTAGAGTGTTAAAGCAAGTACACAGCAACAGATAAAGACCTCAGAAATAAGTTTACATTGTATGTTCTGATAGTAGTCAACACCTTTTATTATTGGGTAGGTAATTGTATAGATCTACTGACCTCCATGCAGATCTATAAACAGTGATTTACTGTTAAATATCCAGTCATACCTCATGAAATTATAATGGTATTTCTTGGATGGTCAGTTTTGTCTAATTAGTGTTGTCTTAGCAGTTAGATGACTATGTTCATTGTGCATAGGTTTGCAATTTATGCATTGCCACTAGATTATATTTACTAATGCTTGTCAGTGTTTTCTTAAGCATGGTAAACATCCATGAGGTTAAATATATAAACTTGCCACCTGACATCTGAGTATTTCCCACTGCCCTGGGAAATACTAGTATTTCCCTGGAAATTGCTAAGCCTGACTACTAGTGGCTGAGCATAGCGAGTCCATCATAGTTCCTGTGTGGACTACAATGCTACATACATTATACGCCTCAGCACCGACGCCTCAGTACAGCCGCGTCAGTAACAACGCTGGCGCTGGAGTGCATTAAGATGAACTGTGGTGCATTGGCTCGGTTGGCAAAACCGTTCGCCGCACATGCTTGGAATAGCAATCCAAAGAGCCAGGTTTGATCCCGCATTCAGGCATATGGCCCGGGTGTAAAAACCTGCGACCTTCCATAAGTCATTCAAATGATATGTCCTTCAGAGGGGACGTAAAGACGTCTGTCCCATTTCGTGTGGTGCCTGTGCCATGGGGGACGTAAAAGAACTCACTCTAGTGTCAGGCCCTGTATCGGGAGCTCAGTTGTGAATATGCTCTGATAGTGTAAATAGTAGATGTCGGATGTCAGCCCTGCCATCGGTGTGTTCAAGATTCCATAAATGAAGCCTGTAAGACGCATATCTAAAAAGGCAGGTGGTGCAGATGTGTGCACACTGGACATCACGGTGCGACATAGCTGGCCACCTGCTCTAAAACCAACCTACGTCACAGCTCTCAGCAACGCTGTCAGTGGCTCACTGGTTCATTATCTAGACTGTCTGTAAATATGTTACAAATAAATGTAGAAACACCCCAAGGGGTGCGGATATGTGACAAACAACCTCACTGAGCCACAGGCATTTGAAGTTTACCCGCCTATTTTATATTATTAGCATATTTCATATACTACTATTATATATAGTAGTAGTATATGAAATATGCTAATAATATGAAATCGTCGGCTAAACTTCAAATGCCTGTGAGTGTGGTGTATAGACATTTCGGCAGCCAACCATTTTCAGCAGCTTGGAGTACACTTTTGGCAGCCCGTTTTCGGCAGCCTATATTAGTGTGTTTTATTATTATCCCTGTGTTACCTATATGTTACCCTATATCCATGTCGCTTTAACAGCGTCGATATAACAGTATTATATACTAATACTATACGTGTGTATTATATAGTAATAGTATATATATATGTCTGTTATATCGACTCAGCTAGACTGAAATCCATATCTAATTACCACTAATTGCTGGTTTACGAATTTTATTATGTTTGTTTTTTCAGCCATGCCGACTCTAAGAGCAAAACGAACTAAGAGCCAGTTGCTGCAATGAAAGTCAAGCGCCGTGACGAAGATTAGGCATAATGTTGTGACGCTGTGAAATATAATTTCATATTATTTTGAAATAAAGACGTAGGCCTATATCGATCATTCTTTAACAAAGTGGTTGGCCTCTAATTGTTACAAATTTAAGTTCAATTGCAACGCAAAAAATTTTAAAAGAAAATTCTAGAATATTTACGGCGTAACATAATATTTGAAAAGCAGTGCCAATTTGGAAAATCTATGTGTCATGTACTTCATATATCACATGAAAATGAGAATTTTGAAAATAATTTTTGGGTTGAGACTTGGAGTAGATTTCCACCAATTTTTGTTAAGATCTACCAAATACCTAACGTTTGAAGCAAATTTGGAAATGCTCATTAGAAAATATAAATAATTTCCGCAAGAAACTCTTATAATGCTACGTCTGTAATGGTCTAAAGACTAATACAGACTGACTAACTATCTGAATCACAAGTACGACCAGCAATTGCACATGCATTTTGATTTGTTGACATTGTTCCTGAAAGCTGGTTGGTTAGAGCTCTCTCTATTGTATTTGTAATCCGTGGCTGTGTGTATTCCGACCATTGTAATGGTTTCCTGCAATTAAAGCCCATGTTAGCTAGACTTGGCGGGTGATAACAATGTCCTCAGTTTATAATCCCTGCTGTTATCTTAACGCCAAAAATGTTAAGATGCGATCTCTTGCGCGAATGAACAACACATTCCGCTTGCACAGCAACTACTTTCAGTATGACGTACATACCTTGTAACCAAATAACTTTTAGCAAACAAATTCATTTCAAAGTATTCAACATTTGAATTAATTGTAACAAAATTTATTTTCACGCACCTTTTACGCGCGGTCACTCCGTACGCGACCACATATAAATCTAAAGGAATTGTGGATATTTTTGAAAATAATTTGACTGGAACCTGTTGCTGGTATTGGGAGCAACAGCGTCCGGTCAAAATATTTACATAAATATTCAACCTATCCCAACAAATCGACTTAGTCAATAAGTGAACAGCTATCTAAAGAAAAGAAAATCAGTTTGACAAATGTAAATCCTGCTAGATTTTTAGGAAATAATTTGACTGGAACCGGTATTCAACACTCCGGTGCATATTCTGGATTGAATATGACCTTTAATACAAGTTTACACACACGCACGCATGCTACTTATTAACAAGGAATTTATTTTCAAAATATTCAAATATAACATATTTCACGATATTACAAGTGCAACATATTTCACCATATTACATGGCGACGAACGTGTACACACATACCCACTCACGTATTCATTAAATGACCACTTATTTAAATAAAGGTTCTGGACATATATTTTGAAAATAATTTGACTGGAACCTATTGCGGACATTTGCAGCAGCAACAGCTTCTGTTAAAATATAACTACACAAATATTCACCAGATCCCGACAAATGCATACTCATTAACCCCTCGGGCTGGACTGTATAAAAAAAATTAATTTGACGATGTTTGCAGCAACAACGTCCACGCCAAAAAAATATTTACAGATATTCAACAGGTGCCCTTTCGTGCAGGTTTTAAATATGTATATAAGGTAGCGCCAGCTTCCAGTCAAATTGGTTTCAAAATATTCACAAACTTAACTATAATATAACCGTAAAAGTGAGTGAAATATTGCTTTTGAGCTGTTACAAAATAATATATTCATTACGTATGTGTCAATGTCTGTTGAGTATTTTGAAACTAAATTGACGGGAAGCTGTTGCTGCCTAAGGTAGCGCCAAAAACTGTACTGTATAATTTGAAGCCGTAGCATGTGCAGGCTATAACCGCCAATAATGTTTTGAGAGATGTATTATAAATGATAGCAAAAATATACAAAAACCTACTGAGACGCATACCTTAGCAACATATTTCACCATATTACTAAGCTCATCATTACCATTGCCATAAATCACACAAATAAAAACAGAAAAAGAACACTGTGTTGTGGTGGAAGTCACGTTCCGATTTCTAATTAACAAGGGAGGTAAATCGTATCGGTAATTAGCTAACAATAGCCTCACGCAGTTACTTCCCTTGAACAATATAAAATGAATGCGCGGGTCCGAATATGTATTTTTATTTTAGGAATTTTCTGGTAATAATTTTTGTTAGATGTTTGTTGGGCACACGCAATTTATTCACCTTATTTTTTCAATTCACAGATGTAGACCAGGTGTATGCAAATGTTGCAGAAGCAACATCAATTAAAATGAGGTCTATGAATTTCAGATCTATGGTTCCTTAATCACGGTATTAACCTGGAAAAAAGGAAATATTATTAGATAGACAGACTTATACAGAGCGCCGGTAAAACAATTTTAATAACTTTCATAACATTTACGTTACAATATTTTACAACAAATGAACAATATTTACGATGTTGAACATCATCATGTTGCCAAAAATGTAATAACATGAGAGGCTGCCGAAAATGTGTTTTTATGCACCATATTTGCGTTTCGGTAGGCTGCCGAAAACGAATTAATATTTGCGGCTGCCGAAATGACAGCCGAGACCGTGAGTGTGACTAAGCAGTGACACGGTCAGTCTTGGCGGTGCTCCTAATACAGGAGGGTCTTCCGAAATACAATACAATACAGTAATTAGCTGCAGTACTGTATCTCCATATGCTTACGACGTTACGTCGAGCTTGGAGCTACAGGTCCAACCATAACAAAAAACCGAAATTAAATCGGATTTTCATCTCGCTTCTTGAGTTTTGCACGTACATAGCCCAAATTTCACACACGTCTACCTTATTTATCTGGTTATCGATAAATATACACTTTATTCCAAAATATTTCATATATTTTGATACACGGCCCGATATATTTCACGATCGAGCGTATTTCGAGCGAATCGCGCGTCAATTCCAGTGCGCCAGCATCTTGTCCTAGTTACCGCTATGAATCATGGGAGATACACTGCCGTATTTGGAAGACGAGGTCACGCGTGCCATATATGGGCAAGTGGGCGGAGCGCCCTGATTCTCGAGCTGGCACGCGCGTTTTTACAACGATTATAGTATAAATTCGTAAACAAACAGACGATAAACGAGTATGTGGATGTAAATAATAACAAAATATAGCGCAATTTTTAACAAAATGATGTATTTTTGTTTTATTTACACATTGAAGCACACACAAAAATTTTATACAACAATAATGTGATGATTATTATATTATGTTCCCTCTCATGGATCGCGATCGAGGGGTGGGGTGGTGGATGTTGGGATTGGGGTGTGTGGTTATGTTGGGGTGGGCGGGCGGCGGAGGTGTGTGTGGGTGTGGGTGTGTGGTGGGGGGGGTGTGTGGGGGTGCTTAGTTGTAGCATCTGTTGTCAGATAGAGTTTAGTTATGGAAGCCACTGACCTATGCATTCATTGTAAACAGCGGTTTAAATCAAGAACCGGTGGTTATGATAGATTTTCGTTAAATCGACACATCGAAGATCTACCAGTAGAAGATGTGCTAGACATAGATACAAACACTAGTTTATTTAATACTAAGGAGACAGAATATTTGTGTGGAGAATGTTTTAGGTGTGTCTGTCATATCGTCGTGGTTAAGCGTAAGCTTAAAATTCTCGATACTGAATGGGGAAAACGGGGATCTGTTGGTTTTAAGAGGAAAACACCGTCGTCGACACCTTCGCCGATATCATCAAAAAAGAGAATTAGACAGGACGATGGAGCCTGCAAAAGTGCAATTAAGGTAAGGGACTGATGGCGAGTAACAGTCATGCCTATAAATTGCATAATTTAATTAATTAATTAACTTTCTAGTGAGAACACGTCCTTAGATAAATATTCAGGTATTTGGCGTCTGTGGGTTTGTGGTGAGGACAACGGTTCATCCCTTGCGGGTACATACAGACCTATGCCTGTATGCATCTTCTCACAAATAATAATGCCATGTAGATGGGTTTTTTCATACGAAAATGCGTAAGGAAATCAATACTTTCATAGCTAACTGACGGTCCATTTTTACCCACAAAAAGGTAGCAGATGGTTTCTGATAGCATCCAGATGACACCTAGATCACACTCTTGGGACAACGCCTTCGGCTATCATATTAATACATATCTAAAAGAAAAAGAAAATAATTTTTGTCACTCAAAATGCATGAGATGGTTTCTCAGATCAGCTAACTTTCAAAATTTTCACGTGGAGAACCACCGCAGCCCCCCCCCCCACACCCCCACTGAGAATAGACAACCCCTCTCCTACGCTCCCCATTTACGACCCCCATCCCATAACTTAACTTCCTGAATCCGCTCCTGTAAATTGTGTATCTCAATGTAAAGATACGAAATAAATCTTAGTATATGATGATTTCATTCCCTATATAAATTAATATAATATTTTTAGTAAATTATGAAGTTGAATTAGGTCTACGTGTTCCAAGCATGCTGTTGTGAATGTGCGACTTTAGCTGTCTTTTAACTGTCACTTTTCATAGGGCATATACAGTATTACTAGCTTCACTGCTATTTTTTACTTCACTTTACGTAGGGAAGGCCAATTGTGAAGAACAAGATTGTAGAATCTGTAAGACGATCACACTATGGAAAAGCCATTCGATTGATGGTGGCGAATAGCCCTTTAGCTAAGCGCGAGGTCAAATGCTTCATATCACAACAGGTATAAGCATAATCCGATATGTAACGAAAAGGAATTGTGATTTGCATTTATAAATTGTCGTTAATCTTACATATTTAATACAATGTCGTTAATTTATCAAAATTAAACCAGAGTTCAGGGTAAACGACAGAATAATTCATGTTTCAAAACATAGCTCTATATATTTATCGGACAATATAGTCAGTTGTCTGTAGTTGGCTTCCCAATGAGATATTAGAGCGTACGTTTTCCCTGCGGGTAGCAGGTCAATAAACCGGCATGCCCCCTCAGCCAGCCAGCCAGCCAGCCAGCCAGCCAGTCAGTCAATCAGTGTGATTAAATTGGGGTCACGAGGTCAAGCCAACGGCGACCAGAGTAACAAGAGGCCTAACGGCCTATCACTCACCTGGAATAGTAGAATTTGAAATGCTTTGTATGCTGGAAGCCATTGTTGCCTAAGGCAACGATGATTGTCAGACAAATCTGTTTTAAAATATTCAACTTATTTTGAAAATGGTTGGCTTTAAATTGATATTCTAGGATTTTATCTGTAAAAATTCTGAATAGAAGTTCTGAAACCAACTACCACAGAATACGTCCAGCAAAATTGGACTACGATCTGCCAAGCGGTATAGAAGGATTAAAGGATCGACAAAAAATCTTTAAAAATCCCATATGGCCAACGAAAAAAAATTACCAATCAAAATTCTCGTTAGAAGTGTGAAGCTTAAAATCAAAGGATTGTTTCATTGACTACGGAGTAGCATTTTAAAAGATTTCTGGAAAATCTAAGATGACCGGAGTACAAACTAACCAATCAAAATTCTGAAGCCCACCACAATAGGATCCCTCTAAACAAATGTAGTTAACACCCGCCACGCGTTATAGGAGATATGTCTTAAAGCAAAAGTTGACGGATGATAGACGGATGGACGACAGATGGATAGACGACCGACGGTTACCACATAATCTGGAGCATACCACCTTACGGTCCTTCTAGCCAAATTTGGTTGAGGGGGGTGCTTTGACAATTTCCGGTCAATATTTCATAAAATCTAAGATTTCCACACCAAAAAATTGACTGCATCAAAATTCTGAAAACAGATCTATAAAATAATTCCCGCAAATTTGGATTAAATCCATTAAGCAGTTAAGGAGATGTGTTTGACAATTTATGGTAAATTTTGTATAAAATCTAAGATTTTAACCAAAAGAAATTAATTGACCAATCAAAAATTTTAATAGACTTCTGGAGCCTACCACCATAGGATCCTTCCAGCCAAATTTAGTTGAACTCCATCAAGCGGCTAAGAAGGAGATGCGTTTTGACAAATTTCCGGTACATTTTTCATAAAATCTAAGATTTTCACCCATTGCGTGGACGATTGTTTATGGGGTCCAGAAGATGTGTGAGCAATTTTGGGTCCAAAACTGTCAAACGTCGATTTCACGGCACCTAGATTAAAAACGAAATATTTTGACGAATAATTTGAAAACGGTGTCTGAAAGGCGTTCAGCCGAGGGTAGGAATTCCTACCCTGTCATTAAATCTTTGTAAAATGACAATCATACAGATAAGCTGTTAACCTAATTTGGCATTGATGCGACAGGAAACTGTTGCTGTCATAATCAGCAACGGTTCCCAGTCAAATCAGCATCAGCATATTCATAGACTGCTCTCTTTCGTATTAGGCCCGTGGTGTTCAAAAGGTTAAATATCTTCATAGCGAGCTAAGATTTTCATTTAGCTAATATTCTACGCCTAATAAATATATACAATTATATTATACATAGATGCGACGGGAGATGACCGCATACTGTTCGTCGTCAAAACTACCAAATCGTGGGTTAAGTAGAGATACATTAGAGAAGTTCTGCTGGTCAGAGACTTTAGCGGAGACCAGAGAGCATCTCCCCACTCTGCACACCGTTCTAGAGGCAGCCCTGGTGATGCTTATTCTGCACTTGAAACGGAGGCGGCGATTTACTTTTCTGCAACGCGTAACATCCGTGCTACTGTACAAGAGCGGATGTAGCCAAAAGGTCTTAATAATTAGTCTACTGATCGTGCAGTATTGCTATTTACAACTACTTAAGGGCCTGGACGAAGCTTGTTCATCTTTTATGGCTAAAATTAACCAATTTGCGTTTTTAGATTAAATGACACGTGGAAATAGCATGAATAATATTAAGCAAGCACGCGCGCATGCCCACGAGCGCGCATGAACACAGGTACGCGTGCACGTAAACACGCGTACAAGCATAAAGACAGGTTTTATATGGTTCAATGTTAGCTGTGGACAAATATATCAATGGATACTAGTCTTGACCAACACGACATATGCCTACTGTTCTTATATATGTCTCTATCCACAGGTTATTAACATATTAAACACAGTTGGTGTGTGCTTGAACATCAAAGGGACACGAGGTACAGTGAGCCGATTATGCCGGGAATTTGATGCTGATGTCCTTGCACAGAAAGATCATTTTGAGGTAACATACCTATGCCTAGAGTAAAAGAGTAATAATGACTGATGCACATTTGGGTCGACGTCTACTGAGGCCAAAAGCCCTCGGAAAGTGAGTGAATATCTAGCTTTAATAAACTATACAAGCGGACAATATGGTGTATTTTTAAATTACATAGAACTGCTTACCATTAATAATCTTTGTAGATGTACGTTGAAATTGAAATGAATGACAGCATATATACATAAATTAAATCCTTATTTGCAGCATTGCCTGAGAAAGTCTGTCGATTCCTTGACACCAGAGAAGGCGATTGCAGCAACAACGCCAAAGGTGGCTACTAGGAGGGCACTATTTGTAGATCCGAATTCCAAATCCGTTGGAACGTTTGGCAAGGTGTCATTAAGAGACATTCAAACAAAATGTATGTCTCCCTCCCTCTCTACCTCACCCCCCCCCCCTCTCCCTCCCTCATTCCATCCCCCCTCCCTCCCTCACCCATCCCTCCATCCTCCCTCCCTCCCCACCCACCCACCCTCTCTCTCTCTCTCGCGGCGGCAGCGCTAGCAGCAGCAGCAAACAATTTTATGACCCTAAAGTAAGTTCAGAATATGCATGATGCTGATAAATAAAAATAATATATTCACCGCAGGTGCTGGATAATAATCATTATTGTATAAAATCATTGTGTGTGTGTGCTTCAATGTGTAAATAAAACAAAAAATACATCATTTTGTTTTAAAATGCGCTAAATTTTGTTATTATTTAACATATATTATGAATCCTGCTCGTTTGTCGTCTCTTTGTTTACGAATTTATACTATAATCGTAGTAAAATTGCGCGCGTCAGCATGAGAATCAGGCCGCTCCGCCCACTTGCTCATATATGGCACGCGTGACCTCGTCTTCCAAATATGGCAGTGCATCTCCCATGATTCATAGCGGTAACTAGGACAAGATGGCTGGCGCGCTGGATTTGACGCGCGATTCACTCGAAATACCCTCGGCCAAGAAATGTATTGAGCCGTGTATCAAAATATAGGAAATATTTTGCAATAAAGTGTATATCTTTCGATAACAGGCTATATACGGTAGACGTGTGTAAAATTTGGGCGATGTAATTGCTAAACTCAAGAAGCGAGAGGAAAATCTGATTTAATTCCAGTTTTTTTGTACAGTTGGCATCGTAGCCCCAGGCTTAGCGTAACGTCGTAAGCGGAATAGCGTGGGGCTACGTTTCGCAGCTATACAGTAATGGGTCCATCACCTCATAGGCTATGACTTTGATGGGCCACCTACACAAGCATTTTGTTAATTTGTAAGAAATACTATAAATAAGCCCATAATTTACTTGAATTTAAATTAAAATTTGAAACCAGAATCCCGGAAACACATGACTTTTTCAGAGTATATGCATGTTAAGTAATACATTATGCCTGTTCATCAGACACATTTAATTATCTCATCAAGCAATATAGCCTACAGAAGAAAATAATATAACTATGACGGAATCATATTTTTTATTATTTTTTAACTTGCTTTTTTCTTGTCTTATGTAGTAGTTCCCGTCTTTCAAGTTGTTGTTGAGTAAGGATAAACCTCCAATAGTTTGGAACACCCACAGCAGTGGTAAAAAATTTGTTTTGTTAAAACTAGTAAAACTACCAGGGGGAGAGGACTAAGAGACGATAGATAGATTAAAATAAATTACAATATCATACAAAATTAAATAATCGGACAATTAAAACTCTCATACACATGATCAAGATGATTAAATACACATATACAGATACATTACCATCAAACAAGCATACTACATGAACCTGAGATAGAGAATATGGATTACTATGACTGCAGGTTGGAAATGTAAGTTCTGCCACAGTGTAAACTGTAACACAATCTTCTGCTATGATTTTCAGTATTGCAGAGCAAGGCGTCGTCATTAGGAAGGAGACCAGAGTCTACTAGCGTAGTGCAGTCTGTGATAAGTTGAGTTAGACAGATTAAATCAGAAGCTATTAGATTCCATGTTAATATATTTAATGTGGAAATAATGAGCTGTTTGATTGGTTTCAGACTGTCCGTCCTATATCTAAGCAGAGCGGGACATGAGGTAAGCATATGCATGTGGTCCTCAGGGGCACTCTGACAAAGTTGACAGATTGGATCAACATTGAAATTACTAAATCTTTGGAGAGTCAATTGGACTAGGTATGTGCTTAGAGTCAGTATGGATTAATCAGAATGAATGAAAAGCCCTGGAGCTATTCGACCGAATGACGTTGCGATATATCCAGTATCTCCCAAAATCATGTGCAAGTTCAGCTGTATACTTTCTTCTTAGTGCCATATCATTTGAGGCTGAGATCGATGCATGGTGCCTCACCCTATTTGCTGTATTGCCTGTACCAAAGGTTCTACCATTTCAAGCCTAGCACATAGACAGCTGATATTCAATCGTCGAACAGAGAAGAGTTGGTTCTGCATGGTTGCAATGTTGTTCGAAAAGCATGACTTGGTAGCCAATTACAGTCCATGGAGAGTCCTTAGACAAGGAAGCTTGGACCACAAAAGGATTCTCAAGCATTAACTCCTTTTGGACCAATACATTACAGGAAGAGGCACACACTAAATCCTCTCTGAAACATCCAAATGTCGACAACTGTGAGATTAGAGTAACACACAACATATGGACCATAACAGCCAATGTAGGAGATGTCCAATGAGCTACCATCAAAGCGAAACTCCTCACTGTAACTCATACCCTCCAGCGTACAAGAAAGAGATTCACCAATGGTCGCGAATCTGATATATGCCCACTATGCCACTCAGAGCCATAAAATATATCACGTCCTGTTTCGCTGCAAAAATGCTTATCCTAGTGCAACATGCTACAGAAAACATATAAAAAGTCTTCTTGAAAGAAAAAATCAATGATAACTTGCTCCTCAGCCTGACAATCGATCCTAGCAAAGAAGAGCTACAACTAGAGTTCACAAATCTGTCCGATCCTTCACTACTTGAAGCCATCGAATCTGCATTACGAAGGCTGTGCTATAATAATGGTACACCACTTTAGAGCTAGAGACCTGAACTATCTTTTCAAAGCAAGCAGGCAGAAAAGAAAAGGTGGACCAGTCTGAACCTGTCCACAAAGTTGTGCTACACGAACACTGGTATACTGTACATACAACCTTCTTAGTAGATGTACATGAATTTTTATTATTTTATTTGCTATCAATCTTCTATTCTCCTGTCTAATGCTGCGATGAACTGTGCATAACCTGAAAAATACTAATCGGTGATGGTGTGGTTAACCAGCTTAACATTACTCTGATAAACAGGGGTATCACACCATAGTAATAGTAACTGATTCAAGATTATTTATTCAATAATTCCAGATAAACAATATTCATAAATCATAACAGGTTGTCCGCTGAACACATTGCGTATTGTTATGGCGGACACCTTACACACGTGATCTTTGTCAGGACATTAAAGGGCACTAAAGAGAAATATGTGTCAAGTAAGATTGTCAATCCACTCCCACAATCAAAGAAATGTGGTACCGGTCCTGACAGAGAAACTCTAGAGGCAATAAGTAAGAACCGGAGATGCTGGCAGAGGTATATAGAAACAAGAGACCAAAGTAAATACAGAGAGTATTCCAGCCAGAGAAACAAGGTGAGGGCAATGACCAGAAGAAAGCAGAGAGAGATATGGAAATGGAGATTGCCAGAGATGCTAAAAACAATCCAAAATGCTTTTAAAAATACATAAAGAGCAAGCTGAAGACTGCAAAGGCAATCGCAGATCTGATTATGCCAAGCACTGAAGGGACTGAAATCTTAACTAAATCAGATGAAAGCAAGGCCCAAGTACTTTCAGAGTTTTTCTCCAGTGTTTTCATGAGGGACCACAGACTGATGTCCCAGATGTACCTGTGAGGTCATATGCTGCTCCATTGGACGAGATTTTAGTCATGGTAGAAGTAGTAAGAAAGAAGCTTTCAGAAGTTAAAATTGATATGTCGCCAGTACCAGATGGAGTACATCCAAGATTGCTTAAAGAGATGAGCTAGGTAATATGCAAGTCAGTGGCAATAATATTCAACACTGCGATAGAAACCAGGAGGATACCACAAGATTGGAAGATGGAAAACATTACAGTAATATTTAAGAAGGGCAGTCAGAAATTTACGAGCAATTATAGACTAGTCAGCTTCAGATGCATACTTTGTAAGGTGATTGAAACCATAGTCCGTGACCACATTATAAACCACACGAAGATCAACTCCCTGATAAACAGTAAGCAGTTTGGGTTTATTAGTGGGAGATCAACATCATAGCACCTACTAAAGGTGCTTGACACATGGACAAACCAACTGGATACAGGCAGCAACATTGATGTTGTCTCCCTTGATTTCATGAACGCCTTCGATACTGTTCTGCACAAATGACTACTGAAAAAGCTCAACGGATTCAGCATAACTGGCAAGGTGCATGATTGGATAACAGCATTCCTATATGAACGAAGTGTCATAGCAAACAGCACAGCTTCAGCATGGGTGAGCCTTACAAGGTCTAAACTGGCATGAATGTCTCGCATATTTGGACGATGTAGTAGTTGTCGGTAAAGCCTTTCTGGCCACATGATCAATTTGCAGGCTGTTTTTGCATTTCTGACAACACAACCTGAAACTGAAAATCAAAGAAGTGTCAACTTTCCGCAGAGAAATCTGTTTCCTGGAAAAAATAGTTAGCAGTAATGGAATTTCAGTTAATCCGCAATGTATTGAGCATGTGGCTAAATGGCCTGCTCCAAAAACTAGGAAGGAGTTAGAATCCTTTCTTGGTTTTATGAATTATCACTGCGAACATATACAGGAGTTTGCCGGTATAGTCGCTCTGTTTTATGCTCTGACTAGCTCCAAAGTTGTTTTGTCCATAGAGCACCAAACAGCGTTTCAGGCTCTCAAAGATACGTTAAACAATCTCATGATGTTGGGCTACCCAACGCCGCATGGTGTTTTCATTCTGAATACAGATGACTCAGCATCCACAATTGGAGCCGAATTGTCATAGCTACAAGATAGATGAGAAGATATAATCAGGTCTGCCAGTAAAACGCTAACACCTGCTCAGCGGAAATATTGTGTAACTCGAAAAAAGAATTGCTAGCAGTGGTTCCGTTCACACACCATTATAGAATGTATCTTCTGGGAAGATCTATAATTGTCCGAACTGATCACAACAGCCTTACTTGACTCCTCAGCTTAAGAAATATAGCGGGTTAACTAGCTAGATGGTTGGAAGAGTTGTCACAATACAACACCACTCGAGAACATCGTTCTGGCAAGAAACATTCAAATGCAGGTGGCTTGTCCCGCATTCCTAATGAGTTACCTATTTGCCACCACTACAAGCCGGCACACAGACTGTTGCCCTGTGGTGGTTGTAAATACTGTACCAGACTTGACCATCAATAGTCTCATTTTGATCAAGAAGTGGACGATGTGGTACCCCTGGCTGTCAGGTCCATCGTTACAAATCCTATTGACAGTAGTAATATAGTTTTAGATGACGATGATCTGGATGAGTTAGATGACAATGAAACACGTCTAAACACCCCAGGCGTATGTGATCAAGTAAGCAACTGGTTGGATACCATCCATGAGGGAACAACAGTTGAATGATCCAGTCCTCAAAACCGAAATTTCATGGTTAGAACAGAACTTTGTACCTTCTGATGCAGAACTATATCTAGCCAGCACTTCTGTAAAATTTTGGTGGGTTCCTCAAAGTCAACTATTGCTCGTAAATAGTGTATTGCAATTCCGTCATGAGAAATCCAGTTCTACACATATGTTACTAGCCGTTCCAGAATCGCTTCGTACCACTATTCTGGAACACTATCATGACTCAAAGTTAGCTAGACACATGCGTGAGCAGACGACATTGGCTAGGATATGCGTGAACTACATCTGGCATGGTTATACACGAGACGTTGTTCTATGTGCGAAATCATGTTGAGTTTGCAGTCAAAACAAAAAAATTAAGCATTCAACCTAAAACTGAATTGGGCGTGCTCCATTCTGGGTTTCCCCATGAAAGAATACATATGGATATTTTGTGTCTCTTCATCACGCCCAACCGAGGTATCTGGGTTTCATTAGCCAGGTGCATCATCCATTGGTGTAACTCTAGGGTCTGCCTCAAAATTATAACTATGGGAAAATGCGAATGTCGCTTTGGAAAGGCTTTTTAACATGAATCCCCACCACCCCACAACCCACTCACCCCGACCCCAACACAACCCACCCGCTCCACCAGTCATTGTTATAAATATGAAATTTAATTCTGGCTAGTTAATCAGCCATCTGCGTCATCGGTTAATTCGTTATTTTTGTCCATAACGTTGCCTATATACAGTGCAGCTCAGGGGTAAGATAACATGTCTGTAAACGTGAACAGAAACATTTGAGTAAGAACTGTTATCTTCTGTATTTTGGGCGTGATTTGATTTGAAGACAATTGCTGCCTTAGACCGCAATGGCTTTCAATACAGTTACCTTCAAAATAATCGACAGTACATTTTATTTTGCTTTGTAAACAATGAAGGTTATTTCCGTGATGGACTGTACTCGAAATTTATTCCTCTTGCCGTTATTGATTTTTTACAGAGTTTTTAATTTGGTCATTAGCCACATGGGTTGTGTGTACTGCTCGAGGCTACACGAATTCAATTCAAGGTTATTTTGATAACTTCTTCGAAGTACACAAAATATATAAATTAATGTATAAATGATCAACCTGCTTAGTTACAGATACGCATAGTATTATAATTGAATTGAATTTTAACAGCTGTAGACTGTTCAGAGGTGGGGAGAAGGGTGGGTCAGGCCACACGCAAAAATGGGGACAAAATCCTGGTGCTCAGATGCTAGTTTGATCGTATGATGTACAAACTGTACATAGGAATTTAGGAGAAATATTGATGCTCTCTTACATCTTAATGTTATAATGCTAACAATATGAAATATGTAACTTATATCTACCGCCGGTATATTAATTGTAAAATATTTCCCCTCATATGCTTTATGTAAAGCCTGAGTTAATAAAACGTGAACTTGAACTTGACATACCCAGTTATTTTGAAATTTGGATTCTGAGAATTCAGGTTTCAAGTATAGAAATTGATCCCCCAGTGGGCGCAAAGCGCAGACTGAGCTAGATATGGATGGTGCATAGCCGGAAATGAGGTGGGGTCTAGCTAGAAGCGGGCATAGCTAAATGGATCCCTCTGTTACATGGAATGATATGGATGTTATAACGGTATGTTACTCAATTCCATTCCACTTTATACAATAAGTATTGTTGGGGTTTTTCAAAAACAATGTTGCTGCAAACTTTTGCTCTCTAAGACTGCAACAGTTTCCAGCAACATTGTTTCCATGCTGTAATCCAGGCTTTCGTGTTACTTTATCCATTTAATGCCTAAATTTAAAACGTTTGTTTATTGAATGTTCATTTACAGACCAAGACAAAAATATTTTGAAAATTTACGCTGGAATGACTGTCTCAGTTATCGAACCATTCATTCCAATGGTAAATTTGCAAGAATCATCTTGTCTCAGCCTACAAATGAACATTACTCAAAACCACTGTATAAGCCGGGTTTGGTAGTATTCATCATGCATGGTTAACAATGAGCTTTTAGACGACATTGCAATGCTGTTAAAGAAGATATTGGGACTTGCAAATCCTATCATTTTGCAGGGTAACCGCTTAGTCAAAAGCGGTTCAGTTGAAAAAAATACAAAATATACCAAACATAATTGGATATATATATATTTTTTTCCAAAATAACTGTACATCGGTATGCACACGCATACTTTTAGAAGTAAATTGACTGGGTGTTCTTCCGGGCGTTATTGCGGGCATTGTTGCAGGCGGAGCGGGCGGGTGGGCCGGAATGCGTGTGCGGGGTGTGGTTGTATGGGTCCAACTGGCCGTGGAGGCGTTGCAGGCATTGCTGCGGGCGTGCTTGCGGGTATGCAGGCGGTGCGGATGGGCAGACGTGTGCGTGCGTGCGTGCGTGCGTGCGTGCGTGCGTACGTGCGTGCGTGCGTGCGTGTGTGCGTGCGTAAGTGCGTGTCGGTGTGCGTGCGTGCGTGCGTGCGTGCGTGCGTGTGGTTGTATGTGTGTTAGTAGGCCATTGCGGCGTTGCATGCGTTGTTGCGGGCGGAGTGTGCGGGCAGAGCATGCATGCGTGTGGGCGGAGCATGGGTACGGGGCACGCACGCATGCGTGCGTGCGTGCGTGCGTGCGCGCGCGCGCGTGTGTGTGTGTGTGTGTTAGTAGCGGGCGTTGATGCGTGTGTTGTTGTGGGTGTGCGGGCGTGTGCGTGCGTGCGTGCGTGCGTGCGTGTGTGTTGTAGTAGGCCATGGAGGCATTGCAGGCGTTGTTGTGGGCGTTGTTGCCGGCGGAGGTATGTACGTGTGTGTGTGCGTGCGTGTGTGTGTTGTAGTAGGCCATGGAAGCATTGCAGGCGTTGTTGTGGGCGTTGTTGCGGGTGGGGGTACGTGCGTGCGTGCGTGCGTGCGTGCGTGCGTGCGTGCGTGCGTGCGTGCGTGCGTGCGTGCGTGCGTGCGTGCGTGCGTGCGTGTGTTAGCAGGCCATGGAGTTGTTGCGGGCATTGATGCGGGCGCATTGTTGCGGTCGTGCGGGTGGAGCGGGCATGCATACGGGTGCTCACGTGTGCGCGTGCATGCGTGCGTGGGTGGGTGCGTGTGTGTGTGTTAGTGGGCCGGTGTGTTATTACGATCGCCATCAATAATTATAATGTTATCGGATCCAGCAAACTACGCAGGATAAACGTGTAATTTCTGTTATTAGCAAATAGTCAATGTTCTTGAGATCCACGAGTCTATGTTAGACTGATACCTTACACATCAGTCATATCAATACTTTCAGTATCAGATCCATCATCATCATCAACGTTGGCATCTAGATTGTTGCTTATGTACTGCGAAGACTGCTTCATCGTATGCATACCCCTCGGTGATAAAATCTTTAGTTTCCCTGCAAATTATTTTAATGAGCGTAGAGTTCTGTAATCTTCTCCACTGGCACATTATGTCAGTACACTTTGTAACTAATGCATCAGTATACACACTTTTGAAGGCTATGTTCGCCTCACCACCCTCATCTTCTAACCCTGATTGTTCAGCGTCTAAGTTCTGATTAATACTTTGGAATATGGCGAAAAGTTCCTGATTGCCTATGACTTCTTTTTCATCTTCACCCTCATCATCGCTCTCAGACTCCGTTGAGTCATTGTATATGTCTTCACCCTCATCATCGCTCTCAGACTCCGTTGAGTCATTGTCTATGTCTTCGTTTTCAGAATCACCTTCATCATCATCACTCTTAGACTCCGTTACGGCATCATCACTCTCAGAATCCATTGAGTCATCACAGGTTTCACTCTCCGACTCCCTTGGCTTATCATCTTCGCACTTCTCCACAGTCCAATCTTCATCTTTATGCTCTAGATTCTCGCTGTCTTCATTGCTATGGAATCGTGTCTTATGTCGCTTCAGGTCATGCAACCTAGCAAAAGTTGAATCACATTCGAGACATTGATGTCTTGGCATATTGATTATAGGATACACTTATTATTTTAATATACATTTTATTGGTGAACGTTGTAGCTGTAGAAATCTTCTTACAGCCTACGGCTCCTCTAACTACTATGTAGATAAAATACACGATCGTCCCTTTGGGTTGTTTAAACTGTAGTGAGAAAATGCATTGAATTTGAGACATTTTATAGGATTGAGTGTAAGCGCGAACCCAGCACATGACCGAATGTATAAGTGTACGTCAGCCCATATAAATGGGCGCCCAAGCATACAAATTTGCGGGCACACATGTGGATTTGCGGGCACACAATATTTTAAACTAATTTGACTGGGTGCTGTTGCTGCCATAGCGACAATGCACTCCCACATACTAATTTGCGGGCACACATGCGGATTTGCGGGCACACAATATTTTAAACTAATTCGACTGGGTGGCGTTGCTGCCATAGCGACAATGCACTCACGCACATACACACACTACATGAACATGGAATTGTCTGTCAGTTGTACGAAGTGTATGTTTTACTATTTAATAATCATTCTGTTACCACAGGCTACCAACGAGCTCACGCACACACACCCCAACACACAACCGCACGACCGTACGCACACAAGCCCAATACACCCACATGCACGGGTGCACTCCTCAAAACGCATACCAACCATGTAACTCTGTATAGTTATTTGGCATGAAAAAATATCCAATTGTATTCATGGATGTTTTCAATTGCACCCCGATTTATCAGACTAGCTATTCATAAGAATATTTGAATGATTTATAGCGCACCTCTGTAGCGGTCTTGGGGAATGAACATTTGCAGCGCAAGAGAAGGCTATTTCTTGACAATTTACTGCTGGAATGCCTGGTTAGGTAACTGAGTCCGACATTCCAACGATACACTTTCAAAGATAGCCTTCTCTTGGCCTGCAAATTGACATTCGATAGGCAAATATTGTGTACATTATTATGTTACTGAAAGATGTTACAGTACAGCTAAGAAATAACTTTAAATGTGTTTTGCAAGACAAATAATGGCGTTATAGTCCAGCCCCTATTATCGATTCGTTGCAGGGAGTTCTGCTTATATTTTCTGTATCATAGGATTCATGGACTGCCGATGATGATTTCAATTATAACGACATTACTGGATTTAACAAAAAATGATCGAATCGTTCAAAGCTTAGCTCATAAATTATTAGACAATAGGCTTCTAGCGCTTCAACGCGGAACATTGCAATACAATACGCTGTTCACCTAAATTATTGCTTTGTCTGTTTTTGGGTTTTTTCACCCATTAGATGGCAGCAAATGTTTGTTTTAAAACGATATGGTTTAAGCCTGTTTTTACCATATTCATGTTAAAAAGCCTTTCAAAAGCGACTTTCGCATTTTCCCATGGTTATAATTTTGAGGCAGACCCTAGAGTTACATCAATGGCTGATGCACCTGGCTAATGACACATTCATAATTAAAGGATTGTAAGAAAAATCGATAACATTGTTATGGCCCCCGGGTCTGAGCAGACTATATGTTTGTTATTCATATGGTTGGTGGGAGGTGTGGGGATGGAGTGTTGTGGCAGTGTGGTGTGGGTGTGGGTGTGTTGTGGTGGGTTTGGTTGTGGGTTGTGGGTTGCGGGGGTGGTGGGGTGGGTGAGGGTTTGGGTGGGGGTGGTGTGGTGGTGGGGGGTGGGGGTCGTTAGTGAATAGAGATACGTGTAGTTCTCCTAGCCCAGTTGTTGCCAATATTGCCTAGGACGAATGCTAAGTTCACCTACTTTGTCTTGTCGTTACATGTTAAACAGTTGGAATGTACGGATGTGAAAGTGACGTTGGAGTTGTACTTCAATCTTGTCGAAACTGTGTTAGCTATAATTCCAATTTTTAAGATCGTTAATACGTGTGCCTAGCGATTTCCAGAAAACTATCCGGGTAAGCTGTTGAATATTTTGATAGTAAATTGACCGGGCGATGCTACTGGTTATGGCTGCAACACCGCACAGTCAGTTTAGTTTCAAATTATTCTACATAATGTTTATTAAATAGTAAAGACATACAATTCGTGCAACTTGACAATCTATTAAGTGATTATAATGGAATATCCAATTGCCTTCAGAGCGCTAATGGATCTTTACATTTTTAGCCATGCCCTTCCCAGTTCTAGCTAAGCTCCACCCACGCCTCGATCGTGTTGCGTTTGTGGACCGAGAGAAGACCAGCCACAGATTTTTTAACCATGAAATGACTTGCTAGATAACCTAACCAGTCATTCCACTCCAGCAGACGCTCACCATAACAGAATCGAAATATGTATATACAAATCTGAGTGCTAAGATAAGAGGAATATAAAAATTTTAAAATAATCTTAATGAAACCTTATCACAAATTTACTAGCTGTTAGACATTTCGTTATAGTGAAGGCGTTTTAGCCATGCCCCACCCATCTCTAGCTAAGCTCCACCCACACCTCGATCGGGTTGGGATCGATCGATCTCTGAACTCTTTGGCTAGCGATTTCCAGAAAACCATCCAGGTAAACTGTTGAATATTTTGAAGGTAAATTGACCGGGTGATGTTATTGCTTATGGTGGCAACAACGTCTAGTCAATTTACTTTCAAAGTATTTTGCATAATGTTTGTTAAATAGTAAAGACATACAATTCGTACAACTTGACGGTCTATTAAGCAACTATAAGAGAATAACTGATTACACGCAGCTCGCTAATAGCTTTCCATTTTAGCTATGCCTGCCCAGCTCTAACTAAGCTCCACCCACACCTTGATCGGATTGGGATCGATCGATTTCTGAACTCCCTGACCAGCGATTTCCAGAAAATTATAAGTGTAGGCTGTTGAATATTTTGAAACTAATTTGACTGGACTGTGTTATTGCTTATGGCTGCAACAACGCCCGGCCAATTTAGTTTCAAAATATTCTACATAATGTTTATTAAATTGTAAAGACATACAATTCGTGCAACTTGACGGTCTATTGACTGGACGATGTTACTGCTTATGGCGGCAACAGTACCCAGTCGGTTTACTTTCAAAGTAGGCCTATTTTGCATAATGTTTATTAAGTATTAAAGACATACAATTCGTACAACTTGATAGTCTATTAAGCGATTATAAGTGAATAACTGATTGCACGCTGCATGCTAATAGACCCAGCTATGCACCACCCATCTCTAGCTAATCTCCACCCACATCTCGAGCGTGTAGGGATTGATGGATCTCTGAACTCCCTGACTAGCGATTTCTTGAAAACTATAAGCATAAGTTGTTGAATATTTTGAAAACTAATTTGACTGGACTATGTGATTGCTTATGGCACCAACAACGCCCTGGTCAATTTACTTTCAAAGTATTTTGCATAATGTTTATTAAATTGTAAAGACATACAATTCGTGCAACTTGACGGTCTATTGACTGGACGATGTTACTGCTTATGGCGGCAACAATACCCAGTCGGTTTACTTTCAAAGTAGGCCTATTTTGCATAATGTTTATTAAGTATTAAAGACATACAATTCGTACAACTTGACAGTCTATTAAGCGATTATAAGAGAATAACTGATTGCACGCTGCATGCTAATAGACCCAGCTATGCACCACCCATCTCTAGCTAATCTCCACCCACACCTCGAGCGTGTAGGGATTGATGGATCTCTGAACTCCCTGACTAGCGATTTCTTGAAAACTATAAGCATAAGTTGTTGAATATTTTGAAAACTAATTTGACTGGACTATGTGATTGCTTATGGCACCAACAACGCCCTGGTCAATTTACTTTCAAAGTATTTTGCATAATGTTTATTAAATTGTAAAGACATACAATTCGTACAACTTGACGGTCTATTGACTGGGCGATGTTACTGCTTATGGCGGCAACAACGCCCCAGTCAATTTACTTTCAAAGTATTTTGCGTAATGTTTATTAAATAGTAAAGACATACAATTCCTACAACTTGACAGTCTATTAAGCGAGTATAATGGCATAACACATTCCAATTTTAGTTATGTCCCTCCCATCTCTAGCTAAGCTCCACCAACACATCGAGGGTGTTGGGATCGATCGATCTCTGAACACCATGACTAGCGATTTCCAGAAAGCTATACGTGTAGGCTACTGAATATTTTGAAACTAATTTGACTGGTTGATCATTGATTTTTGGTTTAAACAGATTTTATTTTTGTTCTGATGGAAGCATGCTAAGATGTGTGGCTTATAATGCAGTCTTCCATACACATAAATATATAATACGTTGAAAACTGAAATAATAATCGTCTATAAGCCCTCCAACCCTGAGTTAACTTAGACTGGAATTGTTTTTCAAATATTGCGTGGCCGCTCGAGACCTATTAAGCTGTAATAGGTTGCTGTTATTTCCTTAACACGATTGAAAATTGATTCGCTGATCTTTGTACGACTCTGACGTTCGCTACATGCCATTGGAGTTGTTTAAAGCTCAACTAGTTAATTTTAATCTGTCAGGCCAATAACTAACCGATTGTCCTTATGCTATACATCGACCCTTGTACATTGTCACGGCTAAAAGCGCCGAGGTTCAGAAGTTTAATAATGATCAACCCGTTAGACTAATGGAGACATCCTCTGCAATTGTCCCTACTCTATAGCTCGACTTTTTAGAATAACCCATGATTGCACAATTTCCCAGAGTCAGAAAAAGATGTATCCAGACATTTAGCCTGTCAATCATCCTTGCACTATGCATTAACTCTTATCATGCATTACGCTAATGACTATTAAGCTGGCCTCATTGGATACCTGGAGACCCATGATTTAACGAGGGGGTGGGGTTCGTCATCAAACGAGTTCCCAAGAAAAAACGTGTCCAGACACGTAACTCGATCATCCCTCATTACGTAATACATTAACCCTTGAGCGTTTGGCATGGCTCCAAAAGATCATCCTTAATTATACCCATGAACCCTCGTCAATCGGCATTATGCTAATTACCCTTAAGCTCGCAGCGCTGGATGCCTGGAGGCATGTGACTTAACGAGGGGGAGGCGGGGCTTCGCGATCAAACAAGTTCCTAGGAAAAGACGTGTCCAGACCGTAACCTGGTCATCCCTCATTACATAATACATTAACCCTTAAGCGTTTGGCATGGCTCCAAAAGATCAGCTTCAATTACACCCATTAACCATCGCCTCATTGAAGGACTGAAGGCACATGACTTCACGAGGGCAGGGTGTCGGGATCGAATGAGTCCATACATGTAACCTGTCAATCATCCTTAATTACCTGGTCATTAACCCTTGTCAATCATTACGATAATTACCATTAAGCTCACCACATTGGATGACAGGAAGCACGTGACTTAACAAGATGGCGGAGCTTATGGTCACCCTGTACATCTAACATCCAATCAAATTGGCAGAGAGTTGGTCACCTGTCCTCACACCTTTACACAAAGGCGGTAAAGATCAAAGGAAAAAAGGTGATAATGATGCAAATTAGTTGGTGGCACTGACACCTTGTGGACATGTGCTTGTATGTGTGTTCTAAATATAAGACACTGGTCCACCACAACACCTATGCCCTTCTCTTTGTCTACGTTTTCAAACACCACCTTTTTATTTTGGTTGTATAGATTACATTCCTTAAATTTATCCTCATCTTGCTTCCAGCTTGACACAGTTGCACTTATTTGGGTTGAAGCGGATAGCCAAGTATCTGACCATCCCTGCAACGTACATCAAGGTCCATCTGCAGCTGCTCCTCATCACTTGTGCTACTTATCTCTCTGTACAGCTTTGTGTGATCTGCAACCAAGTAAGCTGTTGATTCCACAATATCTGGTAAGTCATATATATAGTATTGGTCCAAGCACACCGCCCTGAGGGGTTCCACTAGTAACATCTTTTCTCCCTGAATCAATCCCATTCGCCACCACCTGTTGTGTTCAACCTGTCAGGAAACTTCTTATCCATGTTATTAACATCTCGCTGATACCATAGCTTTCTAATTTTCCTAATAAGTGGTGATGGGGGCACTGTATCAAATGCCTTCATGAAATCCATGTAAATTGTGTTGATTGGGCCACCCCTATCCAAAATACTAGTCCACTCGTCCATCACCGTAAGCAAATGTAGACCTGTAGACCACCAAGAGAGGAATCCAAATTGCTGTCTACTGAACAGATAATTCCTGTACATGTGTTCCAGTATTCCGATACTGACCAACTTCTCTAAAAGCTTGCAGATTATACTTACTAGGCTCACTTGCCTGTAATTCCCAGGATCTACCTTTTCAGCCTTTTTAAATAGTACTGTGACATTCGCAGTTTTCCACAGATCTGTTATATTACTTTCTGTTAGCGACTTGTTGAGGACAAATGTTAGTGGCTTGGTCATTATATCCTCAAGTTCGAAGACAACCTTAGGGTGGACATTGTCAGGTCGAGGGGCTTTGTTTTTCACTATATTTCTAAGGAGTTTCTGCACTTCTTCCTCTACCCACGGCTTAGCATGGCAATTCTCTCATAATAACCTAGGTATATCTCCTGCTGGTTCAATGATGAAGACACTTGTAAAGAAATTACCCAAAGCTTCCGCCCTTTCCTTATCATTCTTTGCTAATTTGCTGTCCCAATTTTCCGTTATTTTGAGCTCAGCAATACCAGTTTTTCTCAAGCCTTTTAGAGTTTACATACATCCAGAAAATGTTCGGATAAGTTTCTGCCATTCTTGCTGTAACCTTTTCCTTCTCCCTCCTAGCTTTTTTTTTTTTACCAATCCGCAAACTTGATTTCTTATTTTGGTATACTCCCTATGCTTAGCTTCATCCCTTGTCTCCAAAAATCTCTGCCAGAATCTGTGTTTCTTCTTGATCCTCTTGATTATATCACCAGTTAGTTTAACATTTTCTCGATTCTTGCCGAACTTGCTGCTCTTGGGACTCATCCTTGGTACATACATGTCCTGCGCTTCATTATATATCCATGAATCTCCCCAGTGCTTCTGTTGAATCACGATTTCTTAACTCTGTGTCCCAATATAGTATTCTTGATCTTGATATGATACTGCAATAAAATAGGGATTTAATGGTTGCTAATACAGACGCTACTAAAACCAGGAACATGGCAGAAAAAGGTGGTTAATTATTGGGTACATGGGACTCCCCACACACCCATCCGCCCACCACCCTGGTAATGATCTGAATCTGAAGTTCACTGGTGTCGCTGGATAGCTGCTTAATTTCTGTGTCGTTGACCTAGTTCAAACCCTTCTTTATACACAGAAGATTCCATCTCCCTGCAGTCCATGAACCTCTCAAACAATTAACTCGCTTGAAAGATCCACTAAGTGCATTAAGATGGAGTGTTCATAATTTAAATATCTTGAAGAGCAAAGTGCGCAGATGTGATATCAGTGCAAAGACAGTGCGATGCAGAGAGGGTGTTATCAATGCAATAGGAAGCATTGGCAATAAAATCCTTATGGGTTATCTAAGACTATGCCTGATCTGCTAAGTTCTAATGAAGAATGTCTTATGGGAAGTGTAATGCAATGTAAAGGTTCTACAGGAAAGGACAGAGGTTGCTATCTTCTTCTTCTTTTCGTTCGCTAATCATACCGCCAGTCCTATAAGTGACTTTCGACATGATCATAAGCATTAAGTGCGTGGATCCATGGTTTATTAGAGTGTGCCGTGTGGCCTGGAACCTCCGTCTTCAGCACTCAAGGTTTCTGTCAGGGTTACCTCACCCTTACCTCCTTTAGTCGCCTCTCACGACACGCAGAGGATACGGAAGGTGTATTCTAAGCCCCACTTACAGGGCTAAGAGGTTGCTATGAATGGTTATATAAAGATCACTTTTTAAAAAGGTCAATTGAAAACTGACTAAGTGATTTGCACGAAAGTAGAATGCTATAAATAAATGCCACTTACGCTGCTCTAAGCAATAGCGAGCCTAGAGGCTAATAATAACAATCTGTCAAGTATATGCTGCACATATTAGGTACCGTAATTTTTAAAGCGATTGAGTGCACTATATGGTTATTTGGAAACTCTGAGCTGTAAATAACAACCAGGCAACAAAGATCCAAAATAAACTAATCCGGCTTAGATATGGCTACACATACTATCTGGGTAACAGTGATGCCACTATCTGGCAAAAAAGTACCGTGAGTACAATCTGGCAACATGTACCAAATAGAAAGTACTTTAACAATGTTCAAACACTGAAAATTAAAGGACTGGCTCAGCAATGTTTTCGGGCATACATGTACCAAGTATGAACGCAATCCAGCACTTTCTCCTTTTACAAACGAGAATAGCTGTCTGGACATGATGTCCAGAGAGCTATTTTCGTTCATAAAGAGGGAAGCTGCATAACAGGATATGGTACAAACTTTGTTTTTGTTTTGCAGCATAAAATAACTATAGTCATGATTACTGTTATGTTTTGTTTCAGGAAAACAGAAAATTATGAAATGGTCCACAGGAGGTGCACAGAAATTGAGAGAAAAAAGGACAAGTAAAATCGAGTGGAAAATGAACTCACAGATAGTGAGAAACTTCGAAGATAGACAGTTATTTCTCTACCATAAAAGATACGGGAAGTGATGCTGCTGCTGTCCAGCCTCCTGGTATTGCCACTGCCATCGTCGCTGTTACTGCTGAAGAAAAA